>JAOUQW010000001.1:25895134-25909164 GCA_028565825.1 Olivaichthys viedmensis | reverse complement strand
ATAAAAGCCGTGCCCTGAACCCATTTTTGCCAGTCGTCTGCCTCACTCTCTCTGCGAGTCGGGACTCAAAGGCTACAAAGGGCTTGTCCCAAGAACAGTTTCTAAGATCTAAAGAACTCAAATGAAAATTGTATTACAACAAAGTTGACTTCAGGGATGCAGTTAAAGAGCACCAAACAGTGACATCTTTAGGTGAGGTCTTACCTCCAATCACCTCCACAAACTCTGAGCCAGCCATGGCGAGGAAGGGCACCTGGGCCTCAGTAGCTACTGCTTTAGCCAGCAGTGTTTTGCCACAGCCTGGTGGCCCGAGCAGCAGCGCGCCCTTGGGTACCTTCGCCCCCAGCTGCAGGTATCGGTCTGGATTCTGCAAACACACATACTCGATCTTTTCCAATACTATAGCTACTTTTTCAGTTGGTATATCGGACACAGATAGAGGTGAATCTACATTAGTGGCATTAGGGTCCACTATTGAAAATTCAGTTTGGTCCAAGACAAGACGCTAGTGTGTAATTACCTTTAGGTAGTCCACAAACTCCTTCACCTCCATCTTGGCCTCATGCATCCCGGCTACATCTTTGAAGCTCACGCCTTTCCCAGACTTCCCATCAACAATGGTGAACTTTGCCATTTTTAACTGATTCTAGGTTCCATGAGTAAAAATAAATAGATAAATAAATCAACAAATAAATCTCAATACAACACAGACATTAAAGAAATAGTCCAGCCCACTTACCCCAAATGTAGTCAATTAGCCAAGACATGTCTTGTGTGCAAAGTTTGCTTCTTTAGTTTTGCACTGGAGCTATGAGGCTAATGCAGCTAATAAGAAATGAAAGATTATAGCTACCAGTTGAGCATTGTGTAAATTGCATGCCTTGCACACTCGCCTCAAACAAAGTCGAGTTGTTCAGTACGTTTACGTGGTTTCTGACGCTGTATGACACACTTATCTATAACAATGGACAAAAGGTTGCAGAGCTAAAAACAGTAGCAGCGGCCATCTTGAAGCTGGAATCACTTTCTTCCTCAGCACATAGTTTAGTGTCACTCCACACAAACATCAGACTGAGGTAGGAGGTGTGGCCCAAAGTTTGAGGGCAGAATTGTACATTAGTAGGGATTCGGATGCTAATATAGTTCCAATTGATTTGTATATTTTAGTTTTTTAAACTTATTCTGCTATTTTATAAAATTTCTTAAAAAGGCATGCAGATTGCATGATGCCTTACTTATTAGCATCATAGCTTCCATTACAAAACTAATTAAGCAAACGTCAACGACATTTCTTGGCTGATCAACTACATTTGGGGTTAGTGGAAAATTGTGAACATTTGATTTTTGGTCAAACTATCACTTTAAGAGGCTAGTATTAAGAGCCATAACTTACAAAGGCACTGAATCCCCCTTCTCTTCCCCCCATGCCTGCCAGACGAAAGATGTACCACAAGATTCCAACGCCGACAGCAGCCATGCCGAGAGCGTAGAGGGCACTGCAGAGGTGGAGAACAAATAGAGCCCGTTAGCATTAGGATGTAGCAGTAAGTAGTGTAGGAGAGATTTTATTCCTGATTTTCATGGAGTGTGTACCCTTCTTGAGAAGGGTGATTGCCTCTTTAAGAGTAAAAGCTCCCACTAAAACAGGTGCGTTAGAGGGGCTTTGGTTCAAATTTTTATTGTTCTTACTGTTACAAATAACATTGAAGTGCATCATAACACCTATAGAAAACGCAGTTCCATGCTGGACTCCTTATTTGTGTTTACATTCCTCCTGTCAGTCATGTTATAGACACTCCCCCATCTTTACTGCTCAGAAACGCAAACATGGCGAAATCCAGAGCTAAATCGCCAGTGTTGCCAGATACTATTGCTGTTGGGGGGGGACATCCTGCTGCTGCAAAAAAAGGGTAATGACTGTAAAAGAAATAAAACAAGAGTAAATCTGGGAGCTGCTTTTCCAAGATGGATAAACCTGCTGACCGCAAAGCGGATTAAGTTGGATGCAGAATCAGCTACATTTCTCCTGGACAGGTAGTGCGATCATTAATGTTATGTAAAGTGTTTGGATCAATGACAGCAGCAACAAATCAGCAAGTTATTTGGCGTGTCAGTATTTTCCGTGTTAATAACTTTGTCATAACTGTCCAAGTGCAATGAGATGAAAAGTGCTTGCAAACTAGTTAGCCTCAGCTCCATCGTCACAGGGGATAAAACCGCATTATTTTATTTTAATGGCGGTCATGGAAACAACCAGATCAGCAGCATTTTGGTGCTGGAACCAAACTGTTTTTGCTGGTCAAGAACTGGCTCTTCTGTGGTGGAAATGCATGGAATGGTTCCTAATTAGGCACTGACTTCGGAACCACCATTGGCACCTTGTCAGTGGAAAGGGGCTAAGAGTCTTGTAAGAGTCTATGTACTTCTAGCATGGAAAATACAGCATTCGTATGTCTAAGTGTATGTTATGCACCGAACAAATGACTACTTCAGGTTAGGGAGCGGCATAGCTAGCTACATCCCTAGACCAGAGGTTAACTATCTTTTGAACGAAGGCTTGCAGGTGTTTCCATCCTTTCCTCTAACAAGAATCAGTGTTATTGTGCTTTTCCAGGCAGAGTGGCACACTGAGCTACTCACTTCCCAAAGAAGCCTGTGCGCTTGTAGGACACTGGGATTCTGTCCTTAGAGTCTATATTGAGCTGCTCCTCCGCAGCACGCAGCTTCTCCTCAAACTTGTCGATGTTGGCCACCTGCATGCGGTACATCAGGGCGAGCCTCTGGAAAACACAACCGTACTTAGGTGCTACAGAGCAGGTGGAAAAAAATGTTAGAATGATCAAGGACGGTGTGAAGCAGTATTTCATGGGTCAGTGAGCTAAATAGCTTTAAACTAAGGACGTCTTAAGCTTGAAAACTCAGTGGTGTGTTAAACTGAGCTCCAAGTTAGCTTGCTGACCCATTAATCTTGTTCAACACTAAGGAGAATACGCACAGGCCTGCCGAAGATCACAGCCCCAGGGTGGAGGTAGATCTCCACGATCTCGTTCTCCGGCACCACCTGCACCCGCGACACCTCGCCTTTGGCCAGCATCTCGTTCACAAAGTCGTTCCAGGAGATGGTTCCCCCACTGGCGGTGAATGAGTTCAGCAGGCTCATAATAACAGCGATGATAAAGAGAGTGCGCAAGCGCTCCTTGTACATCTGATCCTCCTGCTCACGTCGCTTCTTTTCCTCTGAAAGGAAAATGAATATGCGTCATTCATAAATAACAGTAGTACGAAAGCAACTAATGCAATCTAGTGCCAAATAGAATGTGACAAATCCAAGATACCTTCTTCTTCTTCGGGCGTTTTCCCTTTCGATCCATCTTTCTTCTGTTGTCTACCAGAGGATGTGCTGAAATAATTAAGACCACCTGATTGGAAGAAAAAAATACTAATGAAGAAAAATCGAAATGCTGTTGGAAATTATTGTATGAATACATTACAGTTTGTGTCTTTTTCTCTTGTTACATTTATTCATTTGGCAGACACTTTAATCCCAAGTAATTTACAAGTGAGACAGAATCCAATCTAAGCACAAAGCTGAGTAGTTGAGAGTTAATGGGTCTTGGTCAAGGATCCAACATTGAATGTGTTTACATACACACTAATAATCCAATCATCACCTGATTTTTGGCAGTTACAGGGTTATTCAAGTGGTCAACACTACAAAATGTAAAATGGCAACAAAGCAACATACTGTATAGTTTTCCAAAAGCAAACTTCTAAATAAATATTTGCCAGTAAAGCAATTCCATGTCACAGCCAGTTTTCCCATTATTAGATTAATTGTGCATTAAACACATTGAATGAATTACTGACAAAAACTTAACTTCGCAATTATCAGATTACATGAACACATACCCAGTGGCGCTCTAGCAAACTTCCTAATGACCAGCACAGAAGCTTAAAGTGCCCATGAAATCTAAATCGGTGTTTAACACCTTTTCGTACGTGTTTTCGCATTATACCAGTATACATAAACATTTGTTTTGTCATTTCTTGGAGAACGGTTAAAAAAATATTGGTGACTCATCCTACCATGGCACGGGTGTGCTAATTACACTTCCTATTTAACCCTCTCTAGAAAGATTATGTCCCTCCCCCATAAACTTAAATCGACTTGGAAGGGTGTGGTGCATCTTGAACGTTATTGTCTAAATAAGTCAAGTAATTTCATGGGCACTTTAAATGACTCGGCTACAGTACCTTCGGCCTGCGTGTGTGACCTGCCCTTGTTTTAAGTCACACACTACTGAAACTAGATAATGGGAAACTAATGCAAGACACAGACATATAGTGCAAGATAGCATACGAATGCATCTTTCTGCCATGGCCATCAATTCATTTTGCAGATGTTTTTACCCAAAGCAACTTACAAGTGAGACAGAATCCAACACAAACATTGAGCTGAGAAGTTGAGAAACTTAACTATGAGCTAACCAATAGTCAGTGATTAATTTAGATTGAAACCACAATGATATTCATTATATTGCTGTTTATGTCAGGAGGAACCGATCTGATATCGAGTACCGATATTGGCTTGAAACGCTGGATCGGTATCAGATTTGACATATTCTCATATCAAACCTACTGATGTGTTGTATCAACTGATGTCACCATGTGACACAACACAGATTAAGCATGTGAACACAGGACTCAAACTGTCCTAAAGTACGCCGCCATGGCAACACTAATGTTTCACATAACGTAGCAACAGACGTTTGCAGGATGTCAGTATCAGATCAGTATTGGTTATCAGCAAATACTCAGCTTTGATATCAGTATTAAATCAAAAAATGGAAAAATGGGATCAGTATATCTCTGTCCTCAAGTCTCCTGTGGTTCCCTATCTAAGGGCTGGGCTTGAGGAGGTTCACATTAAACAACAATTTTATAATGCTCATGTTCTCAGTGTGTTAGGTTACATGCAAATGAAACCTAATGGAATATAGGTTAATACTTGATGGAATAAAAAGGACACTTGGAGCTTTGTTTCTCAGTGCTGATGCTTCAGTCCTTCTGGACTGCATGTTTTAGTGTCTCCACACCTGACTCAACTCACATGCTCATGAACAAACACTTGAATGGGTGGATTACAACAGGGAACCACTGAACGCTAATCAATGCAAGACGTGCACACATGCAACATTGCTGCCTCACTTATGACTTACCCAGACTCTTCCAAAATCCCACTGGATCAGTGAGCAGACTGTTTCTGCAGATCGCTTTACTCAGCCCAAGAAACGTTGGACTCAGTGGTCTGTTCAGGATTTGCTGGAAAAGTTGGCATCCACTTAATACTTACACAAGCATTCAAAAATTTGGAATCAATGTTTTCAGTAACAAACTCCAATCTATAAAATGATCGTAATATGATTCTAGTGTTCATGCACTTCAGGTTTCAAATCATTTGTAGGAAGCTGTAAAACATCATGTATCCAGAATCATGACTCCAAAATGACTATGAACGTTTTATAGCATCAAGAGTGATATTGATATAAACATTAATATCCAGAACAACTCTTCTTTTCTTCTGGAAAGCAATGATCAAATTTTGAAGTGGATATTTCAATAATATACTGGAATTATCTATGTATAGTCATTTCTGCTTCATCATTACATTATTATCCTTCAACTTTTTTAATGATTTTTAAACTTACTTTCCCCCCAAAAAATCCCAAATCCCAAACAAATCCTCTAAAAACCCCTTTAGGTGTGGGGTTTATATGAGAGATATTAGATCTACTGCACTGTAGAAGAGTTTAGTGAATAGAATAATGACTGTTCATTAAATATGATGACACGTGACTCCACACTTTTGAACGCTGGTGTTTACTGAATTATTTAGTGTTCCACAGAGGTTCCCTTTGTTGTGTCATATGTTTTGCAATGTGGGTGATACCAAAACTCAACAGATTAGAGGAAACACACGAGCTTCGGACTTATCAGAGAGTCAGGCGTTCACGCCAGATTGGTCGAAGGTCCGCTTGCTGTCACTCGACATGCCTTCCACATGTTAAAGGGTGTTGGGTGCAGCTCGTTCAGACAAATGGCTGAGTTTAAAAAAAGAAAAGAAAAGAAAATATAGATGGCAAAGGATTCATTTGAAGCTCCAAAGAAAACGTATTGGCCCAACAAAACATAGGATGTTGTTCGACATCATGGCTGTATCATTGTTTACGTATGTTCAACTAGAAATTCTTACTGGTTGTAATAATTGTTGGAAAATATTTTTTACAGATTTTTTTTCTTGTACCCCAAATTTTGTTGATCACCCAAAACATGTTCTGCACATTTTTTCAAAGACATAATAAGGCGGTAAATGTGCTAACGTCTCTGTATCCTGTTCATATTGTAATTACGATACTATACTGTTCAATCCTACTGTATTTGTACAAATGTTTACCTTACGCCAAATGTAGTCATTCACCCAAGACATGTTTGGCTTTTTTACTTTTGCTCCGAGGCTAATTTAGCTAATATACATTTTTATTTAGGAAAGCTTTTCCTTAAATGCCACATTTTTAGATTGAATTCTCTGGTTTTTTCTTAATTATCTGTTTTAAGAGCCTTTAACTTATGTTTTATGTATTTTAGTTTATTGTTGTAGCACCTTGAGAGTTACACTTAATTGAAATACATTATTATTATTATTATTATTATTAATAATAATAATAATAAGTAGGGGACGTCTATGGCACCCAAAATCTTTTCAATAAACTCATGCACAAATTTTAACATACGTACTTCATATAACTTAAACGACATCATCAAGCTACACAATTTCATTTCCAAATAAATTATTTAGTAAAACAGCACAGATCATCTGTATAAGACAGTTAAAACGTTGAAGCCCCAGATCTCAGAACGGCTCTTCACACTGATATAGTGTGACTCCTTATAACACGAAGGTCATGACATGCGTTTCCTTTATACCGCAACACAATGAACATGCTAATAATACTCATATGCAGGCACCACAAGGAATCTGAGTGAAGCGGCATATTTGGGGGTTTGGGGGGGGACTTTGGATTTGTCGATCAGGATTTGATTGGCTTGTGACTCGGAGGCCGAGGCTAACGTTGGCGCTAACCCCTGCGAGCATCTCAACGTGTCACAGTGGTAATATTTCTTTTTGGGAGAAAAGTTTGAGCCACCGGGGCCGTAACCAGGGGATTTTGGGGAAACATAACAAAGGTTTTGGTGATGAACAACCAAAAATGCACTTTCTGCCCATGATTGTGCTTAGTATCACTGCGATTGAGAGCTAATTCAGAGGAGAGGGAGGTGAAACATGAGATAAAATGATTGGTTATTATATATTTTTTTGTCCCGCCCTCAATTCTACCAGTGACATAATCAAAATCAGAGGCTGCTTAGAGGTAAAAAAAAAAAAAAAGTCAATTTTGATTTCACCTTGTCTTTAAGTTCAAAGTGGAACATTTTTATCATCAGCATCACTTCCAGCTTTCTACTACAATTCCAAGTGATTCTGGTTGTCCAAGATGGCCGCCACCATAACGTTTTATCGTTCAGCTACACGGTGAAGTTTAGTTCATGGTTATAGATGACAGTAAGTCCCACTGTGTCCTAAACCACATCTGCACGTCTGTGTGACATCACTGAAGACCTGGGTGTGGTTTGAGGCAGAGATTTACACTAAATATTTTGGGTGACATTAGTCGTTAGCTACCTTAACGTTGTAGATCTAGTGCAAAACTAAAGAAGCAAACATTAGAGACCAAACATATCTTGGCTAATCGATGACATTTGAGAGAAGTGGAACACTGGGTGCACTTGATTTTGTCGCCAACCCATTCCTTTAAAAGCCTTTGTTATCACTGGGGTTCAATGGCCAATAAAACTGATTCTGAACCAAAAATTCAGTCCTGTACACTGAGGAGTGCATGGGGTGTGTACACACAAGCGCTGATAAATGTCACGTAAACATTATTTTGTACAGTATTATGTAATTCCATCCCATTTGGACTGGAGTTAGACTGCAACCCTTCACCCGGACTCATACGCTGCAATTTTTTTTATATCTTAGCAAGTGTAAATATCTTGACTAATGGCTCATTTAACTAATATTTTGATTTTATATATATAAATAAATATAAGATATTAATGGACATTTTTACTCATTTCAAGCTTCTATCGGCAGATGATTTTGCTTATTTCTAAGAAATAAATGCTTGAAATAAGCTAAATGATCTGCCCATTTCAATCTTGAAATTAGTAAAACATGTCTAAGAATAATGTTATATTGTTTTATAATGATCTAAAAATGAGAAATATTAGATAAACTTTTTACTTGCTAAGATAATGAATAACTCATTTTTTGTACTGTTTCTAAGTGGATTACTACTGAATATTTCGTCCTCTATCAGAGCTGCTACCTGAGACCTGAGTCCTGCTGTGCTGCTTTGGTCAATATTGTGTCAGAGACGGACGGTTTGCTTAACGAAGTTCAAGGAAACGAGTGACGGTTTTTACAAATAGCCGCTAGCCATAAACAGTGAAAGATTTTGAACTGTACCTTTGGATGTGCTCCTATAAATAGAACGCCGTTGAGGCAAAGGTCTGTCAAAACATGCAGAGATGACGAACTGAGATGACCGTGTGACAGACAACAACGTCTGATCATATAGAATAACTTTTTTAAATAATTTTTATGTATTATAATATTTTATATTATAATTTTTTTTATTATTTGTTTATTAAAGGAATAATATTTTTTATTTTAATTCATTTGTTTTTTAGTATTTATATCCATTTAACAATCCAATAGTGCTCCGATAGTTTTAGTATTCCCAAGTTCCCATTTTCCCTAAATTTTTCAGTATTAAAAAAAAACAAATAAAATAATTGTGCAAAAGTAATAAATAATAAAAATAAAAAAGGGGAGAAAAGATGGACATACTTCGCATGTATCTGCGTTGGTAATTTTTATATGATTGATTCATTTATCCATTTAATCCATCTTATTTCCTCTTATTGTTATTTTCCATCCTTTTATTGCTGGTGGTTTATATCTAGCCATTTCCTTGTCACTTTCTTCATAGCAGCTACACATAATATGTTATTAGTGTAAAAAAAAAATTTGTAGCTTTTATTTCGAGTATCATAGCTACATAAAAAATAGAGGCTTGAGATACTTTAATTACTACAAAACATAATATTACTGAAGTATACAGAGCATTTTTGAACTGGCTTCCACTTGAATGACTGCAAATATACTGTGACATAATACTTCTTAGTAGTAATCTAAAAGAAGAGTAACTTTGAGGTGAGTTCAGAGTTCGTCAATAAGATGTTTGTTAAATTTAAATACTTACTTTTTTGTATTGTTATCAGCTACGAGCCCCTCCCCTTCTGTTTCGTGGTGAATGATGGGATAGGTTAGTGCAAAAAGTACGGTATGCATCACTCAACACTTCATTTGTTTGATAAATACAGTCCATTATCCATTTTTACTGCAATTTGAGGCACAGCTCCAGTATTTCAAATTGCCGCCACTGAAGAACCAGCCACCCTGGGGCTTCGTTATTGCCCAACCTGGGGCTTCTAATGCCCACCCTGGGGCTCATATATATATATTTAGACATTTAAAAACTCTTAAAATCAATCCTTATGGTTATTTGTCTAATGTAGCTAACAAGTAAGAGAATCTTATAGCTACTGTTTTAGCATCATGCCTAAATCATAAGTAATAGCAGAATCGAAATATGAATCTGAAAATGCTTTAAATCATTTAAAGGGTTGTGTTTAGACGAATTGCTATGAACTCAGTATCAAACTGATAAAGTCAAGTTAACTGAACACTGAACAAGGCTTTATTACATTTTCTACTGTTTCTAAACGTTTCTAAAAGTTTTAGTCTCGTTTCAGCACAACAGAGATGAAGCTGATCAGAATCGGAATCAGTTTTATTGCCGAGTAGGAGAGTCCGTGACAGTGGGGGTCCCGGGCTTGTCGATGAGGTCAGCTGCAGTCGGGAAGAAACTGTTCTTGTGGTGCGATTTTGGTCCTGATGGACCACAGCCTCCTGCCAGAGGGGAGTGTCTCCAAAGGTTTGTGTCCAGGGTGGGAGGGATCGGCCACAGTCTTACCCGCACGCCTCAGGGTCCTGGAGGGGTGGCAGATTGCAGACAGTTACCCTCTCAGCAGAGCGAATGATACGCTGCAGTCTGTCCTTATCCTTGGCAGTGGCAGCAGCGTACCAGATGGTGATGGAGGAGGTGAGGATGGACTCAATGATGGAGGTGTAGAAGTGCACCATCATTGACTCTTCAGCTGCCGGAAAAAGTACATCCTCTGCTGTGCTTTTTTGGTGATGTTCAGCTCCCACTTGAGGTCCTGGGTGATGGTGGTGCCCAGGAAGTGGAAGGACTCCACAGTGTCGACTGGGGAGTCACAGGATGATGGGCGCGGGTGGGGCTGGGTGACAGCCTGCTATCCAGTCCTGGGCTGCTTAAGTGCTTGTGCAACAACTCAACCTTAAGCAAGTTTCTCTCAGGTTTAAAGCCAAATAGAGTGCCCCTATTCTGTATGAGCAGTAAAAGTGTGTTTATTTATGAACAGACATATGACACATGGTTATTGAGGACAACGTTGTGCGTGAACTCAAAACTTTTCTGCACATTCGTGCTTTTTACAGAAAGGTCAGGCCACAATATTATTATCCTTAAACAGAACGTATAACCCAAGATGTTTCTGAGATGATCGTGTGGCTCTAACGTGAACCTTGTGTCCCAAAGTAATAAAAAAATGTGGAAAAAAATCTAGATGGATACATTTTGAATGTTTTACCCTTTGGAGCTAAAAATAAACAGATAAAAGAGCAGGCTAAATTCCCTTGTCCCTCACTTGAATGCTTGACCCATTTTAGAGCTTCACAGGTAACTCCATCCACTATAACATCACATGTTAAACAGTGTTATTAAGGGTTTTAGTATATGCACACAGCTGGCCCGATTCTGTCAGAACCTCCCAATGGATTAGACAGGAACGAGATAATGGGACTCATGTGGTCTTCTTAGCATCAAATTGGTGAAAAGGAGGTGGCTAGGTGTTTGTAGCACTGAGTACTAGCACTTTCTCTAACCCTCAGGTCTAGCTGTGGTTCTCTCTCTGTGCCCTCTAAGTGAACGTGATTAATTTAAGTAGGACATGTTCCTGTATCAACATCCCTTTGTCGTTCCTGGATCAACTTTTCTTTTTAAACCACTGACTGTCATTTCTTTTAACCAATGTCATTAGTGTGTGACATCTACTTCTCCCACTTCTGAGCCACCTGGAAATTCCCATCAGTGTAGTTTTGCATTTCAGTTCAGAAAAAAAATGAAGTAAATTCTTGAATCATTGAAAATATTTAAGATGCACTTTTTTGTCATTCATTTAAAGAAGGAAATTTTCAAGTGACTCAGGAGTCAGAGGCACACGGTGACGTCAGATGGCAGTGATTGGTTAAAAGGAATGTTGATCCAGGAACATGCCCTACTTAAAGATGTGGGTGTGTATTTATTTGTGTCTCTCTCGGTTCTTCCTATAACTATCTTGCACTTCTTTCTGGTCAATTAGTGGAAACTTAGTTTTGTTGGATCCTTTAACAACTAAATGGTTTGTGTTCTGCTTCACTCATACGTCGCTTTCGATAAAAGCATTTGCCAAATGAATAAATGTAAATACAAATGGGAACATTCAGGGAAGTGTTTTTTTTTGTCGGGCTGATAATGGGGACAGAGAAAGAGAGAGAGAGTGTGAGAGAAAATATGGTAAGAACAAACTTCATCTCTCTTTAATTGTCATCGTGTTGCTAAATGTCTTTTTCCAGCATGGGCTGATCTGCTATATTGCTACATTTGCCACATGCACACAAGTGACATCTCTGAAATAAAATCTTGACTGTCTTCTTATTACAGCTAGCAGTGGTCACATTGAAACAGCAAGGCTATTTTACTACAGTTCAATTCCCTTTAGCGTCATAAGGAAACTTTTCACAACGGACACAGTGGGGCTGCGATGCCCCTGGGAACCAGCGCTGTAATTTACATATGTTTGTGACAATTGGATTGTTAAACAAAATTGAATTTCACCCCTGCCAGAACATATTGTTCCCTTTACCTCCCAGTGTGCAACTACAACCTTTAAAATAAAATACTTTTTTCTTGTCATTTCCTATTATTCTAGGACTGAGTGCCCATGAGTGGAGGTACAATAGGACAATAGCTTTCATTTGAAGTTAAAACGAGCCGAGGTGTATGGTGTTTCATGTGTATGAATGCATCTGATTGACTCATCTATGGTTAGGTTATAAGAAGTAACTTTAATCTACCTTTAATCTACCTTTAAACAAAAAGTTTTCATAATAATAAAAAATTATATAAATTCTTACTAAAAATGAACAACAGGGTACAAAAAGGTATTCAACTGAGAATTTACATCTAATAAATGAGAGAAATAAATGGAAGTATCATTATGGCTTTATAAGATCATTAAAAAATCATCAAAGTGAGAGTCAGCAAAGCATCGCCAACAAATTTAAACTTATCAGGAAAGTGATATGGTATGTTTAATAATGTTTAAAATCCAGAGTCATTCGTTTGAGCTGTAAACATTTTTTATGCCATAGTTGTAGCTGGGCTGTGAATAAGACCATTATACTTGACCACTGAAATTGAACATGTTCATTAATTTATCCATTTTTGTAAAGATTATATACTCTGAAATAGAAAATATAATCTCTGAAGACTGTTTTACAGTATGATTGTATGTGTTGTGGTAATTGTTGTTCATTATTGCTCTATGAGAACAAAAAAATGTTCTGGAGAACTGGAGCTGGGGAACTCTGAAATCTACCCTGAAACATGTTCTCCCTTGTGTACTTATTGGTGTAGGGATTTAAAAGCAAAACTCTTCGTAACCATGATATTCTTCTGGTAGTTTATGAAACCTTTTAGTGCCTTAGTTTTAAGGACTAGCTCTACATTTTTGAACAAGTGCTGACACACTCATTATTACCAGCAGTGGTAGCCTATGTTAGTGACCAGAAGGTTGTGAGTTTAAAGCCCTGGACTGCTAGAGAGCCACTTGGGCCCTTGAGGGAAGCCCTTAACTCCTCCCAGGACCTGTCGACTTACATTCCTCATTATTGTAACTACATTTATTATTTTCACTG
The DNA here is from genome assembly GCA_028565825.1 of Olivaichthys viedmensis. Lineage (NCBI taxonomy): Eukaryota > Metazoa > Chordata > Actinopteri > Siluriformes > Diplomystidae > Olivaichthys > Olivaichthys viedmensis. The sequence continues at coordinate 25,895,936 of JAOUQW010000001.1, read as the reverse complement.
TAGTTACTAATAATTCATAGTAGTTACTGAAAGATATTCTTTATGATGAACAATAATAATAAGCCAGGAGTTCAGGGGGTTATGCTTTAAGAGCCTAGCTCTATGCTAGGACTGTATTCTGCTTCACATGTAAGTACCATTGGATAAAAGTGTTTGCCAAATGAATGCATTAAAATGTACAAAACTGTTATGAGCAATAACAAAGCAAGGTTTTATGACTTTAGAACTTCATTATACTCAAGTCTTAAACATAGTCATTACATTTAATAGCATCTGCTTAAGTAAAGCCTCTACAGTTTTAGAGCTAAACAAACACTCATTGTTCACAAACCAGATCATGTATTTACATCCTGGCAAAAAAATAATTTTTAAGGGGACGGAGCACATTTGAGCCTTATAATAGTAGTAAAGAATTTTTTTTGAAAAAACTTTGTGACACACTGGTAAAGCTGATCATACATTTGCATTGATGCTTAATTAATTTAAGGAAAGAGAATAGGATGAAACATACTGGTGAAGAGGAGAAAAAATTAGTACCTGGAGAAAAAATTAGTACCTGGGTTAGTAAATGTATTTGGTGATGCCAACACAAAATTAGGACATAATCCTGAGTGCTGTGCCGGTGGAATAAAAGAATGCCTCGCCCAGCAGCTGATCTGGTTTGCCTGTGGATTGCTCGCAGAAAAAGCTGCCATGAGTGTTTAGCGAGATGTGTATTTTCTTTGCAGTGTAGTGAGAGGAACAGATGGTATTGTAATCAACAGGAAGGGTTAGGAGAGAGCAGATTCTTTGTGACGGTCCC
>JAOUQW010000001.1:25830596-25891587 GCA_028565825.1 Olivaichthys viedmensis | reverse complement strand
GAATTGTACAAAAAGCCTGGAAGCGATACAAGGATAACAAGTAGTGAAAATCCATCTTTGAGGTTCCGGACCGTATGATCGGCCGCATCCCTTCCAGCTTTCGTGTACAATTCTCATGTAATATAAGGGTAATAATATAATTCCACTATGCGTCTAAATTTGTAAATACGGACTATTCCTGCTATTTTGCAAAATTGTTTATTTAAAATGAGATTATATAGATTTGCAATGTTGTTTGAAGCAAATATTTGGACATGTATTTGTGGACTGCTAGCCTTGTAGCTCCAATTCAAAAATGACCAGATATGTGTTTGCTGATCGACTACATTTGGGCTAGGGATTAAACTGTGTAATTTTTACCGAACCTTTAATTTTAGCATAAACAGCAAGAAATGTATAGATGTGGAAATAAATAGTAAACAGTGGGTCGGCAGCAGGACTGCGGTATTCACTTTTCTTTCTGATAGTCAGAGGCACCGTGTTCAGATCAGTGTAATTGCCTCTTGTTCTGGTTATTGTGTGTCGGTTTCCTCTGCCCATCCTCTTCCCTCACCGCTGTGTGTTTGGTGCCTCAGTAAACAGGAACGTTCCTGCCCCTGTTTCACTTCTCTCCTGCTGTCTAAATGTTTTATAGGCCCCTCCTTGCACCACCTCCTTGGAAGCCAAATGCCATTTAAAACCCCTTTTGAAATCTTTTTCCCCCTCCCCTGGCAACATGCGTGCACGCGCACACACACACACACACACAAGCTGAATGGCAGTCTCCCATTCGTACCACTGGTGTAGAGACACTTGATTTGGAGGTTTGAAGGGTTTCGCAGTCTGATGTTCATCTCTCAGGCCCAGGTTGTGCTCCCACTGCAGTGCTTTCGATAACATCTCTCACCGAATCTTCTGCATCAAAGGAGACGCTGCTCTCTTCTCCTCTGCTCTGCTTTTGCCGCAGTTTTTTTTTTTTATTTGCTCGATATGCTTTTACCCAGTGTCTCTTTTCATCTTTTTCGTGTAGGCCCCTTTGAAATGAATCACACTGTGGCTCATGCACTGGAACGTGTAAGAACAAAATAATATAGTGATTTATATATTCAATGGCTCTTTCTGACAACTGGAAAAAAAAATAGATTTTGTGATGATTGGCGATGCATGTTGCTATCCCTGTATTTTGTTTTCCATTTATCCTATGAACGTTAACAGTGAGTAAGTAGCCAAAGCTTGCAGCTTCACTTGCGTAGGCTGAAGTGAGTAGGCAGGAGGAGGGAGGATTGGAGACAGCAGTTGTTATGATTGGATGTGCTGAGCGAGGAGTGATATATTATCCATGTGTGGCTCACTGGGTGTTCGAAGTGAGCTGATAACACACACACTGGGAGAGGAAGAGAGGGAGAGGAAGAGGAAGAGAGAGACGTTACAGAGGGATTGTGTGTGTTTTTACAGCAGATGAACAGGTGGCTTCGGCCATGTTCTCTCTCACGGCAATGCAGGCCAAGCTCTTTGGTGATGGTCTTTCCATTACTTAATATTTTATATATTTTCTGGCTGTGGCATGGTCTTTACAAAATGCTGCAGAACTTACCAAAGCTCTAATTATAATAATAGTTTAATTGCTGTAACGCTTTTGTCAAAGGCTGTTTTTTACACAATACGTAATCACGACAGTTCATAGTCATGTATAGGCTCTGAATATGACTCTTTGCCTTGAACTATATATCACTACGCATTGTGCATACAATCTAATGACTGGTTTTGTAAAAACAAAGCTTTCACGCACCCAAAGCTGCCGATCGCTGTAAAAGCAAAGACCTGTCTTGCTATCGTGTGTTAGAATTACCCAGAATCTAAACCAGAATTTTCTGGTGATTTGGCTCTTCTTTTTTTTCTGGTGAGGTGTGGGGGTTTTGGGCATTTTGGAGAAGGCGAGCATTGGCTGGCTGAATCTCAATCCCTGGCTCTTTTAGCACTGCTCTCCTTTTGATGGGGCAGCTGCAGCCATTCAATCGGCCCATTTACATTGAAATGCGGCGGTGACAGGAAGGGGGGATGGGGGTCCCGGGCGCTATGCGTGACTGAAAAGCCCACCTAACCAAAGAGCAAAGGGAGCATGGCCACCACAGGCCTCTGACACCCCATTGTCTCTCAGCGGCTTGGTGCCGAGTGTATAGCACAAAGACTTAAAGTGCCTTCCTTTGAGCCCTGCTTGTCGTTCGACCACGCAGCCTTTTTTAATGCCCCGTCTGTCGTTTATAGGTTGCCTCTTTTCTGGGGATGAAAAGGGAATGAGGTGTTTTTATTACTGCATATTCTTGAGATTTTAAGATGGCTTAAATGTAAAGAAATGTTCACTGGTGGTTCCTTGGTCTCATCTGCATTCTGTATATTACAATGATGGCCAAACTGTGATTTTTATTTTTTTTTGGATGCTAACACCATTGTATGTGACTTCTGTTCCTCATTATGTTTATATCCCTGCATCCATATATCCTAGACAGACTGAATTTCCTGATGGACAAAATGTATTCCACCAGGCATGTGGTATTATTACGTTTTCAAATCACAGTAATTGCTTAACCTTTTGTCATGGTTTACAGTATTATTACAATATTGTATTATAAGCGGTCACTGATATTGCAGAAAAGATTTGATATTTCTGATATTTGAAGACATTTTCATGATACTATGTATCACAATATTCAGGTATGCTAACATAGTGCCACAAAAAAGCTCTGAGAAACTATGGTTTCAATGATATTTTAGTATTTTCACAGCGTGAAGAAAAAGAAAAAAAAACTGACGACGCCAGGATGCTCGCAGAAAAAAGCGCATTATGTCATAAATTATCACAACATCAATGTCATATGATCAAATTGCCCCATCCTACTACATTGATACTAGAACTACGAGATTATTTTCGCTGAGAGAATGTATGTAATTATGCCTTCATGGCTAAGGTACAGTAGCTAGTAACTATACTTGGAAGACAGCTGTCATTACAAATGAATGTGGGATTCAGCTGCCTCCCGAGTATAATGTAGTGGTAGTGACGCTGTCTCAAAGAGTGCACAATGACAAATTTGTGTGTTGAAAATCACAATATATTGCTTAACCGACTATCGGCACATGCCTGTATTGTCAGCAGAGATCATGCAGCACTTTGACCGTGTTATCACACCATATTGCTCTATCGATGGGGTTGGGTGTTATTTTGTTCCACCACCACTGTACGTTGGGACAGGTGTGGTAATCTTCCCCTTCGGCACTGTGCCAGGCCCTGTGCATTCTCCTAGTGCCATTGATTGCCTGTGAGTCATGGCTTGTTTTGAACTTGCCATTTCCTGGTATTGCAGCACATCAAACCAGTTTTGCGGTTAAAGGGGCAGGTTTTTCAACAGCATCAGTTTGCTGCGCTTGCGTGCTTGTTGCTGAAAAGACGTTTGGCAGCACTTCTCGTGCAGAAAGTCAATCTGTTAATCTGACCACAGTTTCTCGGGTTTTGCATACCTGCTGCATTTTGATCAGTAATCAAACGTTTTGCTGAGTAAACGCTAATATTTCTCTCTCTTGCATTTATTTCCTAAAATTACATTCAGGTTACCAATTGTGGAGTTTAGAAATAGAAGTGATTACAGAGGCCTTTGTGTCGTGGGATGGGCACGTGCAAGTGAACAGCAGATTTTTATCAGCAGGGTGTGTTGCATTTTTTTTTTCTTCTTCTTTTTTGTTTTTTTTCCCCTCTGTGGCTGTCGAGTGGCCATCCCATAATGGAGCCCACAGGTTCGATCAGTGCTCACATGGCTCTTTTTGCTTTACATAGAAACATTCTTCTGTTTTGTAATAATGAGAAGTTGTTCCAGTATACACTGGCATTTATCTTTTTTATTTATTTCTTTATTTTATTGGCCGTTCCAGCTCATCATAACATCATAAAATGTCATCAGTTTTGCTGAAACTACTGCTGTTAGATTCATGTCATTAGGAGTGTAATCACGGTTGCAACGTTATGACAAAACTTTTAATGTTTATTTTGGGTGAGGTGATTGAGACAATTATTTACGATTAGATGTGATTAGGACATTACAACACATCAACGAACACTGCAGGAACACTTCTGATCTGTCAGGAAGCACGAACATCTGTGACTCAACACGACAGCACACATACACAGCATTCAACAGAAATACTGGAGAATATTCTCGCAGGACAGGCAGTGACAGCGTCTGGTTTCTTACAGCGCTCATTTGATGGGAAGTGCAGTTATTAAATAGAAATGCTAGATTGTGAAGTAGTAGGATAACAAAATGGAATACATTAGTGGCAGCTCTTTGCTATTAACTTGTCCAAAAACTGCTTTCAATTAATGTACAATATTTGATGATGCAGGCCCTGAGGCGGTACTTCATCTATGTTGTTACAAGTACCAGAAATGGATCTGCATTGTTAAACCCTCTATGGGAAAAGCTGTTCCTTGAGTTTTGTTTAAATGACGAATTCCCATAGAGGGTTAATTTAGATAACCACATCCTCAGAATAAAGCTAAATGATTATTCATTCCAGTCTTTGATGCTCTTTGACTCTTTTCCATACATAAGTTGTATCGTGGGTTCCAGATGTCATAGATTGCAACTGAATCCTAATTAGAGTTAACAATTGTCTGAGCGCTTTATTGAGAGAAAGTATGGCCAAAAGCATGTACATAAATATCAGCAAGTTAGACTATGGGTGTGCATTTTCAACACATTTGAAAAGCTTGAGTACTCGACAGAGAAAACGAGCAAGTCCTTAAATTTCCAGCGACGGAGGTTGATCTCGCAATGACTCTACATAACAAAGCGTGTTCGTGTGAAATTTTAACAAAGGATCAGGAAATTAAACGAAATGCTCTAAAAATACATTCGAGTCTGGCTAGCATTGACGTTTTGTGTTTAAATGCGAGCTGCATGTTTTACTAATAGTACAGTTATATGATAGCTTTGTTTTGCATCATACTGCATTTTGCTCAATTTTGTCTGTTTTTTTGAAGTCTGAAGTAGGTAGCTCGTGCTACAGCTTTATTGTGTTCGATAATTACAGTCATATGCGAGTACTCAAATATTAATAACCATCCCTAATTTAGACTAGGGCCAGACTGAACGTGGTTCCTCTACTAGGATCAAAACCAACCACTGTTGAAGACGAATAGAGAAGCTAAATAAAAAGGCCAGTATTCTAATAACGTTTCAATAACAGGTTTAGTATTGTCTGAAATTCCAACAATTATCCCTTTACAGCACAAATGACATTATGCACACACATTCATTTGGATTTATGCCACCTGTAAGCTGGTTTGATGAACCGACATGTACAGCTTGGAACACAGAGATACTATAAATATAATCTTTCTATTTGTTTGCTTTTTTTCCCTTTTAGTACACAACCATTGTAGCCTGTCTTTCACTGTTATTGAAAAAACCTGTTGGGTATCTGCTGCTCTAGTTAGGTGGGCTTTAGAAAGGTCAGAATACATTGGCTGAACTTTATTTCGAGACCCTGTAAAGCTGAAAAGGGGATTTCATTCTGTCGTCATGAAATTTGGCTAGCACGTTGCATTGAACTAGCATTACTTAAAATGTTAACGTATTCAGTTGAACTGGAGAATACCTGCACACACCTCAGAATGACTTTCGGCGTTGGCCCTCTCAATCGCATAGGGTTTGTCTGACGCCTGTTTTTAGCTGAACAGTATAGAACAAGTGTTATTTAGACTCCTGCTTGTACTTGTTGGAACTTGATGCATAAACTGGTGCTGTATATTAATTGTGCAGCCCTTTGTTTCAATACATTGGTATGTTAGATGGAAAAATTCCAGAGTTCTCATGAAATCAGCTATCATTTAATTTGCCCACACAGTTTTAGGGGACCATTTAAGTACAGGAGTGAAATTGAAAGTTGTTTAAAGTGACTGACAGCAATTCTGTTATGAATGTTTTATGTGATGAATAATTCAGCGTGTTTTAACAAGGTTATGTTTAGTGCACTGGAGTTGTTTTTTGTGGTGACCGGAGTTCAGTTTGTCATTGTGCGCTGTTCCTACATCAGCCTAAAAAGGGCAGCTATTGTTCAGGTTCATACAAGAGGAGTAATGAGAAGAATCCCTGTTCTTCTGATTGTTGCCGTTTTGTAAAGCCCTGATCACACCATGGGATCGTTCATTTACAGTATTATAGCGCTTTCTAGTATTACAGTGCAGTTGTGGTCTTTTCTTCAATTTATTGAAAACCCTGACTGAACAGGGTCGAGTGTATGGCGTTCTAGGGCATTTTCACACTGGCCATGAGTAATTGAGTTTGCACACAGGATTGGTTCTGGGCTCGTTTGAGAGAGGCGTTATCATCGTGGGGTTCACACCAAAGAATTCCTTTCGAATCGTGGATTGATTGAGCGTTTTTATACGCCACTTCTATCGTGTGCAATTTTTGCAAAAAAGGAAGGAATGGGTACGTTTTTATTAATGTTCTTCTAAACCTGTTTGCAACACTCAAACAGTGATGAACAACGTTTTTTGCTGGGTGTGCGGAGGAGCATGAGCACCTGCAATCAACACGCCTTGAGGATGTTTAGCCATACAGGCTGTCACGAAATGTTTGTCTTGTGCAGTGCTCTCAGTGTAAGCACCCGCACCATGAAGGTCAGCTCATTGCAGTCAACCTGCTCCAGTCCTACGTGTGCGTGGTTGTATTAGACACATACCGATACACAGTCGTGATTCCATGATGTCGCTAGCCTACATATAAAGACACTGCAAAATCCCGTAACCTAATTCAGGCATGTTGCATTGTTTTTTGAGCTTTTCTTTACACGTTGTATTGTTCTTTACTTGTGCTCATGATGAAATTGTCAGTTCCACTCTCCTCAAGCTCATGACCCAAATATTTAGCAATGATCTACTTCAGCTTTTCAACGCATGTGCAAGCAAAAGTCCTTTTTGTAGCCAGGATCCTCTGAGGTGTACTGAGACGTGGCACCTCTTTTACGTGTCTCTGGTTCCTCAGGAAATGAAGGGTATTCAAACTTACCCGTAGCTGTTTGCTTTTTCAGAGTCTGCTTCACTAATCTGTTTCATCCTTTTGTTTTAATCCTTCCCGCTTGTGTCTTGAAATCCATAATCTTGGATTAGCGTGTTCATGCTGAAGATGGGCCTGTAGTTGAAGGTAGGCGTTGTGGTTTTATTTCATACATTTAAGAACATTTTGTGAAAATCTTGGATTCCATCTCAATTTTCTAGGGGACAGTGATACAGCTAATTTTAACGTACCAGTTCTCTTGCCTCCTTGTAAAAGCCTCATTTGAATTTTAGTGTGTAGGCTGTATGCCTCGTAGAAGACAAGAGCCCAAGGGTCATGCTGGTGATTATATATGCATGGATTCAGAAGAAATTACCTCTTTCACTTCAGGGGAGCATCGTCACACGATTTGCTGTGTGTCCTCCTGAGCATTTTGCTTTTCATTCGAGTTGATTGGGATCTTTCCATTTGAGACCTTCTGCTCTCAGAGAATTGTCCCGTGTCTCTCTCTGTGTGTGTGTGTGTGTGTGTGTGTGTGTGTGTGTGTGTGTGTGTGTGGGGCCATGTTGTGTGGTCTGTTTCATTAAAATAGAATGAATAATTGAACGTGTTGCAGTCTCGTGTGATGTTCTCTTCGTTTCATTATAAGATGGCCTTTTGACCTCGCGTCTCTTTTGAAGGCGGTTCTCTACCTCGCCTTTTGACAGGAAGCAAGAAACAGGGTGTTATTGTGGTTTGCGTATGCGTGCGCAGAGAACTGTGTGTCAGACTGCGACTCTTTGCCTGCATACCATCAGAGAAAATGAAGTTCTAGTGGATGTGTGTGAAGATGAACATTGAGATTAGCATTTCATTAGGGTGGGTTGTTAGCGTAGCTTAGTGCTTGGGGTGGGTAATCAAGGTAGCATTGGGGTGTTTAGGCTGTTTTTTGTGAAGCCATAAAACCTGACAAGGAATGAAATGGCACTTGTTTAGGTGCCTTAAGCAACTTGCTAGGTCTGTGCTGATATTACATTTTCATATAATGACAGCACTTCATTACGGTTCACGATATTATCCCAATCATTATATTACGAAAATACTACGTGTTTACAGTGGGCAGGTAATCGAAACGGCGAAGAAAATGTTAGTTACAAGACAGGCAGTTAACTGAAGCGTTCACAGAAACTCGTATATGGTGAAAAGAATTATGGGATTCCATCAGTGATGCTGCTTTCACATTTGTGCAAAAAAAGAAACTTTAGACAGCTGTCCTCATGTTGCCTGTCAAATGTCAGACTTTAACACGGGAGCACAGACGCTTTCCAAATATGGTTCCTTCCAAGGCAGCCTCCTCCTCAATATAGGATGAATATGGATTATATTTTGAAGTGTCCACAATAATACTGTGCATGTTGAGTATTGTAATATAGATCGTATAAATAATTAATTCCATGTGCCTAGTGCGCTCTATTAGATTTTTAGATTTGCAATAAAATTGGTAATTGTACATTTATTAAACACCGCCACAAACGACGCATGTCCCCTGGTATTTGTTTAACTTTTTCATGAGCCTCATGTAAATATTCAACTTAAACGACGCATCCAGACATCGGTAGTTATTTTGCTAGCCCTTGTCTTTAAAAAAAAAAATTATTTGGTGCCCCACCAACATGAACCGTTATCAATATTGAATTGGAAAAAATAAAAACCTTTGCATCTGATATTTTCACACCAACAAGAGATGGACAAGACAATGACTTCATTAATTACAAATAGGCATTTGGTGTAATGAAAGGCACACAAAATTGTTCATCTGTGTGTTTTGAATAGCAATCGAGCGCCTGTTTAATTTAACAAAATGTTTTAACTGTCATTATGGTTACCTTTGACCTACTTCGGCCTGTTTTTGTATCTTGGGTCTGACAATATATTGGAGCTGTATAGGAACAAGTGATCAAATATTAGTACTAATGTATTGGCCTGATATATTGGCTTGGAGCCAAACATTTCCTCAGCTTTCTTGTTTGGCCAAATATTTAATTCGGATACCAAGTGGTGGCATCGCTGTTAAATACCAAAACAAAGCTATGGCAAAAAATAAACTTATATCACCTGCGCACACAATGTTTACACACTTGGAAGAATTGTAGATGGGAACTTATAATTGAGAGCTATGCGTTTATTCTTATTATTCTCTTGGATGGTTGTTTGCTAACTGGGAAATGAAAGTGCTGGTAAAGTTGGTAAAGCTGGTAAAGATATTGTTCTGTGCTCCAGTGCTCAATATTCTTTCTTGTCACAGATGCTCCTAGAGAAAGTTGCTCCATGCAGAGCTGGAAGAAATGGTACTAGCAGACTAAAATATTTGATAGTGTAAAGGAAAATATAGTAGCATGCAGAGGAGTACAGGTGAAAAGTTCATTATTCAAAAATATAAAAAACTTTATGAATTGTGTGGTGTTCAAGGGAAAACCCCTCATATTTTGTAAAATTATGACCTTTTCATTTGTTTCAAAAATAAGAACAAACTTTCAGTTTTAAGAATTTCATGAAGATCTCTCAACCAGAAAGTTCTGGCATTTTTAAAGCGTGTTTATCTCCAGAAATTCAACAATTTAACCATTTCATTCTGCTTCCACTGAAAGTCACAAACACATTTACTGTTTGGATAGAATCAGCTACTATACTATTTATTAATTTAGGTTCATTTAAACCTTGTTAACAGTTACATTTTTAAATACTGTAAATATACAAATGTAGACCGAATGGGTTAAGATGGATAAGTGGTTTTAAAACGTCTCCACAGAAGTGTCTCTCTCCGTTTCGATGCGCGATACGATGGCGCGTGCGCTGACAAGTTGACAGCTGTCTGTGGAGCTGTCTGTGGTAGGTGATTATTATTCAGACTGAGATTACTAGGAATCGGATAGATATGAATAAATAAATGTGATGTATGATAATTATCCTAATTGAGCATCATGTTCGTTGCTCTTGATTCGAATGACGAAAGTGACACGGTGAAATTTAACTGGGAATAAACTGATGCGCTGTGTGCAAGTGTAAGACTAAAAGCGTTTACTTGAAAAGGTTTCTATGATTTTGGTTAGTCAGGTTTGGCTGATTTTTATCATTGGTTCCAGCTTTAACAAAAGTAAAAACATTCACATCTGACATTTGAGAATCTACGAGTGTATTTAAAGAAAAAAAACTATCTGGAAGCCATATTAACATTAATATATTGTAAGCCCACACAAGGATACTTTATTTTAAAAAGCCAAGGGAAATTTGGACCATTGCAGGCTGAAGCCAGTAGTTTTTTGAGGAGGCTCGTCTGATGGAGGCTGCCTTTTGATGACCTTGCACTGGAGCTAACCAGTGTGGTGTAAGATGGTGATGGGTCTCGCTGTGTTCAACGTAAAGTATTTTCCCCTCGGTGGATGATTTGCCGACATGTTGGCTTGTTATGGTAATGCTGGGAACAGCGAAATATCTTTTCGATGATCTTTGCTCTTGGCTATCATAGTTATCTAACTAGAGCGGTGCCTTATTTTATATAGGGGAGTGTCTTCTCTTAATTTTAAGTAAAAATTAAGTAAAAGCATAAGTGTCTGCTAAATGTGATACAGCCGCACCTCGGTCTACTTAATTGTTCCTTGAAAATGCGTACTTGCCAACATTGTCACATTAGGGCACTCCGGACGCAGACGGCTCAGCCGACTCCATCCGTGGCCTGCTCTGTTCATGTGCCCCGTTTCTTTTACATAGCAATGCTAGCTTTACAAGTAGCTAAAGAAATTGCTTGTGCATCTCTGCCCAGCCAAGTCAAATTAATGATTCACTCAGGCAGAATACGTCAGTGTAGCCAAAGCATTGAATTCCTTGAACTGTCAATACATTGTGCAACACTAGTGACATGTATTGGCCATAAAATCGTACTTAAGTTATTAGCTAGCTCCACCTCCAGCAGCTTTATCCTACTATCCATGTTCTTATTTTTGATGGTGTTAATAGGAATATGGTAACCACTTAGCTTAAGTAGGCAAGAACATTACTGCAAGGCTCTTAACGCCTAATTGCTTGGATTGTATCCTCTCACAATTGTGAACTGCTTTGGATAAAGGTGCCTGCCAAATGAAGAAGAAGAAGAAGAAGAAAATTTAAATAAGAGATACAAGCGCACATCAGACTTAAACTGTGTGCTGTTTGTTGGGTGGCTTTTCACAATATAGCCAAGCTGTTTCCGTTATCATTTAAATGACAGCTTTTCTTACCTTTTATTATTATGATTACTCAGTATTTATTTTGTTTTGTGACCGTCGAGTTAATGATGGGTTTTATCGAAGGTCAGGTGGAACGCTGGTTTGTCTGCTTAATTCCCCGTTGTGAATTTGTTCAGTGTTGGATTGGTGTCATTTTATTTTTAGTGGCACTTTTAGATGACTCCAAACAAGGTCACCACAGTTACATTTTAATGCCATTATGCTGCATGCAGGAGCAATTGCGCCTTTCAGATAGACTTTGAACTGTCTTATAACAGCAGTACTCGCACTCACTCCAACACACCGTCTCTCTTTTCTGCCGCCAGACTCATTTTCCCAGTCCCTCGTGTTAACTCGATCGTAATTCTCCCCAGCTTTAATTCATGCATATCCACTTCTCCTGTGGAGACAGGTTTCCGATGAGGAGAAAATGAGAAAGCGGGAGCAGCGTGGGGCTGCTCCGCTCGAGGACGATTGGAAGTGACAGAGGGGCCGAGCAGGAGACGGGGCCTTTCTAAAAGGCGACTGGCGCCCCCCACGCACCTAGCCCCCTTTGTTTGCCCTCCAGATCAGCTTCCATTACTGTGAGACCCTGGCCGGCGCTCCTGCCCCCCTCACCGCAATAGAATTAGAAAGCCCAGTCTGAGACAATTACTCCAGGTCATGGCTGGTTCTGATGTGATATGGCTGAAAGAGGAAGATTGGAGGAAGATAAGCCGCTCTGGAAGCCTCTCTCTGTGCTCCTGAAGCTGATGTGTGGCATTCGCAGCCTTGCTAAACGAGTGCGTAGGCTGCTAAATGCTGAATAGCTTCCTTTCCCTCCAATTTCAGATACGCTGCTTTACCTTCCTCCACTGCTATGGAAACGGCTGATGGTAAACAAAAGGCTTTTACGAGAGTCAAGGATTTTTAGAGCACTTCATGTGCAGGAACTTTCTTCCATCTTTCTTTCTGAATCCAACGTGATTAAGAGTAAAGCCTCAGCATCAAATAAACTGCAGTCCTGGGTCACAATGACACAACAGCACATGACTATTTACACCTGATATTAACCTCTGTCTCGGGTGATCCAATTACAAATGGCCAGCCGAGACCGATAGTTGTTTACACCTGGCATTTTCATGTGTCCCAAGTGACCACTTGACTTCGTTTTGTCGACAGGTGCTGGTAGTAAAAAGCTACGTTTATTGTTGCGTTTACTTTAGTTTTTGAGTAAATTGTACTTGCAGGCATAGTTTTAATCGGGATGCTTTTTACTCTCATTCAAGTAAATTTCGAAGGCAAAAATGTACTTTTACGTCACATTTGGCCATGTTCTATCCGCGACATTTATTTTCCTGTGGAAATGTGCAGTTAAAAACTTTTTTGAACAACTTTGATCTGGCTCCGAGATCATCGATACATACGAATACTACCAGTTTCCCTTATCAACTCTCAGAGTTGTTCCGATGCTGTTTCAGTGTTGTGTTACATGTCGTCCTTTTCTAAGCTGTAAGCTGATGCTGTGTACATGAAGCCGTAATTTTGGGTTGTACGGTTATCATATAATGAATTTTTCGTTAGACAGTAGGGCTGCACGATATGGACTCGGTAGCATATAGAGATTATATTGCTACACATTGCGGTCATTATATGGCTTACAATATTTTAAAAACAATGCTTAAAGAATACAATATTTTTTTTAAATTGCATGTTGCATATGCATCTGATTTGCATGTTCTGCATGCTTCGGCAATGGCCAATATTGCAGTAACGGATATATATATACATACACATACACACGCACACAAAAAAAAGAATATGAATATATAAATGAAGAATATCTGCGTGGTTCAAAAGGTTTCAGCATGCGTTAAGTGGATTATGATTTTGAAAAATCTCTTTGGTTCTCTGCTGGCCTCTTATCTCATTTTGATTTTCTTTCCTGTGCGTTGAAAACAAATTTCAATTGCGAGCTCGGCTGTAATTCTGACACCATGTTGAATTAGAATCAAGTACCTTACACTAAATTAGGCTGCTTTGTATTGGCCTACTTTAAAAACACTTTTTCGAGCACGTAAGCAAGTTGTCCAATGGCCTCATCTTTTAGTTGTATTGGTAAGAAATCAACATTTCTTTTTATTCTTTCTCTTTTGTCACATTTGTGTCCCTGTGCACTCTGAGCATACATTTTTGTATTAACTTGAAACGAATACGCAGCTTCATTACCACTGAACATGCATCCCTCTCTTCGCCTCCCTCTTCTTTTCTTTCTCAATGAATGCTGCACAGAAATGTGAAATGAATGTGTGTTAAATGTCACGGCTTAACCGGCAGAGACGTTATGACAAGCTGCCATTCAGGCTCTGGAGCCGCTGTAAAAAATTGCTATGGTGACAGGGACTTGGTTGCAGAGTGCGTGCTAGGATTGGGTAGCACTAGCAAAGTCTGATTTTATAACGGACATTCTTGATATTGGCTTTCGAAATTGATTCAGGGAACTGAACTCTTTTTCCCCATTCTGTTTAGAAAGCACTCAGATGCTTGTCTAAATCCATTCCTCTGCAGAAACGTCTCTCAGAGCTGTAGAGTTTAAAAATAGCGTCCTGCTATATGAAACAGATCCATTTCCCTTTTAACCGCCTAGCACTCCTGTCAAGTTTGCATAACTCCTCAAAAAGCACGTGCCAATAATTGGTTATAATATATACTGCGATATTCAGCCAGCAGAATTCTGTTATTGTGGATGAAATATGGTCACTACCCTTGTTTCATTTGTGGGGAAGGCTGCCTAGGTAGGCAGTATTTTTGGGTAGCGTTTGCACTCTAAAGATAAAGTGTGTCCTATTTAGTAGGCAGCATCTGAACTGCTGTGTTCTAAAGGTCCTTATTTTTGTACGAATTTGAAGGAGCATCACGTGTGTCCTTCTCAGTAAACTAGACGAGAGTCCATTTAAGTTTAAAAAGAAACAAACAAACAAAAATGGCAGACAGAACTGCATCTGAATGAGAGATCCATTGCTGCTAAAGTGCTGTCTAATGCAAGCACAGGTATATAAGTATGGTAAGGATATTGTAAACAGTAATGAAAGGATGGGTAATTATCATGATATAACAGTTTTACGATTGGCACATGCCGACTCCTCGATTACAGAAATGTGCTCCACTAAATTAGTCTTGCTATTCAGAAATCTCCTCGGATGAAACACTTTTGTGATTAAGCAGAGCGTTTGAATTTCTTGGATTGTGTTGGGGTTTTTTTTCTGTCCAGAGGAATGGTTACCTTGACAACTAGCCAATGTCGGGTGTTTAAAGCTTCTTTGTTTTGTTTTGGTTTTTTTTGTTTTTTTTGCCCAGCGTGGCTGTACTGAATAAACAGCGCTGCTGTCAGGCGTGGTGCAGATTCCCAATTCAGCAACTTCCTCTCCTCCATTTTTTCTTCCCCTTTCGCAACAATGCCAGTCGTCTTTTTCCCCCTGCATGCACACAGTGGTTGTGTTATTTCTGTCACTCGACAAAGCCCTATGGGTCTGTAATTGGGGTGTGTGTGTGTGTACACACATGTAAGTAATTGAGTCTAGGTTATTTGCAAATGTTGTTCAGATGATATGGAATTGCCCCCCCCCCCCACATCATAAACACACACACAAAAAAGACAGTCTCAACATTAGATGCTATTGCTATGTCCAATTGTCTGCTCAGCAAGACATTTTTTCACTCTTCTCCCATATTCATGTTTATTTTTGTGATTTTGTTAATATCTCCGGAGAATGTTGACCTATCCTACATTGCCCAGTGGTACTCAGAGATTTACCTCCATCATGGCCTCCTAAATTGCTATATATGCCCTCTTTCCCTTCTGCTAGCAGGATTTTCTTTTGTTTCGTTCTTATTTTCCTGCACATTGCCTGGCAGAGGAGCAGGAGTGTGGGCTGGAGCAGTTCTTAGCTATCCGCTATGCCAGATGGACCTCTCCGTTCCTATTGAGCATGTGCAGATTGGCGAGTCCGTTCCCTTCCCCCATTCTCTGGACTTGACTCAACCTGTCCAAGTCCAAAGTCCTGTCTTTACGCTAAGCTAATGTACCTACCTACTGACCAGGTTACAACTGTTTTATTGAGCTGTTAGCTCGTAGTACATGTGGTTTTTGGGGGGTTTTTTTCTTCTTTTTTCCTAGAGGTCACTTTAAAATTATATTTATATGAACATGATTCAAACATATTCAGGTTGAAGGGCAGCAGGGTTAGTTCTCACTTTTGGCTTCCTAGATGAGTTAGTTTTAAGAAAAAGGTAATAATTCTCGTTGTGTCAGACTTCATAAGACTTCGTTAGGCATGTGCCTAATACTGTAGCATTGAAGCTGAAATGTTTTGTGTTGCACTTCTGCGTTCTGTTTGGTGGATGGCTGCCTAGGTGTGTGTGCAGTGCTGCCAAGTTTCATTCTCAGTTAATGTGAAAAGGTACAAATAAACACGTAGCAATGTTTTAATAACAATATTGTAATATTGTGAACCCTGTTAAAAGGTTAGGCAATTATAGTCCAGTGTTTTTCAACCTATTCTCTGTGTAGCGCGTTTGTAGTACATGTCCAATTGCCACTGACATGAATTTTGACACGGAAAACCTGTTGACTCAAAACTCGTTTATGATAAAAGCCTAAGGGCAGTTGTTGGGGCAGATGATAAACATTTATAATGAATCCAGACTTTTGTAGAATGATTTTATTAATGCTTCAGTTCAAGCTATTCGCAAATGAAGTTTTAAATCTATAGAATCCATCCTTTCACAGATGCGACTTTTTTTCAGAGAAAAGAATTTGCGGTTGTGTGTTACCGTACCTTAGAGTTAACACACGCGTGCCCTAGTGTCCTCCTGATTGTGCATGGATACCATGTATTCACCAGGCTGAATGTTGGTAGCTAATGTAACTAGCTAGCTAGCATTAGTTAAGTAGCCATGTTAGTCAGCGCTCTCTTACCTGCAAGATTTAACTCTAGTTTCAAAGCCTGTGTATTTGTATAATATGAATTAAATTGAGTCAAATTGAAATGTAGAACTGAGACGAACAGTAGCAGGTAGCTGAAATCAGACGAGGAGAGACGGTCTTGCGTTTGGGTTTAATGTGCTTTGGAACAGGTGAAGAAGGGGGGCTCGAAGCAGGCCCTGCAAAAGCCAGCCTGATCAATAATGTAGTTGTTTTTGAAGAGGAACTGTCTCTTTCTCCCTCTCTCACACACACACACATTCGTGTCCCTCCTTGTCGCTCTCAGGAGGCCGTGTCGGGTTCCCTTCCCCTGTCGAGGACCGATAGGATGGCTCTATTTATTTTGCCTTGGTGGGATATTACAATAAGCAAGCTGCTGCCGTTGATACTCGATCTGCTGAAATATAGCAGACTCGACTCTGGTTTCTCTCATATTGAATTGCTGCTGTTCAGAGCAGGGACTTATTACACAGGCCTTCAGATGCAGATGGTCGACACTGGAGAAGGTAGACCAGAATTAAAATAAAAAAAAAATAAAAAAACACACCACACACTTTCAGCTCCCAGTGCGGCCCCTTTTTGTGTGTGCGCCTGTTAATGCACATCAGATTTGACATTTTTGGGCTTCTGTGTGTCCGCGCCTGTTTCCTTTGTACGTTGCTGGAGAATTAGGCAGCGAGGTGGATGTGAGGTTTGAGGATCTCGGTCAGATGTGTCGTGCGATATGAGGAGGAAAAGTGCTCTGTCTGATTTCTTACTGATAAATGGAGCTTGTTGCGTTGTGGAAATGGTGGCGCTTCCTGTAATCTGATACCCAGTAGAAGAGGGCGGGGCAGGATAAAGGAGGGCTGTGTCCCTTTGGCTAGCATTAGAGCTCCTTATCACTCCCTAATCCCACAATGCATTGTGGACAACTTTGATCTACGTGTTCACAAAAGGCTAGGCCTTAGACATAAACAGTGATGGTCTGGACTGAAACACCGTACGCACGCACACACACACACACACACACACACACAGTCCAGATTTCCTGTCTCTCTTTGCAGTAGGCATGTGATAAATCGGTTATACAATACATTGTGATGTTTAACATTATTATTATTATATAATGACCATCACTCCTTTGTAATTCGCTATGTGCTAATTTGCACGTTTTGCACAGGTTTTTAAATCTATTGCATTGTGGTTGGCCTTTTTCTTAACTGTTTTGATTAACAGCCATATTTGTGTTCATAAATTGCCAGAAATCTTTCCTATGGCTAAATGTAGGTGGATAATGCAGCTCGCTAGTTAGCTAACTGGTCACTGCAAGAGCTAACTCTTTGAAAGCTTTGTTGCAGGGCTGCATGATTCGTCATATTTTAATCGTGATCAGTTTTTGGCTTCCTCAATTAATAGAGGTGAACTAAGTTAAAGTTAGCTTCGTGGCTAACGTTGGAGATCAGTTTTTATTGACTCTGGGCCATTAAATCAGAAGCTCCTTCATACGGTTTAACTCTTATTCTAATTGTGTTCATATTTAACATTTCAAAAATGAACGGTTCTGTTTTGATAGAGATTTATACATGTAAATGTAATACAGGTTCATTTACAGGTTATAATAAAACAGCTTTATAATGTGAGGGGAAAAAATCATTGATTTGAAATGATTTTGTTTCTAACTTGACTGAATATTTGTGATAAATAATGGTGATTTCAATATTAAGTAAAATAAGCATGAATTTCATTTGGCTATTATCTTGCAGCCCCTGTAACTGTGATCGAAAGCAAGGCTCGTAATAACATAATTACTCCCTTATCTGTGTGCATTAGTCAGACGTTAACTTATAGTACTAATGTAGTGTAATGCAGGAGTCGAATCGTTGGGATACTTGTTGCTGTCGGGAGAAGATCAAATCGATGTCGCCCGGCTCCAAGTGTGTGACTGCACAAAAGTTAAGGTTCCACGTTAAAATGTGTCAGATGTTCATGCGTGGCTTGATGCGGCTACAACACTGTGTAAGCTGCAGTGCATCTCTAAAATCTACACAGAAATGGGTTTACGTGACAAGAACACTTCAAGTTGTGCTGTGGGTTCTACCTTTTTTATAATTTTTTAATTGAAGACAGCAAGTGAATGTAGCTGAATAAAAAAAAAAAAAGTATTGCACGTTGCGGGCTGCAGGTTGAGGACCACTGCCATAGATGGTTGTTCTATTCATTCTGAGAAGCTACTGAGCGATTGCATGTAAACAAATGTCTGCTGTGGTGGTGGACTTCTGGAAATGTTAAATCACATGCAGAATGTTCTCACCAACATTTAGGAGGTGACAGGAGTAGGTGCGTGACAGTTTTTTTGTGGGTGGCGCTCTTCCCTGAATATAAGCTGGAAGAGTTTAAAAAGCAGGTTAGCCCCACACGCGAGGCGTTCACGCTCCACTCTCCACTCTCAACACTGCAATAACCGTGCATTGACACTTTGAGCACAGAAAATGCGCTCACTTCAGAGGGCTTCTGTCGGTGGTAGGTGTGGATTGCAAATTGCAGCTGCTATGTGTGTGTTGGCCGTTTTTTGCATTTTTTGCTTGGTCTCAGGATGAGTGCGATCATATTTTCCTCTTTCAACACCGCTTCAGACGTCTGAAACATGACTACCAATTCGAACCAGGCCAACTTGGACTCAGACGTGGTCTTTCTGTCTTTCTCTCATCTCTTTCATCTCCCTCTCCTCTCTCCCTCTCCTCTCTCGCTCTCATCTCTCGCTCTCATCTCTCATCCCTCTCTCATTGCTCGCTCTCATCTCTCTCTCGCTCATCTCTCACTCGCTCGCTCATCTCATCTCTCTCACGCTCTCTCTCTTCTCTCTCATTTCATCTCCCCCGCTCTCACGGCTCTCTCTCTAATATATATATATATATATCTCAAACCCTTACATGCACAGTCTGAACACATTAAAGTGAAACCTTGCCACAGTTTGCCGAAGCACTTTCAAAAGCTGAAGCTATGTCAAGTTATCAGCCTACTGAATGGGCCATTTTTCACCTTTTAAAGGCAAAACTCACTGTAACATGCACTCCTATGCTTTCTGGAGACACAATTGTTTAAAGGAATCGTTCGGCCAAAAATGAAATTTACAGTATTTTCCCCTCACCCAATATGCAGTCGATCTGCTTCTTTGGTTATGCACTGGGGCTACAAGGCAAATGTTGTTTAAAAGTAAGGGAAGCTTATAGCATTGTGTTTACTAGCATTTTAGCTTTGTGCTATTTACATGCCTAAATTATCACACACTCACCTCAAAAGACATTGCTTAGCTCAGTAATACCATTTGTACGTAAACAGTTTCATAAAATAGCAGAATAAGTGTGTATTTAAACAACAGCCAAACACACTGTAGGCTTCTGGGGGTTCTAATCTAACATTATGCTGAAGTTATACTTTTCCTCAGTTTTACTTTTTTGCAATAAAATTCTTATGTCTGACATTTGCTCTCTTAGGTGTGACTTTATTGCTACTTATAGTGACTGCTTATAGTTATAGGACTAATTATTATAACATGCAGCGGCGTATCTGACTGCTTCTCTCGTTAGTTTTGCGTGGTCCTTTAATCAGCGAAATATTGCTGTGTTGCTGAGGCTCATAGACTGTAAATGAACCCAATTAAAATAAATAGATGGACCTAGTCACCTTTGAGTTCTCGCGTTTCTCTTCACTTAAGTAGATATCCAGACCTGATGTGAGGGGAAACCTCCCCAGGGTTTGGTGAAGCTCTGAGCAGCGTGTTTAAAAGCCCCTTCCATTTGGGCTCTAGTGCCTGTTCTCTGTGCTCAGCCCAAATCCTACACTGCAGCTCTGATGTTAAAGCGCTCTCGATCTAATTTATGAGAAGAGGTTTGGAAAAAACGGCCCTGCACCTTTTCCATCTTCTCCGAGGCAGACACAGAAACGGCCTTATGTGGTCGAGAACAAGATGGAGGCTGGGGTTGAAACCATTACTGACACATGTGAGGCGTCCAGAGAGACAAAATTCACAGAGAGGCAGGGGAAAGTCTAGGCTTTTGCCAGAAGCCATTTCTATTAAATGGAAAGACTGGAGTTTGGATGTACCGCTCAATGAGCAGGCTTGCAGATCTTATTTCAGATAACTGTATTTATGCGAGAGGTGGACGATAAAATTTGTGTGCGCGCCAGTTTCATGCTGTTATTTCTTCTCTACTGTCAGTCCATATGATTGGGGGAAAATGTGTATTTTTGCTGAATCATTTCATGCCTCAGCAATTTTCTTATGTGTTGGCTTTGTAATCTCTCATGCTGAGTCAAACCTCATTAATCCGCATGGTGCAGATAGACATGAACACCAGCGAATCCTCTGTAAACGCCGCCATTTACCTGAGGTGTGTGTTGGGGCCTGCACGCTTCAGCTGCACACATTTGCCTGAGCGTTATTATCTCGTGCTTTTGATAGCACAAACATTGAGTTCCAGCATCTGTATTTTTTATTAAACGGTTTTCACTTTTTAACACCTTTTAAGCAGCAACAACCCAAAGAGGTGTATTTTATGTCATGTCCTGTCCCAAGTTTATTCCTTCCAGCAAACCTTGCTGTTGAGCCATCTGTGCTTAACGTAGCCAGGAGCACAGTACAACAATTTCAACAATGAAATTTCACAATCACAATCGCATTAATTTCAGTAAAAATGGCTGCGTCAGGGGTTTCATGTCCGAGACTTCAGGAAGCAGAACATTTTTTACATGTTCAGAAGTTCAACTGTGGCGACCTTTAACATGGGGATTCACGGAGTCAACCAATAGGGCCTTTATTTTTTTTACCAAGTTTAGGGGAGTTTCACAAGTTATATGGTCACAATTTTGTCAAGGTACACGTTTGTAAAGGGTGGGAGTCGAATAACAACATTTTTGTTGAAAACTCTTCTTTAGGTCTGCAAAAAGAATCACTCTTGCTGCTCCAGGTCAAACCACAACTCATGCAGACTAACATGGGTGCGCTACAATTAACCTGGACATGCCCATAATGCTCAGCACTTCCTTTAATTGTGTGGGATTGCTTTTGCACTTCAACCAAACTGCACACGAGTTTTTGGTGCCATGCCAACACCACATCTTGATTTTGGTCCACACCTGATTTTTTTCCCTCCATAGCTTGGTTAGTCCAAGCAGATGCAAACGCACCAGGGTTCGAAACAGCCCAACCAAATGATGTAGGTGTGAAATACACTAAAGAGGTGGTCCTTCTTATAGTGCCACTAAAGATCTAAGACCTTTTCTTCATTGCCCTCCTCCTCCGAGCTCCAGGTTAACCATACTCCCCTCCGATGTTCCCCCACTCTCACGACAGTCAAACAAGCCACACCGCGCATGAAGACGAAGGATTTGTTTTTGTTCCTATTCTTCCGTTCCCACTCATTTCTCAAGTACACGTGCAAGTTTGTCGGCCGTCCAGCTCTTAACTTGCGCAGTTTGTGAGGTTATCAGCTTGTTTTTGGAGAAGAAAAGACTCCTAATCCATCTCTTAATGGCGTAACTTTACCATAACGCACATAATAATAATAATGCTTCTTTACATATACATATACAAGTACAGTACAGTGAAATTTGATTCTTTGCATATTGTCCTACTACCTGAAATGGTTAATCAGATTTGTTAAGTAATATTCTCCATATGTAGAACATTTGGAAAATGTGATTGGTATGTTAAAGCTATTAGATCTTTTTATCTGACATCGTGGACAATATATATTTTTATTATTTGTATAATTATAATAAAAAAATATTTTTATTTATTTTTTACTTACAAAGCCCACCTAATTAAAATAAATATTTTCCTCGCTCTCTCTCTCTCTCTCTCTCTCTCTCTCTCTCTCTCTCTCCCCCTCTCCACTCTATACTGGTAAAATGTAATAAAGCCGGTTTCTTTCCTGGTCTTCACTACGGCGTCTTCACCACTCTCGGCCTTGCTTTTCCATGCCCTCGTACTCGCTCTAAATGCTGCTCTTATCTGTGTGGGTGAGGTTTTCCGCGCTGCCTGGTTTGGCCGGTTTCATGGAGATGTTTGGAGTTGGACGGCCAGGATGTGGGTAGCCAGAGTGAGCCCAGCCCCCCGCAGTGCCACTTATTTCCTTTTTGCTCGAAAAGAATTGTGAAAGCATCCTCTTTCGGCTGCAAAAATAAACAGGCCTTTGAGGGGTAATTCGGAGTGCAAGAGCGTTCTTCCTCGAGCCCAAGGTTTCCCTTTTAAGGTCAGCAGTGCGTGCGCTCCGTGCAGGGAGGGAGCGATTAAAAGAAAGGCCTGTTCCCTCGATGCAGGCATCTAATGTGGACAGCAAACAAGACTCTTATCTGGGAGAAAATCCTGCTGTTCCAGCTGTTTGCAAACTGGCGTTTTTGTTATTGGTTGCAAACAACATTTATTGGTATTATTTTGCGCAGAAAAGTGCCTAATATTTTTTATGAACTTTATTTTTTTTCTCCAATGATTAGCTATGACTAATAACCTGTGCCGATTTTATTTTCATACCGTGATAATTGCCTGATATGCGATTGTATTTGAAAATATTACAACGTTTTTACCTCTACCTTTTTTACTGGGTAACTCTTTTATTACAGTTCATTATTAAGATATTTTGACATTTTGTTTCTCTGCACAGTTATTGCTGTCTACCTTATGCCACCATTGTTTTTGCCTTCTGTGCCGTTAAAGCTCAGCTGTATTCATTTGGGTAGCCTCATTGGCAAGTATGAATGACATTTATAGTTAGGGAAATGCTTTACCAGTTGTACAGATATTGTTTGTGTTTAACTTTACTTTTAGTGCCACATTAGTCTGGTTAATTTATTTTTGTGAATACTACAGCCATCCTTCCTTATTTCCTATGTTAGTTTTTTCAAACCAAAGGACACAGAGGACACAATCACGCTATGCCAAGGTGTTGCTAATGTTGGTGACGTACAAAAGTTTAGTTTCCGTTGACTCTAACTAGCAACTGTGTTGTATTTAAGCTTTTGTGTGGTTGTACACAACTGTCCATGGCAATACAAACTCCCTTCTGTTGGCTTTTTTTGTCAGGAGGTGTCTTAATGTCAACGTTGGAATTCTTCTGAATATTTCATAGTCTGCTCCTCATATTTTTGATGTTATCAACAGAGTAATGGACATGTATGTGTAGCATGAACATTCTCCTTCATGTTTACAATATCCACCACATCTTTTGATGGGCTGGTGGTCTGTGCCGTGTCTGGCTGATCTGTGTTTAGCGGCTGTGCTGGTGTGTGTTCTGTGTGTGTGGTCAGGGGATTTTTTTCCTCTGCTGTAAGATTACAGGCCTCTTTCCAAGCCCCATTAGGAGGGAGTGCACTCTATCCTGGATTAGTCCAATCTGTCAGATTGCTGCTGGGAGAAGCGTCAGGGCCTCGTACACTCACGGACACGCCACAGCGCTTAGGCCTGGCCTTAATCTGGTCTCGCCATCTTGACGTTAACAGTTTGTAGGCTGAAATACTTGTGTGGCAAATTTCTGTGACAAATTTGTGCAGCGCAACGTTTCTAAAAGCCATTGGTTATGTTTCAAGTATTTAGACCAGAGTAATACAGGAATATAAAGCTTTTATTCCCCCAGCTAGTTCATCACTATACTTCTGCCACATTCTATAAAACTCTAGTCATAAAATATGACTGCCAACTCGGCAAGCTTTTGTAACTAGCTATGGCTCGGCAATTTAACGACGCGATGTCAATGTCCTTGTTTAGTCCTATTGCAAGTTTGAACATCGTGATGCCATAGCCATCCAAAAGAGCAGAACACTAGCCAATTTTATCTGCCCTATGATGTTGAGTAGCACTTTTAAAAACATGCAGTGTTTTTGCATATCGGAGGAACCACATGCTAGACTTTGCCCTCCCAGATTGCTAGCTGTCGTGCAATGGGAAGAACTAGCTAGTGAGTTGGAACGGCAATGAGTAAAATTTCGAGAAATATGGAAATATGCGGAAACATTTTTTCAGAGGTGTTTAAATGTGACATCACTGCTTCCCTGGCAGACCCAAATATTGTGGTATATATCGTAGATGTCGCATGTCGCCCGTCGCCCAACCCTGTTTTGTGGTGGTGATTATTTTGGGCATTTGTGTTGGAACTGTCCAAGACAACACTATCCTGCCGGACAGGTCAGCCTGTAGTGGAGTGTTAAAGTTGTGTGCACTCTGCCGTAGTTGCATCTATTTATGCATCTGTGAATACTGAAGAGCCGGTCAAAGGAAGGGGATCTTGGACATCAGTGTTTGCCCTTGTGCTTAACTCACTGTTTAGTTGTTATGCTGTGGTGTATCCTGTTTAAGAGGGCAGCAACAGTAGAAACTTGCAGTTTGTCTCTAGCCTTGAAGAGCTCTGCAGCTGTCTTTGTTGATGACCCCTTGACCCGAGAGCGAACAACAGCAAACCTGTCCGTGGCTCTCCGCCGCCTTAAAGGAACAGTTTAGTCAAAAAAGCAGATTTCTCGTACAGCCAACGACATGTTTGGTGTCTGAAGTTTGCTTCTTTAGTTTTGCACTAGAGCTACAAAGCTAATGTAGCCAATAAATAATGGAAATCAATATCACCCAAAACCGCCAAACTATTCCTTTAAATGGGATAGTTCAATGGCTGTGTACGACTGAATGATGATGGTAAGCTGAACCTGAGCAGAGAAAGAGGATCCTCCACACCAGATCACGTTAGGAATGTGAAACGGCAGCATTCGGTGAACTAATCTCCGTTTCCTCTTGATTTTATTTTTTTTCTGTTGTTTTTCAGGATACCTCGGACTTCACCGTGACAGGACGTCTTTTTTTTTTTTCCTTTTTTTTTTTTTTCCTCCCCCTCCTTCCCCCTTTGGATTTTAACCATTCACCTCTGAAGACAGCCATGGAATCGGTAAATATGCCCTTCTTTCAGTACATCCTGGACTGCTGTGTTTTTATTTGTTTGCTGTTTTAGTTCCTCTTTCTGTGGCAGCAGAGGCCACGTCGTCGGGTTCAGCATTGGTTTGTCGTTAAGGCATTTCTTGCTGACTGTTGCCCCTCTTGTTTCAAGAAATCTTATTTACCATAGATGTTAGAATATTAACCTGGTTGTTAACGTAGAATTGCTTGTTGGGCTTTTTGAACTTGAATCACATTAGCCTTCTGTAGCTTTGTTAGAAAGTGTGCATGTGTGCCTGTGCTAGTACAAACATGCAAGTCTAATGTGCTGGAATGTGTGCGTTAAAAGCAGGGTTTAGTGCATGTCCATGCCCTGCCTGCCTGGTCCTGTGTGCAAGATTTTATTCTCCTTTTTTTTTTGTTGAGCTCCCGTGCTAGTGCATGGATTTTGGAGTAAGCTGTTGGTGTGTGTGTTTTTACAAAAGTAGGTCAGCTCTGTCTCTCTAATGAAGTTTCCACCTCTGTCATGCGTCTCGTGTGACTGCTGTGTCAGAAGGCCCTGGCGGCTCCACACATACAAAATAATCAATCGTTCTACATCCTCCCTCGCCTCCATGTGGCCACTTGATCATGGACTAAAATATATCAGCAGTTCCTTTCCCAATATAGTGCATTATTTTCAGTAGCCTTCCTGCTGGCTGTGTTATGGCACCGTTCTTCTTGTTTTAGTTTTCTTAGGCCAGTAAAAAAAAAAAAAAGGGCATGTGCCAATAATCATGAATGCTACAATATTCAACAAGCACAATATTGCTATCATAGACATTACAGAATATTGTGACACGAGTTAGTATTGGATTTTGATTCTAGGTTCACAGTTTTAGTGCTTTATTCTGAGAGCGTTACAGACTGATTTATCAGTAGACTGCTCTTAGATGGCTGAATATTATATCCTATATGATTCCTATTATATAGATACGTGTTTGTGTTAACAAATTTGTACTATCTACTAACATGTCGTCACATTTTTCCATTTAAAATGGAGGTTTTCTCAGTACCTGGGTGAAAAAGACTGATTCGGGGAGCGTTGAGATCAGTATTTTAATGTCATGAAAACATCACGTCCGACGTGGTAGCCGGAGACTTTTAGCCACAGAAGCTGCGTGCTAGGCTAGATAGTTCTCTATCTTACTTGGCTAATGTTAGTGATGTCAAAATATACCATACCAATCAAACCTATTTTGCTCAAGTTTGGCTACTGTTAAATAAATCACTGTGAAGGACGATGCAAACCGAGACTCCGATACTGAAATCTCACTCGCGTCTACCTGTCACGAATGTGAGCTAGTTTAGTAGCAGTGAGCTATCTGGCGGTGGACGTGGTTTCCAGTTGGCATATTCACATATATTCATGGATCCTCACATTTTAATAAAGGTAATGTGTAGAGATGTTCCTAGGGTATTTGTAGTACTTTCTTAGGCATTATAAAAGTAAAGTAAATACGAAACAAACAAAAACGGTTTTGTTAAGGGAAGATTAAGACACATCAAACATGTAGCATTTATTATAGAAATACAGCGTTGGGATAACATTTGATTAAAAAAAGGTTAGGCAACTATCCTGATATGAAATTTTAATATGACCACACGCCTAGTGAAAAAAGTGGTACGGTATTTAATCCCAACCAGGCTCTTGCTTCCGTAATTCCTGCCACCTTTTCTCTTTGTGTATATTCTTGCCTGGGGGTCTGCAGCTATAGGAGCTGGTACTGTTTACATCTGAAATCAGGCCATATCTGCTTACCGTCAGTGGAAACCAAGGAGACTGATCACAAAACTCATTACTCCAGCAGGCCTGCGTGTGTGTGTGTGTGTGTGTGTGTGTGTGTGTGTGTTGCTCTCTCCCTCCCCCAATCCCCTCCTCTTCATGTGATGCCAGTCACATGATTTCCAGGCACCCGGTACAGTAAATCAGAATCAGATTTTATTTTTAACCTCTCTGAATCCTCCACCGTGCTGATGGGTAGCAGAGGCGGTCGCTAACAGAGGTGCACACACCTCTTTCTCCATTCTTCTCTCTCTCTCTCTCTCTCTCAACCCCTCTTTTCTCCTTGAAGCCTCAGCGCATCCTACACCAGGGCAGATATTATTTGCAGTCTTATCAGTTGGCTCTGCTGCTATTGGTTGCAGATGAAAGGTAGCTCTCTCCTGTGATCGGCTTCGCTTCACCACTTTGCCTCTGCTTATTACAAGCATTTTCTCTCGCCCTCTCTCGTGCTCTCACTCCCTCCCACCTGGGCCTTTCCCTCAACAGGATTAGTCTGCAGCACTCCGATTTGAGGAAGTGGGCCCTGCCAGTCATATTACATAAGTCTCATAGCTCAGCTTGAGACGACTATAGGGGCTTTGTTCGCCGATCCCCTCCCCTGCTTCCCCTCCTGGTGGGCCACATGCTAATGCTCCATTCAAAGAGTCTGTGTGCTCCAAACAGGCCCGGCTCTGTGGTGAGAGAGCAGAAATACGCGCATCATTACCCTGCAAAATGGCATCTCACTCGCGCCGTTAAGCGCAGGCATGTGCACTTGAGGACAGAAGAAATAACAGGAATATTAAGCTTGCCAGATTTTTATTATTTTTTTGTAC
The DNA here is from genome assembly GCA_028565825.1 of Olivaichthys viedmensis. Taxonomy (NCBI): domain Eukaryota; kingdom Metazoa; phylum Chordata; class Actinopteri; order Siluriformes; family Diplomystidae; genus Olivaichthys; species Olivaichthys viedmensis. Next base: position 25,863,816 of record JAOUQW010000001.1, on the reverse strand, counting down.
ATGCAGCATGCAGGATTGGAGGGCATAGGAGGTTTTTGGCTGTGAGTCATCATGCATCAAAATATCAGGGCCATATGGGCATCAGCAGATAATTAGCCTGAAAGCAGCATATTGGTATTGTCATGATATTAGGATTTAACTGAAGGTTATTAGCCCGTGTTGTGGAGAGGTGGAGACTGTTGGAACAGCGCACAAGCGTTTGCCGTGCAGTTTGTACTGCAAACTTGAGGCAAATTTCGGCTGCCGAACGTTTTTCTTTCTATACCATCCATAATTGTATTTAATAAAAGCAAATATGGCAAATATACATAAGTAAAAGTTAGCTCAGGTGTTTCATATCACTGCATCAGTGCGCCCCATGCCCGGTTGTTCTGGTGCTTCCGTAAGCAAAAATGGAAGGAGACGGAGCACATTTGCTGCATAATTCAGATGATTGACTGCAGGCCAGTAAGATGGTGGCTGAACAGGGGGACCATTTTGAAACCAACTCTCTTGCTGTAGTCAGGCACTTGCACGTCGTTAAAGTCCTGGCACCGGAGAACCAGCTCTTAAGATCCTAATCCAAAAGAATGAGATCACTATTCCATTCATCACCGTGGCAGCTGATTGGCTACGATACAATGCATTTCCCCCCACAGCGTTCGGAGGTCACCTTTGCTCAACAAATAACGGCACAGTTGATGTAGGCTGTACGTGTCCAGAGATTTTAAAGGTGTAAGACAAAAAGTGGTGCTGAAAGGAGGTGCTTTGAGGAAGTTGTTGAGCTTTACTGGTGATTCCTTGTGAAGAAATTGATCCATCAGCCACATTCACCCAAAAGCAGCTCTCATTTTAGTACCCACCAGTTAAGGACAAAGCTAACGGGTACCCAAAATCTGCATGTGATTTTTTTATTATTTTTTTTCCCTCCTGTTCCAGGCAAAGAACAGGATGGATCTGTTTTTTATTGAAGAGAAGTTCAGCTAACATTGAAAGAAATGTGCTGTCAGGAAAAAGCTCATTTTCAAGCTACGTTCAAGTATTTGGCCATGAGCCGCTGACGAGCCGGCATTTGTCCTTATTCTGCTCTTCCTCCCACACATGTATAGGGAGGGAGAAGCACTCGGACATAATCTTTTTAAGACCACGGTGGCCGCTGTGATGGATGACTGGTGCTTCATCACAGCTCCTAGAAGGTCAGGATTGTATGTGGAGTAAGGAAAGGGAAAGTATTTTTTAAAAGACTTTAGCCAAATTCCCCCTCATGCATGTTTGTGTTTTTATTCTCAGTGTAAAATTGGAATCCACCTTGCAGGTACTTGTGTGAATGTGTGGTGACTCGGTGCACAGGCTGTATGGTTTAGTGTCATGGTGGTGAAGGCTTATTTGCTTCGTCAGATTTTTTTCCCCCAGTCTCTCGGTATACAAACGATATCTAGGCACGTTATATAAATTAACATAATCTGTGTGTGTGTGGGGTTGTAGTGTTGTGCCAGTAACCGGAGAAGCACTAGGAGTCCTACATGTGCACCCATGTAAAACTAGTGACCAATCAGTGCCTTTAAACAACATCCCAAACGTTTGTCTGAATACACTTTACTGCCTACCAATGCATTAGTTCTGTGTGCTAACATGCCAACAAAAGATTAGATTCAGCCCACTTATATTGTCTAATTCGATCATCCTGCCAGACTTTGTACTTTTTATGTAGCGGGATCGTAAATCATCCCTTGTAGAGCAGAAACGTGACCCGACCAAACTCAAATACTTTCTATCAAAGCCCGACAAATATTTAAAAACAATGACCAAGCCTGAAGTCGGGTCCTGTCGAGCTTAGACAGCCAGCTTAATCTCGAACTACTTTAATGTTATACCACCATGTCGCTTCGGATATAATTCAGTCATCACTTGAATTACAGAGGGCCCCGCTAAACCATGAAACACCCCCCTGGAACAAATGAGAGTTTTTGTTTGAAACTAACTTAAAAGGAGCCCCCGCATGGTGATTCATGGTAGCCATGGTCTGATATGTTGTGTACGGCTCTCAGGCACACTGATTAAAGAACATTTAGAGCTTTAGAGGCGTCGCATTGTTTTTCATAGGCGCTCTTTCAGCTCGATCTGCAAGCAGTAATTGGATTCTTTGTAAATGCAACATTTTATCCCTCTCATGACAGTACGATGGAAGGACTTCTTCTGCCTTTGCTGTGTGAAATGTCAGATGCTACATTTTGAAGGGTAAACCCCCCCAGCTGCACCAGAGTCCGCTGTGTGGGAGAAAAGCATGTTTGACGTTCATGATAAAAACTCTGAACTGATAAATTCCAGTTTATACCTTTTCACCTATTTATCCATCAAAATAAGCCGGACATCAGGCTAGCTGACTTATGTTTGTGCCAGGAATGTGGAGCGTAGACACTCTATATGCTAATGAAGGTGTGTTATGGGTTAGTTGTGCTTGTATGGAGGCAGAGGGGTGACGAAAGCCACCAGGACTCTTTGCGCCCTCTTCACCTTTCCTGCCTTCTTTTCCACCCAGATCTCATCCCCTTCATTCCTGTGTGACGTTTGGGTTTTTCCCCTGGCTCTTTTCTTTCTTGCTCTCTGTCCCTTCATCTCTCTCTCTGTCTCTCTCTCGCTCGCTCGCTCTGTCTGTCGGTCTGTCGGTCTGTCGGTCGGTCTGTCTGTCGGTCTGTCTCGCTCGCTCTGTCTCGCTCGCTCTGTCTGTCTGTCTGTCTGTCTCTCTCGCTCGCTTGCTCTGTCTGTCTCTCGCTCGCTTGCTCTGTCTGTCGCTCGCTCGCTCTCTGTCTCTCTCGCTCTGTCTGTCTGTCTGTCTCTCTCTCTCTCGCTCTGTCTGTCTCTCTCTCTCTCGCTCTGTCTCTCTCTCTCTCGCTCTGTCTGTCTCTCTCTCTCTCGCTCTGTCTGTCTCTCTCTCTCTCGCTCTGTCTGTCTCTCTCGCTCTGTCTGTCTCTCTCGCTCTGTCTGTCTCTCTCGCTCTGTCTGTCTCTCTCTCTCTCTCGCTCTGTCTCTCTGTCTCTCTCTCTCTCTCTCTCGCTCTCTGTCTCTCTCTCTCGCTCTCTGTCTCTGTCTCTCGCTCTGTCTCTCTCGCTCTGTCTCTCCCGCTCTCTCTCCCGCTCTGTCTGTCTGTCGCTCTCGCTGTCTGTCTCTGTCGCTCTGTCTGTCTGTCTCTCTCTCGCTCTCTCTCTCGCTCTGTCTGTCTCTCGCTCTCTCGCTCTCTGTCTCTCTCTCTCTCGCTCTCTGTCTCTCTCTCTCTCGCTCTCTGTCTCTCTCTCTCTCGCTCTGTCTGTCTCTCTCTCTCTCTCGCTCTGTCTGTCTGTCTCTCTCTCTCTCGCTCTGTCTCTCTCGCTCTGTCTCTCCCGCTCTGTCTCTCTCTCTCTCGCTCCGTCTGTCTCTCTCTGTCTCTCTCTCTCTCTCTCTCTCTGTCTCTCTCTCTCTCTCTCTCTCGCTCCGTCTGTCTCTCTCTCTCTCGCTCCGTCTGTCTCTCTCTCTCTCTCGCTCCGTCTGTCTCTGTCTCTCTCTCGCTCCGTCTGTCTCTCTCTCTCTATCTCTGTCCTGGCTGTCTGGATCATGATGACTCTGCTGTTTTTAGTGTTGCTGCAGCTGAGATGGTAACTGTAGTTTTTGATCACAGGGACAGGAGATCAAGGACCTGAAAAAGAGCCTCAAAATCTCCAATCTCCCTTACAGACACAATGAAATGTCTTGGGAGTATGTCACTATAAAATTAATGCTCTGAGATATTGGTAAATTTAAGGTGGACTTTATTTCATTACACAATCTCTGTTTATCTGAGAACTTGGGCCTATTTTAGGGTAATGCTTATTAAGGATTGAAAGAGATGGAGTGCACCTTCCTGTGTCTCTAATTTCTGACCATAATGGCTGCAATAATGGCCCTGTTTTTGATTGTTTGTGTCAGCCAGGCTCTGGTTTCAGGAAACTGTGCACTTAACATATTTTCCAGTAATCTGAATGACCATGAAAGGGCTGGGAGTCGTGTTCAGCAGGCCTGTAAGACGAGGGTCTAACCCGCTGTGGCCTGTTTCGGCTCAACTCTCTGCCACCAGCCAGAGCACTGCGACCTTGGTATCGAGTGTCCCTTGACTGGTAGCAAGCCAATAGCACTCCTGGGATGGTGTGTCCTTGTTTGCGATCTCGTGGCGTGTCCGCATACCGCACACTCCTCTCATTAGAGGTTCTGACCTTTGCTTTCTGCCATAATTCAGTGGGGAAAACTCGGAATTGACTTGGACCAGGGTGGGTTATTTCCAGTGTCCTCTTGCCTGTTGCATAAACAAGTGTTGAATGTGATATGAAGCAGGCTGCGTCTTTCTCTCTGTCCTCTACCAGCCATAATACTAATGACCCAGCCTTGTGCAGCCGTCACCAACCTTTACACTGACCTTTTTGGGCAAAAGGCATCCGGGAGAATGAAATAAACCACCGCGTCTCTCATTCATACTCCAAATTGAGTTTATTTTCTCAATTTGGATCCTTTCACTATTAAATGCTGAACTAATGAATGCATTGGAAATGTTGTTTAGCCTGAGTAACCATTTAAGGGAACTGGACTTGTGTTTAGTTGTTTGATCGTTGAACTGAATTGCTGCTGGCTTCCCTTAATTATTTATACTTAGCTGTGCTCAGTGCAAGTGAAAGTCCTAAAACGCATACCGCTATACTAAATAGTATATCGAAGGTTTTGGACGTAGCCATTGTTCTGCTGACACAGCCAGATAATAATAATGCTAATAATAATGACGATGATGATGATATTTTAACCCAAACTATAATCTACACCTCAATTAGTGTCTCGCATTCTCTGCCTGTTTTTGTTGTCCTTCATTGCTTTTCAATACAGTGTTAAAGCCCTACTTTAAACTTCAAAACTTGTAGTCCATGTTTTTATTTTTTGTTAAAAAAATAAATAAAATCTTTTCAGTGGCATGAAGAACCGTCTTTTGTTGTGGCGCTGTTGTGATCTGGGCTGGGATGCGGGCTCTTCATTTTGCCGGATCCAGGTGGCTCTCCATTGCTGGGCTTTTCCCTGCTGGTGGCTTTGAAAGCCTCCAAATGGCTGGCCGGATGTGCACAGAATGGGTCTAAGCTTGTACATTGTGGAGGAGAGTTAATGTTTGGAATTCTTTTTCCTTCGCCTTGCTCACTATTGTTTCTTGCCAGTGAAAAGTTTTAGATAACTTCATGGCATTTTTTGTTTACTTTACTTGAGCACTGAATGAGCTCATTTTTGCTGTAACCTTAGTACCCTAAGTATTTTTAGACAAATGAGTGGTTGTGCCGTAGTGGTGGTCCATGATTACTGACCAGCCTTCGTTAGTCATGTTCAAGCACTACAAGACTTCTAACAGCAGCACAATTGGCTAGAAACGGCTTTGTTAGTTTTACATGGAGTCCTTGAGAAAGCGCCTGGGTCTTTTTGGATATGGCGCTTGGTCAGCTGAAGAAAGAGGAAAAAGTCACAATGTTCTCTGCCAGAGCCAAGCAGGGGCCAGCAGCCAGCCAGGAGAACAGACGAGGCGGCAGATGGATCCTCCTCAGACCTTAACCCTTCCCACGCCACACATGCCCCATCTGTCCACTCAAGCAGGCTCAGGTCTCCATCTTACTCCTCCTCCTTCATGCCGTATTCCCATCTACCACAACAACTCATGAACTCACGGGGTCTTTGATTGCCCACTGACCATCAGGGGACATATGTTTGCTTCCAAAAGGGGACATTCTGCATCCCCTTCATTCTCTTGCTCTCGTGTTTGCTCTTTGTCTTTTACATCCGGTATTGGTCTAGTTTAAACACCGCGTTGCTCCATTTTTGTGTGTTGACATGCCGCACCCTGTGATACAACTGGCTGTAAGCCACGTGACCTTTGTAAGCCTAGACGGTGTCTGTCTGAAAACTGCAAGGCGCCGTCTTTTATACAAAGAGGACAAATAAAATGTTCACCGGTTAACACCTACAGTGTGCATGTAATAGGGTTTTGGTTACCCATTTAAAGCTGAAACAGTGACGATGATTATATGAAGGCAGCTCCTTTCTATGAGCATGCTTCACCCAAGTCCTTGTTAAACACTCTGAGTAAACTTTATGGATGGTTCCCCATCTCACCTTTTCAGGGTCTCCATTCTTCTGAGTGTGTTTCCCATTTTCTGTTTACATATACAGCCAAAGCATGTTTGTGCCCTTGTTTTGCTTTCATTTCAATAACTGGTCAAAAATCTCCATCTGCCATTTGGTTTACCTAATGCTGAGCCCAGCTTTAAGCATGCCTGTATGTGGCTGCGTTCCCTGAGCTTTCCATTTCAAACCGCTTTTGTGTTTTCACTTGATGTTTAGTCTTGTTTCCCCACAAGTCTTTTAAGAATAGGTCAAAGTTATGTCATCTGCTTTTGGAGACAATGCCTGGCAAGGTTCCCCAACCTCGGGTTTGTGTTCTGGTCATCCCTGTGGCCCAGTCAAACACATGTGAGCCCCAAGCAAAAGGTCGAATCAGATGAGTGTTGGGAAGGAGTCGGCTCTGAGCTCTTTTCAGCTTGGGTCTATTATGCAGGTTTGGGCCTTTTACAGCTATGAAAGAGAGCTCTGTGTGCTATAGGCCACAACAGCCTGACATTTGTCCTGAAAGGAGGTCCAGGGGTTTGGCCAAGTGTCGCATTGCCCTCCCTTCCCCTCCCCTCCTGCTCTGTTTTTCACTCGATCATGGGGCAGGGTGACTCTCTCCCCACATCGGCATTGTGCTTCTCTCTCTGTAATTTTGCTCCTGCAGCGTTGGGGATGAAAATGGCCTTTTCCCTGACCTCTGGCTGCGTGTGTTGACCTCTCAATGACAGCCAGAGAAGCTTTGTCACCCCCTTCCTTCTCGACTATTCTTTAGCAGAGGTCACAATTGCCTGGGTTCATTTTAAACCCAGCTGCAGTAAGGCTAAAACCGGTCATCCTGCCACTGATTACATAATTTGTGTGACTGATGACTCGCTTCTTTCTGGAGCATGACAAGACCTGGAAATCTGAGCCAAAATGCCTGAGTCTCTCCAGGACCAGTGGCTTAGGGAGGCCTCAGATTGAAGACCTTCTCTTTGTATGGTTTACTGTGCAGATTAAGTTGTCTGCTCCTACACAGTGGAGCTTGCCAGTTTTGGACAGAGTTGGGCGCTGAAAGAGGAACTTGTCTAACTGGAGTGTATTGTTTATTTATTTCATTATTTTTATTTTTTTTGTATTCTTTTGTTTGTTTGGTTTTGATGTGGAATTTGACACCTGGCTTTGAAATCCCTTTGGCTGGGTCAGACTTTTGCTCAGGCAGGCCAAAGTGTGTCATACGTCTTGTGAACATGGCAATTAAACTATATGGCTATATGTGGAAGTGGTGCTCGGTGGATGAGAGTAGCCAAGATTTGATGGACTGCATCCCTCTCTCACTGCGAGAATATACATAACCAAAATGACAGGTTCCTGATGCTTTCCAGAGTGCCTTCAGATCTGAGTGTGCTCTACATTGAGCTTGCCTGTCATGGTACTACCCTGGAGTAAGTTCCAACTCCCAAATGCCTCATTTATCATCTTCCATACTTGCCATTCCTATTCTGTCTCTCACTCTCATTACCGTCAGCATGCTTCTAATACGTCAGCGTAAAGACTGAGAGCACTGCAACTACCCTCCATCACTGCCTCCGCCGGACACCCGCATACACGAGTCGTGGCCGAGCAGCCTTCCAGGCATCCGCATGTGGCCTGCCTGCGAGTGCGTGTGTTTCCATTGAGAAAGCACTAATGGTGTTTCTGAATCCCCCCCCCCCTCTCTCTCTCTCCCCAGGGTGGGAGCATTATCTTTCCTGACTGTAAGAAGTCCATTATTTACTGAGCACTGAGCCCATCCTAAGACAATGTTCCATTAGATTGCATCAGCCAGATTTATTGGTCTCTCTCTCCTCTGTTCGCTGGCCCGCAGCATGCTGAGACAGAATGAGACAAGGCGAGAGGCCTGTGCTTTCCAATAAGGGAGTGAGCGAGATGGGGGGGGGTTGGTGGATGCAATGAGGGTTCTGAGGCCAGTGAAGGAGAGGACGAATTGCTGTTGATTTGTGTTGGATAAGAAGTGCATCTGAGCGATTTAAAGGACCAATATCTTTGAATCCAAAGCCCAGTGTGAGCTCTGCAGCCGTAATGCAGCTTCGTACATGCTCTCGCTGTCTGGAAGAGTGTTTTCCTCTGGTTTGTCCATGGCCCATAGCCTAGCTAGAGAGTCACTTAATGCTTTTCTTGTATAAGAAATGACAATGACAGGGGAGGTGAAATATGACACATGATTTGGTCAAAAGTCATTGCACTTTGATGGAACATTATAGAAAAAAAAAACAAGAATGTTGTCTTTTAAGGGATTGTTACAGATAAATCTTGCTAAAAGCAACCTGGTACGTGAGTTTTGATTACAGTTTGTCTTTAAACTCTGCTCTAGTTCATTTAATGGGGTGTGCTGAGTAATTATTGACCACTTAAAGGTGGGGCACCAGAAGTAGTCTCCAGAGCATGATTGGAGAGCACCTTGAAGGTGCCAGTAATTTAGAAGGCCTACAACTACCTTGGGATGCAGAAGCAAGCAATTACATGTATGGCATGTTTGTGTAATGCATGCTGGGTGTTGTAGTGATAGAACATTGATGAATGTAAACACAGCAATGATACAAAATTGTCCAGATTTTTCCAGATCACTGAGGCTGAGAGATGCAATACTGTGCTACATATTACTAAACATGACAAATAAAATATGAAATGCTAGTTTTATGCCAGAGTGCTACTTTACGTATTGTAGAATACATGTTTAGTGATCATAGTAAACTAATATGATGTCAGACCTGCAGATCAGCATGTCCTGGTGCTCAGAACCTCAGGCCCTGATGCCCGTTCCACGGCAGGTTGTTCTCTTGGCTGAGCTGGACGTAAATGTGAAAGTGGTTCAGCTGTTGTAGGAGAGCAGGGTAAGACAGAGAAAGAGTGGAGTGTTCAAGAAAAAGCCTGAACTGTCTAGACACGTACTACACCATCTCACATGAATGCCTTTGCTCTAAGTCTAAATCCTCTCCCTCTTTTTCTCTTGTATTCCCTCTCTTTTCATCTCTCTGTCTATCTCTGTGTCTGTGGCTCTGTCTGTGTAATTCTCTCTCCCCCTCTGACTGTATATTTTGCTCTTGTGTACTGGATTTACTCTCTCTTATTGCTTTTCCTTTTCATGCTTGCAAGCTTTCTTTCTTTTCTTCCATCTTGCATTGTGTAGTTTTGTTACATCTCATTCTGTCTCCAGTTCTTTCCTACACGCTCTTCTTTCTTTCTGGTTTTCTCTCTTCCTTTTCTTCATGGCTCTGAAATGGTTCCATGTAATCTAGGCTTTCTTCTTGTGCCAGAGCTCCTGCTGCACTCCACCACAGTGCTGATGAAGCTGAAAGGCGCTGTCCATTAAAAAGCATGAGCTTGCATTGTGAATATTTCTACTCCGGCACCCTGCACATGCTGCACTGAGAGAGGGAGAGAGGGAGGGATGATGGGTAGAGAGAAAGTGAGTATGAGAGAGGGAGACGTGCCAATCATGCACAAATGCCCTCCTCACCTTCACCCCTCCATCCACTGCTGAGCTCAGCTGACACCGGGGGTGTGAGAGCGGCGAACTGTTCATAATGCAGCTCGTGTTGATCTTCATGCGCGATCCATTCTTAATGAATAGAAGTGCTGATGAGAGCACATCAGCCTCCATCATTACGCCAGGTTTGAGGGGTTCAAGACACTGCTGTGTTTGATGGGCTAAAAGTTATGCAGGATGGATGATACTGAGGGATCGAGTCTCATCAGCATAAGAGAGCTTAATGCTTTTTTCCCCCCTGTAGGACGCTCCCTCAGGTCCAGAGCTGGTTGATGCAGGGGCAAGGATGAACAGGCAGGTTCCATGATTGATTGGAAATCGGCAGTTAGGCTGCTTTCACACTAGGCGTTTTTTCCTCAACTGCCAGCGCACTTTTTTTTTCATGGAATCCCACAGGAAGCGGCTGCAAGGCGAGCGGAATGCGGCCACTTTTAAAAAGCGCTGCTGTCTGCGTCATTTTCGTTACAGCGGAGCGCTTCAATAAGTTGACGAGAGTTAAACTTTTCAGAAAAGCGGCGAGTGACGTCAAGCGCTTTTATAAATTAATTTTATTAATTTATTTTTTATTTAAATTTTTCTTCTTCTTTTGTTTAATCTCTCGACCAATCAGGTCGCAGCTCAGGGGCAAGCGAGAAAAAAACAACACTGAGGTCGGAATACCGGTAGAAAAATTAGTCTTAGTGAGCGAATATAGAGAGATTTACTACAAAAACATTTCATTGCCAATATTTGTAACTAAAAATAAAACGGCGCTATTTTTGTGACATTCACTGGTATACGAAGTGACGTCCCACTTTAACTGTGGGTGCAAACAGGCAAGTCACACAGCACAAGCAGCTCCCCTTCCCTTGATTTGTTCCCTTGATCCAAAGCCACAGCGAAGGCAAGCGAACCCCTCATCGCCATAGTTTATCCAATCTTTATTTAATCTTCATCATTGATGATGATAAATATAATCTAGATAGCAAGCTAGTCTGGTTAATTAGCCGATAATGGCGAGGACTGGTAAGAGCGTTGTTATGGTTACAGTGTCTGTGTCGCGTGAACCGCTTTTATTTCACATCAGCAGAAGAAGCGCTCCGGTCAGCCTAGTGTGAAAGCAGCCTTAAAATAATTCATTTTCAATCATTTAACCAAAATGATAAAACGCTTTCCTTCAGCGTTAGCATCCTTGTTGGCATTTAAGTTGACCTTTAAGACGGGGTCAGTGATTAGTCATGCACAAGTTTGTCTCAAATTTTGTGAGCTTCAGGAAAATATCTGCTTAGAAGAGAGACTCTCTTAAAAAGGGTTAGACCTGAAAGCTAGAGGGGGAGCTTTTCTATTTTGAGTTTCATAACCGCTAGCTTCAGCAAACTTCCACTAAAATTGCTAACTATACCTTTTTTTTGTTGTTGTAGTCAAACCAGACGTGAATAAAACTCTCCAGGCAAAAAGCATTTAAATAGAAAAGGATACGGGAACTCGAAAAGGAATTTGCTTCCGGTAGCGAATATAATCTCTTTGCGCTGAGTTAATCTAGGTGACCTTTAACCCTGAGAATTCTCAAGACTCGAAAGTATGAGCCAAGAAGGTGGGCTGCATTCTTCTTTCCAAAAAACAGAATTGAGGAACTGCTAATTATAAAGTAGCAGCCACACCAGACTTTTGCCTTTTTGCTATTTTCTTATGTTGCTTGTTGCTAATCATTGCGAATAGCCAAACAATCTAGCAAGGTAACGTTACTACTCTACTTCCTCCAATATCACGTTACAACGAGGCCGCCCATAATCGCCTGATATTTGTTCCTCCCTGGCAAAGGAAAAAAGGAAGTGAAAGTTTGGTGTGACCGCTGCTTTACACGACTCTCAGCAATGTCGACGTTGAATGCCTGCTTGGTTTGAGTGGGAGCAGTTAAAAGGCGTGTTTGTGTGCACACGCTGTGTTTGAGTTTTTTATTTTTTTTAACTAATCAGATGTACTTGTGAGCAGGTCAGCGGGTCCACACGGGCAGGCTGAAAGCGTTTTTCATTGTTGTTCTGACCCTGTGAAACTTTTGGGTTCTGTTCACTGCCTTCTTTACGCCTCCATCTTTCGCAAGTTGCTTTTGTCCCAGTTTTTCCGAGTGCTCTCTTTATGTACTCGTTTTAAGGGGGGGGAACCAAAATAAAAACAAAAATCTTAGACTCAGAGCTGCGCGTCAGCTGTGTAAACCACCGTTGCATTTCACCATGGCCGCCATCGTGTTTTCATTGTTCTTCCTCTGTGGCTATTTTGAACGCTGCTGTTTGTACTATGGCAGAAATTGTGCAAGGTATTTATAAACGCGATCTGTTAGTGGAGATATTGCTCTCCCTGCCCTTCTCTCTCTATCCATCTCTCCGGCGCTGTTTACAGTAATCGGCCCAGGCTGTACGACTCGCCATTTGCAGTTACCTTGGCAACGGCCTAGTGGACTACATGGTTAGTGCGCGAGGCACAGGAGCAAACAGCGGCGTGCTACGTGATGGGGGATGAGATGAGCTGGATCTGCTGTTCACCTGCCCCCGCTGAGACGCAGACGCGTGCGCACGCATGCACACACACTGTTACATATGCAGCGTACAGCTCCTCTCCCCTGAGCCAAGCCGAGATAATCTGCTCGAGCTCCCAGTCGAATGCGTTTGCACCTGTTTCTCAGCCGTGTCTCCCAATCCCACTGACTAATACATCACAGACAGAAGTGCGAACATGAGGCCTGGCTGATTGTGAAAAGATGACAGGAAGGTAGGGGCAAAATGAGGGATGTTGCTCTTCAGTTTCCATCTAAAATGATGCTTTATGGGAAGAGGACAGAATAAGGGACGCAGGGGAAAAGGTCAGCGTGACTGTGCCCAGCCTTTTATTCTCACATCTATAATGGTCAAAAGAGCAGGAAGTTAATTGCTCAGGAGTTAGGAACAGTGACATGTTTTGTGGTAATTGACCAGGATTAAAATATATGGTAGTCTATCAGTGGTGATATTTTATGTGTCTAAACACAGCTAGACCTTCAGTAAGGGGGGAAAAAAAGGTTGTGAGTAAGGCTCTTAATCCTCAACTGCTCAGCTCTATGCTTGGATTGCATCCTAATTGTAATTCGCTTTGTGTAAAAGTTTCTGCAGAATGAGTAAATGTAGCATGAGAATTTGACTGGTTCAGCAGCATTGCTATAAAAATAAACACAATAAAATTGTGCAATTTGGCCTATGTGCAAATAGGAGTTAAAAAGATGTCTGTCTGTCTACTGATGTCAAAATTAGTAATCATGACACTAAGTAATCATATTTAGTCATATCTAATTAGCAACCATATTGTAGTATTTATTTTTAAGTCTGTGTGATGGGACACCAGTGTTATTACCTATTCCTTTTCACCAGTCCTGTTGATTTTTGTATCGCTTCTTGTCCTTTCCCTGACACTGAGGTGCAATAATGTGTGGGCTAAATGAGAGTGTGGTGGATTGAAGTGGTAATTTGTCCAATCCCATGGCTCTCAAGCTGCTGTGAGCGGGACTGTTGCAAAGAGAAGGAATGAAAGGCCAAGTGTTCTCAGTAAGGGATTTCCACCTCCTTTAGCATAGCGCTTGGGTTTTTCCAGCGTTCTGTAAGCATGTCCTGAGACCTTCGCCCCTTCAGCCATGACAGACATACAGCACTGGAGAAGGGAAAGTACCTCAAATCCCAGCGAGCTAATCAGTGTCTCAGAGAAACTGTCTGGTGTTCGAAAACATCATGACTTACAGTTTCATGGGAAATCTGAAAGTTGGCTTCATCAGAGATGTGGGCTTTTGTTGATATTTGTGTTGCCAAACAGATACCATTGGAATGAATGGACTGACCCAGATTATGAGGTTGAACGGGGACATAAACAGCATCATGCAGTCCAGTGAAATCATTAATAATGTGTGCACCAGTGCAACAACATACCATTATAACATGTACCATTATAACACAGTTATTTAAATGTCTCATTCTGCGTTGAGCCCACATAGAATACCATCATAAGATAACCACAGAACATGCTGTCATTCACTAACTCGTCACCAAATAAGAGAACAAATAAATACCTGACCAGTTCAAGAGAAAATCTAAAACTCCATCACTACTGAATCCTTTATCCTCTTATAGTATTATAGTATCACTCTCTCACTCCCCTGTTTGGTTTATTATAGTATTGGACTGGGGACACTCACTCCCCTGTTTGGTTTATTATAGTATTAGACTGGACTCTTTCACTACCATGTTTGGTTTATTATAGTATTAGACTGGGGTCTCTCATCCTCTCACTCCCCTGTTTGGATTATAGTATTAGACTGGACTCTCTCACTCCCCTGTTTGGATTATAGTATTAGACTGGACTCTCTCACTCCCCTGTTTGGTTTATTATAGTATTGGACTGGTCTCTTACTCTCTCCTCCCCTGTTTGGTTTATTATAGTATTGGACTGGTCTCTTACTCTCTCCTCCCCTGTTTGGTTTATTATAGTATTAGACTGGACTCTCTCACTCCCCTGTTTGGTTTATTATAGTATTAGACTGGGGACTCTCATCCTCTCACTCCCCTGTTTGGATTATAGTATTAGACTGGTATCTCACTCTCTCCCCTGTTTGGTTTATTATAGTATTAGACTGGTCTCTCACTCCCCTGTTTGGTTTATTATAGTATTGAACTGGGGACGCTCACTCTTTCACTCCCCTGTTTGGTTTATTATAGTATTGGACTGGACTCTCTCACGCCCCTGTTTGGTTTATTATAGTATTAGTCTGGATTCTCTCACTCTCTCACACCCCTGTTTAGTTTATTATAGTATTGGACTGGGGACTCTCACTCTTTCACTACCCTGTTTGGTTTATTATAGTATTAGACTGGACGCTCTTGTTCCCCTAATGTACTGTCAGCTCTCGCCTGTCACCTTGTAGTCTGACTTCTTTCATGCCTATGGTAGGATGTGTTGACGTTTGCCGTATTTTAGCTTACATATGACGTATGCATACAAAACCCCCGTCAAATTCGACCTGACACCCCTGACACAGCTTTTACTGTGAATTACTATTACAGGATTGTCAGGGTGACTCACAGCAGCTCAGGAACGTTGTGTTTATATATATTTTCTCCCCTCAACAATGTTTTGTTTTTTCTTCTTTTTTTTCTTTCATTTTTAACAAAAACACAATCCTACGTACTGAAGCTTTAAATACTGCAAGGCATTCCATTATCAGAACTGGGAGCAGTTTAAATGCAATGTGATATTTTGTCCATATGGTGTAGCCTTAAGGCAGTAGTTCAGCCAAAAATGAAATGTACACTAATTTTCCACTTAGGCCGGGGTCATACTTGCTGTTAACTACGTGTACTAAGATGGCTAAGTACGTATCCTGCGTTCATTCAGCACGTCGTTTGTGCATGTTCCAAAAAAATTACGCAATGCATGTGTGTGGTGCAATACCAGCGTAAACGGGAGAGATATATCCTTCGTTATCGCAACGAGATTGGTTTAATGGTCTGATACACCTTCTATGTTGGCGCCGCTGTTTCTGCCATTTTCTCAAGATGCACATTATCGTAGCCTCATCAACTCCCGCAATCTTCCCTGTTTACCTCGTTGTGCAGAATCAGAGAAACTGGTCGAAGAAGGTATTCCGGGGCTGGCGATGTTTTGGCTCTGACCTGCCCCCTAGTGAACAGCGTTTTTAGTCTTTCAGATGTACGGAAAATATGCAAGCGATTACGTGAACAAAGATGCTCACGTAGCTGTGGCGTTCGCACGAGTCCACGTAGTCACGCGGCAAGTATAACCCCGACCTCACCCTAAATACAGTATATTTGAGTAGCTAAGACCAGTTTGATGTCCAAGGTGTTGTTGGGTTTTTTTGGGGGGGGGGGCTGTGCACTGGAACTGTGAGGCTAATTTAGCTAGCAAAATAAAAAAGAATACGAAATATGTATTGGGTACATGTAAGGAAGAAGAAAATTATGTGCATTTCAGTTTTGGCCAAACTGTTGCTTTAATATTTACCCGTCTGTTTCTCTTGGCTCACTGTTTTGGATCACACATCATTGGCCGGTAGCTCTATTGTTCATGGCTTGAGGGCAGGTGTCATTTTAGAGTGAAATTAAAACACCGTTAGCTTTAACCTATACACCAGATGTTTTGTGCTCCTCAGTCAGTTTGAAGGCAGCTAAAGACTTTACGAGGCTAACGGTGAGGCTGCAGGGAGAGATGGCAGTGAAAAGGCTGTTGAGCGTGTTGCTAGAAACTCGGGCACTATTTCCTGCACTTCCTCCTCCGCAGCGCATTTCACACTCTGCAGTAACGTGAGCCTGAATAAATTGTCACACTCGCACAGATTAGCTGGCCAGGATGTTATTCTGTGCCGGTTGAAATGCCAATCACACGCACACTGTGCACTTCTTTTTTTTTCTTTTTTCTTTTTTTTTTTTACTGCTCCTCTCTCTCCTGTCTTCTCGTGGTCTCCTGTCCACGTCACTTCATCGTCCAGCAGTGTTGCAGTGCAGGCCCTGCTTGAGCTCGGCTGTAAAGATGGACAGACTGATAAAATGGGGAGAGAGAAGGAAAATGTGAGCGTGGTAAGCTGAAGCAAGCCAAAGCTGGTTTATAGCAAGGCCCGATTTACGGCACTATTACTCAGGCCATCTCAGCCACCTCCCACCTTCTTTAACTCTACTTTTAGCTCTTTCTCTCCCTCTTTTCCTATCTATTGTTTTGTTTGAGCGTCCATTTCCCTCTCCTGCCCCTCTTTGCTTTTAAAGACCAGATCTGCCATAATTAAATAATAAGTAAATAAAGCAATAAATAAATGACTCATATAAATCTTTAAAAAACACAAAACAATGTAAGATATCTATTTTTTTGATTGCTTGATTTATGTGTTAAGTTTATTTTGTGTATTTCTCGTTCGCCGTTTTTCCCTCGATTCCGGTGTTTGCCGCTTGGTACTGTTGTCCAGTTTTAGTGTTTTGATGTCCATGGATACACATCACTTCAGAATTTAGCCCATGAGGCATCATTGCAACAATGCCACAAGTTTCCAGGCAACCGCTTGGTGTAAGCCTCGCCGTGCCCCTGCTTTCCTGTTCATGTCATGGATTTTGGATCAGCCTAATTGATTTGAGGCTGACCCTAAATCACCTTTAATGCGCATTTGGCTCGTATTTTTCCAGTGTGATGTGATGCTAGGGTATGATTTTTGCCATCCTCTGCCATACGCAAACATTTCTATGTAGAAATAAATAAATAAGTCCAGAAGAGATTATTGGTTAAGGAAATCTAAAAATACAAAAAGAAATAAACGCTTAGGGAAATGGAGAAAATCAATAAAAACAAATATTAGGAATGAGGAGCAATAAATAGAGGCGTATGAATAAATAGACAAATACTATTGTGTGTGTGAAATTTTAAATTCATATAATTTTTCAAGGTTAATTTATTTAAATGATTTTATTCTGCAGATCGGGTTCACTATGCTTTGCATGGGGTGATGAGCCATCAAAGGGAGGGAGGGAGGGAAGGTGGGAGGAGGAAGAGGAGGAGGAACCTGGGCTGTGTACTGACAGAGGGCACTAAGGCACGGCTGGGGCTGAAACTGCTAAATATAGAGCAGCTTTAGAGGAATGATGTCATGGGCCAGCGGAGGAGGAGAGGTGCTCTGCTTCTTCAGGACAAGAGCGCGTGTGACCTGTGGGACAAAACGGCAGATAAACAACAGCAAGACGGTCAGTGGGCTTATCCCAAATCAGTACACAGCACAGTGTGCACACATGCTCAGACAAGATGGCCTCGGAAACAAGACTGAAACTTTGCTGCAATGATGCAGTTCCATCATTGGATTTATTATCTCTTAACCATAAGTGGCAGTGGTAGCTCAGTGGCTAAAGTTCTGCATCTGCCAAGTGACTAAATGTAAAAACCTGACTGTAATTAACAAAAAGTTAACATTTGACTTTAGTGGCATTTGAAAAGTTTTTTTTTTTTTTTTCCTCCCTGTTTTTACAACTTAATCTTTTCAGGATAAGGTTGACATTTGCATGGATTAAAATTGCTTTGTATTAAACCTGATCTAAGACACATTTCTTGAGCAGTGTACTGACCCTGGCTAATCATTTTAGTTTTTCATATCAATGCATCATATTCACAATTCCTCAGGTTTGCGTGCCATGTGTAACAAATAAACTGAAATCAATTGTATGTGAGGTCCATGCAACAAACACTCTCAAAAGCTACAAGTTCAAGCAGGCCAGCGCAGGTGTGATGTTTTGTCCTGGGTTATTGTTTGGGTTTTATAAAACGTTGCCTCGACGTTGTGTGGGTGTGTACCGCTTGTGAAACGCCTGCTTGTTATTGAGTAAAATATGTGAATTGTAGGAGCCTATCATGTTAAAATATATCCTGTTATTAGTATATACTGTGTATGTGTAGGTTTGGCGGCATTTCAAATCTGCATGTTCATAGAAACGGTCTTTCTTGATGAGTGTAGGAGCTTATAGAATAGAAAGCTCCTTTATTGTCACATATACGAGTACAGTGAAATTGCCTGTTGTTTAATGTCAAATTCCAGAGCTGACTGACTAACAGTGAGCCTTTAACCCTCAAATGCTTGAAAATGTAATGTGCAGAAACCCAACAACTGTCCCATTAATTTTACTAATGTAACAGTAAACCAGAGTTTTACTGAACCACCTTTCACACACATTATTTATTTATTTACTGTCCTAGTCCTTATTGGCTCTTCTGCGTACGCACACACACACGCACACAAGAACCATGATGAGAGCTGCTGGTCTGCGTTTTGTGGGTGTGTGAAGCAGCAGGCAGGCGAGTGTTGGGCAATGCCAACAGGAGCGGAGCGGGTGGGGAGAGAGCAGGGAGTGTCAAAGTCATGGAGAGCAGCTGTTGCTGAAGCAGGTGTTGGCTCTGTCCTGCCCTGCTTCGGCTTTCCCGCCCCTGTGAACGTTCACACGATAGCAAGAGCGTTCCCCCACATGGAAAACGGGAGAGGGAAGAGAGAGCAGCAGAAAAACAGCAGCCATTACAAGATCCGTCTGGCCCTCTAAGCTCCTTTTTATGTCTTCTTCAGCTGTGCTCACAGAGTTTGTTTTATCTCTGGCTTTAATGTCTCTGAATTGAAACACGAGGTGGAGAATGTCTCCACAGGCTTAGCGCTTAGCAGTTCAAGTCCCGATTTTTGCCTCAGGCGTCGCCTCAGCTGCTGACACCCTACTCCTCTGCCGCAAGCTAATTTAAGGCTGTGGCGAGGTTCTGGCAGCTAGGCCTGTGTGTGTGTGTGCGCAAAGAGAGAGAAGTGGGGTTTAATAGATGTATAGAGCTGGAGTATGTGTGATGAAGCCTGCGGCTGTATGAGAGGCTTTGGCACTGTAGACTGGCATTATTATTTATTTATTTATTTATTTTTAAAGCTCAGTAGGAGGTTTGATGAAGGAAAAGCGATATACTAAACAGGCTTAAGTTTGGGTGATAGACACTGACTGTCGTGTGTGTATATGGGTGCTAGCATCGTGTGCTGGTAATGTGATGTCTATTTGTCACTTTTTCTGTGTGGTTTTCTACGTGCCAGCTGTGGTTGTTGAGATCTGTGTGAACACATCCTCGCAGCCTTTAGTTGGGCCTTTAATGGGTTAAATATGGCCGCTGTAAACGTGAGAGACGGCCCACTTTGAAAAAGCGCTGAGAAAAGGACCTGTACAGACCTGCACCCCTGCCCCTGGTTTCCTGTCCCGTGTCTTGATCTCTGTGCTGCTTCAGCATGTCACACACACAAACAGCAGCTGGCCCATCTGCATCTCTCTTAGCCTTCCAAAACACAATAGTTTGCTCGCGCTACACCCAGTTCTTATAAAACTGGTGTGTGTACATGTTTATATGTGCTGCTGTTGCTAATGAGAGATAAAACAGGAGTGTTCTCAGCATGTACAGATGAATGAATGGATTGATGAAGGGAGTGACAAATCAGTAATTTCACCTCCTACAGCTGATGAAGAACCGAGCTGAACACTAGCTCGATAACGTATTATTAACTATCTAGATTTAACCATAGGAACGGCTTCTGCCAATCTGTGAACCAAAATATGGCTGTTACTCAAAACAGGAAGAAATAAATGTTCGCTATGATACAGGCAGTTAACTTTGTTAATGTGTTCCTCAGTCAGAACTATGCAAACGCTGCCCAGAAATGCTGATTAGTTAGACCTACTTTCGAATGGAACGCAGGAGTAGAGATGATATTTTGAAATATCAAGAAGTACAATGATGATATTGTGTGTCTTAAATATCATGATGTATCCTATAACTGATTATTGGCACATGTATAGTTGTGACATTGATGCTTCTCATCAGTGGTAAACAAAACAGTAGCTTTATTTTTATTTTTTTGTTCACTTGTTGGAGCAAGTGACTCAGTAAAATGCTGATATGCAGCATTTATTTTTCCCGTCCATCAACCAGGGGGAAAATTCTGCTCCCTAATATCTTTCGCTGCGAAACAATTCTTTTTCATATGTGTTTTTGAACACAACAGGCTACAATTGCTTCATATATTTCTTGGTGGCATGATACATTTTAATGCTATAACTGTAGCTTGCTGCACGTTTCCGAATCCTGCCACCTACCAGACTAGCTAACTAGCTGCCTAGCTCGTCATACGTTTGGGTTAAATTTAGCGCCGGCCTGAACAGAATTTTACAGACTTTGAATATTCGTTGGTGTTTCCAAACGAGTACCCGAATACTCGTTCTCACAACCACCCTTAAAAACAATAATACTTTGCGTTTCATACTTATCCATAATTTTAAGTATGTTCATTACTGCAGTTCAAAATGTATTCAGTAGGTGACAATAGGGCTGGGCGATATGGCCAAAAATTTGTTCACAATATATTTTTCAATATCACTCGATTACGATTAATATCACGATTATATATCATGTCTGGTGTTGACTAAAACTCGAAGAATCCAGAAGGTCCAAAGTGTATTACTTATTAAAGGAAATGACTTATCAACGTGTTTATAGCACTCCCTTTTTAAATAATACAAATAAAAACAAACACATTTGCAACTGAGTTGTAGTACACGGTATTCTTTTCACCCCTTACGTAAACATAATGAAAAAAAAACATGCACTTTAGATCAAACTTTGTCGCACAGTGACGTGTTTCACTATCACCAGCCAATCAGGAACACGATTCGACATAACCAGGAAGTACTACATTTATTATTGAGACGCAGGGAAGCGGTTAGTGTCCGTCTTTCTCCGTGTAATTTATTTACCTTAAGCAAGGTCTGTCTGTCGAGTTATATTTTAACCATAGATAAATTAACAAACTCCAAATGGATTGTGTTTTACAATAAACTAGTGACTCAAATGATCCTTCTCCTGTATTTACTTTATACTGGTATGGGCTTTTTCTGTCCCGCTGAAATTCAACGGCATTGTAGTAACGGACCATTAACGAAAAAATAACGAAGCGGCTGTAAACATAATCAGCATTTGGATATGCTGAACGACAGAATAAACATTACGTTTATAGCAAAGTACTTACTTATGTATTTCTGATGATTCATCAAACTTGTCGTGCATCCATGACATACCAACCCCTTACCACAAGTTTTGCACTGAGCTTTTTTCTTATCGTCTTATCAATAACTTACTGATAATTTAAAGTGCTCTCATGTGATTTCTTAAGCCCATTTAACACTGGACACGGTAAGAGCACGGCACGGCTTTCAGTTCGCTCCCATGTTAATCAATGTGGCATTTCACACCGGACGTGCGCGGCCAAAGCATATTTTTTTGGCTCGTCCTATTTCTTCCGCGTGGTTTCTAGCTAGAGACAATACAGAATACAATATTGCTGCTATATTTTGCAGTGTTATGGCCATAATCTAAACGGCACATTTTTCAGCCTGTAGTCCTGCTGTAGCAGCGCGCACTCTGGCGTCGATTAAAATTCAAACTTTGTGTTGTTACCATAACTGTTCTATCTTAAGTTCTTTGCTGATTAAATTTATTGTAGTTTAGGCTACATTTTTTTGTGGCTTTAAAAAACAGCTTCCGAATACTGAATGGAGAAACGAATACTCAAATATTCAAATTATTCGGGCCAGTCCTAGTTAAATTACATCAGCTAGCATTTTTAAGCATTTTGCATTTTGCTTTGAAAGTAAAAAGGCAAGAGCATGTATTTATCCACGTTAGTAGGCTAAATATACTACTTGTCTTCTACATTTAGGTGTGATATTAACTGTAGCTTTTCCAGGCAACCGAAACATAGGACTAAGCAAGCACACGGAGCATTGACTTGTGCTGTGGGCTGGCTAATGAGTTTGATTGTCCACTCTTGCACGTGCTTTGAACATTCACCACTGTCATACAATATTGTTATTTGAAAAATGTCAGAATTTTCTTGTACCTGCCACAAAAGCATCAGGCATTTGCATCACTAATTCACGACGTTGCGCTTCTAGCTGACCAAACTCCTGCTGTAAACTCGACTTGCTGCTGTTCTGTAGAGCTTTGAGTACAGGTTGAAATACAGGGGTATGCACGTGTTGCTGTGTGTATGTAGGTACACGAGTGTGTGTGGAGACAGAGAAGGACGGAGCTCAAGGCCTGCCAAGTATCTCTCTCACACACACACACACACACACACACCTGCCAGTGTGGCTTACTTTGGTTGCCTAGCAACCCGCCTGCGTGTGACCAGGTTTGGGTAGCTTCAACTTTAGCTTCAATAAAGCTAGACAGAGGACGAAAGAGAAAAAGAACGCAGGATAAATGCAATCAGACGTTTTATGAATTGTATATTCCCACGCGTACAATTAATTTGTGTGACACATCACTGGAATGACCTTTTACCACATGAATAATTAAGAGCACGAAAGGTAAAACACAGGAGTACGAAGGGGGGAAAAAACTAGAGAGCGTGAGAGAGAGAGCAAGGGGAAAATGACAAAGTGCGAGGCCGGTCTGATCAGGCCAGCATGCAGGAAGCCATAAAGGCAAAAGCAGTGAAGACGACACAAGAAAGGAATAGAGGAGTGCTAGAGAGAGATGGAGGAAGGGGTGGGTGTAGAGAGCGGGAGAAGGGGGGTGCAGCAGGCAGCGGCGATGACAGTAGCTGGAATGAAAAGGCTTTGTGTGCTTAATAACAGTCCTGGCTCTGAGCCAAGGACTCGGGAGGATGGGATTATCCTGAACAATCAGGACTGCAGGATCAAAACAAGGAGGCAGGAACGGCGAGGTCACACAGCTACCATCTGCGCTGCCGCAGTGAGGGGGAGGGAGAGAGGGAGGGTCCGGGCTGGCCATACAGGTCCACAGGCTGCAATAACGTGGCTCTATGCACCTCTGTTTAACCTTCTCACTGCCAAACAGGCAACGTTCAGTACTCAAACCGAATGGATGGATAGATTTGAGAGATATAATTTCGAAACACAATTTTGGAATTAAAATTTTATTTTTTTCCTAATGCCGAGTAATTTTCATTCAGAACTCAGGAAAAGCAGCTAACAAGTGTTCAGCATGCAGAAACATTAGGACTTAGGGGTGGGTAATAATGGCAAAAATATCATCTTGGAGTACTTCACGACATCGTCACAATAAGCAATATATACATATATATCACAAAGCTGTGGAGTCATTTTCTGAAACGCTACATGTTTCGATTTTTTTTTTTTTACCTCCAACAGTTTCTTGTTAATAAGTAGTATAAAAGCACCGACACCTGATGATACCCATTGAATTGAACCAATTGTGTACAACAGCTTTTTAGCAGCAGTTAGAACTGTAGACACGAAATGTTTTTAAGCTGGTTTGAAGGCATGATGTGTTTAAACATGTGTATAATGTGAAAATGAGTTGTGTTTATATGTAAATAGAAAAGTGTACGGGTTGGGAAAGTGCATGAGTATCCACAGTAAACAGGACATGTTGGATATCAGCTGTTCTGATTTTCTTCATGTTACAATATGCTAAAGATTGCCGAATAGTGTAAAGCATCTAATCGCACTGTTGCTGGGGAATAGATCTGTTGTTACAACAGGCATAGGCTGGGTGTTTAGATTACTAGCCAACAACGCTAATCCTTCCTCGTACAGTCAAGGGTTTTGGGTTTGGTATGAGTCACTGCAGCATCAAAGATCAATAACGGCTAGGTATCCTGCTTATATCTAGTCCTGTTTTTTTGTGGTGTTTTTCTGGTTTCCGTAGATAAGTGTGTCTGATGTGTGTGCGCTTTCCTTTAGTCAATTTGAACATGCGTTTTTCCCATCGCCCCCACCCCCCGGTCACACTCCTCAGTGCGGTGCGGCTGCTGCTTTTGTGTGTGTGCTGTGTACAGGCTCTTTTATGCCCCAGCTGAATGGCTCACAGAAATGAGTGGCCTTCAATGCTGCATGCACAGGAGACGCACATTTTCCCTCGTTTTACCTCGCTCTCGCTCTCTACGTGCCTCCATCTCTTTGTTCCTCGCCTCTTTCTTTTTTCCTCTTTTTTACTCTCTATTCAATGACAAAGTGGAGAAACTCTCTTCTTTTCTTTTCACTTTTCCCCTGCCATATCTCCTCGCGCTCTCTCTCTCTCTCTCTCTCTCTCTCTCTCTCTCTCTCTCTCTCTCTCTCTCTCTCTCTCTCTCTCTCTCTCTCTCTTTTTGCAAATATATGAGCCGCGCCACTCTTCTCTCTGGCTCCAGCCTGTTTTGCAGTGTGTTGGAGGGAGCTAAGTGACAGTGTTTGGCATTTGTGTGCGTAAGAAGTGTGGGAGGTCCACTTTGTAAACAGTCTCAAACAAACTCCTGGCCCACAGCAAGATCGCTAGGAAACGACAATGTGCATTTTAGACGACACTTCACTGTCCATGCACAGGAATATATCGGAGGGATTGCTTTAGCTGATGAACTCCACTCTTTTCCTGCTACCACGAATTGGATAAATTGGTGATGCACCGAAATAAAAATTATTGACTGAAAACCGAGTGCTGATTTATTATTTTTTTTTGTTTTTATTATTATTATTATTAGGTTTTTTATTATGGAAATGCGTCCATATGGGAAAAGATCCCAATCATGCGCAAAGCAAAACTGCTTAGGTACTTAATGAAGCCTTAAAAGAAGAGAAGAATGGAATTCACACAATTTCCCCTTTTCCCCCAAATGTAGTCAATCAGCCAAGACTTTGTGTCCCAAGTTTGCTTCTTTAGTTTTGCACTGGAGCTACCAGGCTAATTTAGCTAACACGAAATGGAAGCTTATAGCAGCAAGTTTAGCATTGTGCAAATTAGAACTGGGCAATATGGCCAGAAATGTTTTCACAATATATTTTTCCATATCATGTCTGGTGTTAACTAAAACTCGAAGAATCCCGAAGGTCCAAAGTGTATTACTTATTAAAGGAAATGACTTATCAACGTGTTTATAGCACTCCCTTTTTAAATAATACAAATAAAAACAAACACATTTGCAACTGAGAGTAGTTCTAGTTTAAACCTAACGATGTGGAGAATTTCAGTTGCACCACAGACACTTACGGCGCATCGTGACGCGTTTCACCTTCACCAGCCAATCAGAAACACGATCCGACATAACCAGGAAGTACTACATTTATTATTGAGACGCAGGAAAGCGGTTAGTGGCGTCTTTCAGACTCCAAATGGATTGCGTTTCACAATAAGGTAGTGACTCAAATGATCCCTCTCCTCTATTTACTTTATACTGGATTTTAGTAACGGACCATTAACGATAAAATAACGAAGCGGCTGTAAACATAATCAGCATTTCAATACGCTGAACGACAGAACAAACATTACGTTTATAGCAAAGTTTTAAAATAATTTGAATATGCCTTCCTAATAATCCCAATTTGATCTTTGACATCTTGCGCTGGCCGAGGAAAGAGCTCGCTACGCCGGCTGATTCAAATATAAATAGCCAATTAGCAAGTGCAAGTCCACCGACGGCCATGTTAGCGCCGCCACACGTTCACGTCTATCGAATTTCATCTTAAAATTTATCATCGAAATCATAGAAAATTTTATCGAAGTTGTAATCGATATCGAATGATCACCCAGCCCTAGTGCAAACTGCATGTCTTAATCATCACACACTCAAGCAATGCTGTTTGATATACTAAACGACGAGACGCTTTTGAGTTATGTGGTATATTACAGATTCTTTTAAATGAATGATGTCGCAACTGTGGGTTCCTGTCTCTCCTCCTGGCATGTTGGTTCCTCTTGTATAATAGTCCACATAACAGTTGAAATTTGCAAACCTCCATATGGAAGTATAGTTTGTGTCTGTGTGTTTTGTCTCTGTCTCAGTGGATGTGTGCTGCTGTGGATGGGATGGGAGTGACGGAGAGGCTTGGCTCGTTTCTAGGCGTCTGCCTGCTGATGATGTCATGTGTAATGTTATCCATCCGCCTTTATGAGCCCCTGTGCATTAGCAATCCGCAGTCTGGCCTGCTGTCTCTGCCATCAATAATTCACAGCGTCTCTTTAGAGTTAGTGCGCGCACGCACACACACAGCCTCCCCCATTGAAAGCTTGTAAAGAAAAGCCAGTCATTACCCTGGCTATCATTTTGTCCGTTCTCCTCACTCGTCCACGCAGTAGGATTTGGCTTATATTAAACAAATTCAATAGAACCGCACGGCAGACCCTTATGGCTTGAATTAAGAATTGTGCAGTCGGTTGTCCTTATTAAGTGGGTGCAATATTGATCGGGTGTAATGAGAGCTTTGTTGTCTTGCGATGGAAGGGTGGGTAGACAGACTGATCTTTTCGACTGGAGGGTTCTCATTTTTTTCACCGCGCATTCTCCATGAGTATCGATTATAATCACCTTCACTAAAGGTGTCCGACTGTGAGGTTTCATCATGAAGCTTATCATGTGTGTGACCAGCAATGCAATTTTTAGTAGAAGTGATTTCTAGCACTTTTAAATAATTGCGTGTTCTATCTCGTTCTAATGGTACGGTGCCTTCATTTTTTTAAAGTGCCTACTACAAAGCGTGCTTATAATTTAGCATTACTAACAAGTTATTTCTTTGTTGGAGTGGCAATTGTCTGCCATGTTTTTCAATTTAAAATAACTTGCTAGCTAGCTGGCTAGCTGGCAAACATATGCTAACTTTCGCTAGTCATAATGGGTCCGTTGGGCTAAATGAAGTAATCACATAACTGTTGGAGATAGGAAAGCGAATATTCTGTCATGAGTTAATTTTTGACAAGAAATGGCTCGTGTTGGGCCAAATTAATTACAAATAAAAAAATAAAATATTTGTGCACGAACTGCTGCCTCTCCTCGACTGCCATTTTTCTCTAGATTGGCTGCACCAGAGCCTTCAAAAAACAGCTAGAAGGAGGGATCTCAGCAGGCCGCATTATATACAGACATTTGATTCAGACATGACTAGATGCGTTTGTTACATTTCAGACGCACTCTTTTTCTCTCGGTCCAAAACTGTTGCCCATCTTTGGAGCTTCCTCCTGAACATACCACAGGGGAAGTGACGATACTTTGACCTGGCTACGCTAAAATTGTTGTGCATATTGAATATCACAATTTCTACCCGATCAACAGCTCCTGTATTGGTTTTCAGTCTGTACCTCGACTGCTCCACTTTCCATAGCTCTGTCTGCATTTTCTCTCTCTCTGTCTGTGTGTGTGTGCGCATGCTCACTCCAGTTTCTTGCGCCATTAGTGGTGACACAGCAGAAAGCGAGGTGTACAGAGAGTAGCACACACGCTCCAGAGACCGATGCCAAATGTGGGCTAATGTGGCCTTAAGCAGGCTTGGCTAATGGCTCTCCTCTGCGCTGCGGCAGTAATAATGTGATTTGGCTGAAGCGTGCCCGTTAAACTCTCCATTTTTCAGGCCGTCGATACGCCGCCACCGTGCTGCTGCTGCTCACGCTGGGTTTGTTTCGTGCTCTCCTCCTGGCTGATCAATGCTCTGCCTTTCGCTTTTACCATCCGTCCTTTTTCCTCCCTTTTTTAATCTCTGGTGTCTGTGAAAACCAAACAGTTGCAGCGGCAGACTTCGTTGCTGCCTGCTTGCCTTTTTCGGGAACAGTCATTCACGATGAACCTCACAGACTTTTCTTGCTGCGTGATAAGTAAATTCAGTAAAGCCTCGCACGATTGGCCGCAAGCCTAGTAGCAAAGATTCCATGAGCGTCACTCTGTTTTCCTGGTCCACCCCTCCGCTTCTGTCAGATTTCTTTTTCAGCCACCACACGCTCGCACTCAGAGCAACTCTATTGTATTGGAAAGGAAAGAAGGGAGGGCCAAGGGCTTGATTAGGAAACCAGACCCAGGTCTCGCCTTCAAAGGAAGCTGCAGACCTCCACAGAGAATATTGATTGAAGACGGCATGCTGTGGCCTTCACACTGCACAAGAAGCTCTTCAGGCCTTCCTGCTATGGCGAGTCTGGGCCTCAGTCTTTTCTGGAGCAAATGCTTGGCCACAATTGATTCTGCCGTTATGTTGGCTTGCGTGTGTATTTGAGAGGCTTACAGATTTTTGTATTTGAATCCTGCCCCTAATTGTTTGTGTTCCCGTTGAAACACTTGTTTAAATGGGGACGCTTTACCTCTCCTGAAGTTCCAGGCTTCTTAGACGCCCCCAATTCTCTAGTCTCACAACTTCAGTTCTTACCTTCGTTTAGTTCTCATTCAATAGTGTCTGATGCACTAAAATGGAAGGAAAGCTTATAACCACGGTCTTGTACTTTTTTCTTTTTTTTTTCTTACTTTTATATTCGATACTAAATCACATTTTAATGAAATTAAATAAATTGTAGAGTCAACTGTAAATATTTTGCCGACCACCATTTCTTATCAGACAGCTGGTCAGGCCACGCCCACAAGCGATTACGGTTGCTGCACGCCCGCAAGAGACAAACCAGGAGGGACATTAGCGACTTGTCCTTTGCTCGTGTGAACGTAATGGGGACGTGGTGATCTGATGTACTATGATATTCAACATGCATGATATTGTTATTATGGGCATTCCAAAATACCGTCATTACCACTGCATTCCATTTTGGACAGCATAAGGACAGCCATCTTCTAAAGTACCTTACTTTTGGACCAGTTCAAAGGCAGCGTTGCTTCCATCCTTCTCCGTAGAGGTTCTCCCATAATTCTATTCTTTGCCGTTTCGATTTTACGGTTACGTTAGTTGTCTCATGGCTAAAGGTAGCTAGCTAATGTAACGAGCTAACCAACTCGCTCTTCCATGCATACGCTAATCCTGGTTAAAGATCCAAAGCTGAGAAGCTAGCGAGCGAGTGTGATCGTGCTAGTAGTAGTAGTGCTGCTCCTTGCATTAATGAACGCCCTACCTTCTCTTCCTTCAGTCCTCTCAGAGAAAATTAATCACATGAGCCGCTTCTAGTGTGTGTGTGTGTGTGTGTGTGTGTGTGTGTGTGTGTGTGTGTGTGTGTGTGTGTGCTGATGGTAGAGTTGGGGTGTATGAGGGTGTGGAGATGGAGTGTATTTCTCTTCTCAATAGCTGATCTGCAGTACTGGAAGGGAAAAAGAGTCCCTGTCAATCAGGAGGACATAATGACTGCCTCGCTTCGACCCTTCCTTTCCTACTAGTCTTGCTATTCTCTCTCTCCCGTCTCTCCTTTCCCCGCTTCAGGGAGTTGCACGCATACAGGATGAAGTAAACACTTTGCTATGCGGAAGCTGGAGCCTATTACACTTTCTGCTTATGTAGGTCACGTTGACTCTTTTTCTGTGTTTCCCATGCCCACGTATTTTTGCACTCCATGGCTTCTTGGAGACGAGCAGGAGAAAGAGATTGTTTGGGAGAGGCTTTGGGTTTTGGAGTCCTTTTTTATTGCTGCTGTGGCTGTTCGTATGTTGGGTAACAGAAATTATACACACTTTACATGACGTTTTTTTTTGTTTTTTTTTACATATATCTAATTAATTTCCAGCTGCCATTTTTGTGTTTTTATTTGTTTTGTCATGATTTGGCGCTCGAATCCCGAGACGAGGACAAGAACGGCCAGCACTTTGACCCTCTCCTGATGCACACTATTGAGGACGCAGTAAAGCGGCCCTGCCACTCAGCATCACACACACACCCCTTTTCCTCCACATGCACTAAAGCCTTGCACCCCCAGGCTCCCTTTTCATAAAGGAGACTGCAGAATGAGACTGTTTTACTGGCTGGCCCGCGCTCACATGTATTAAAGATGGCATGCAAGAGGCTTAGCTTCTTTCTCTCTCTTTGGTCTTGCAGTAAAAAGCCCTTTGCTCACAACAGAAGGCTGCACTTGGGTTTTCCTAATCCTCTATAGGTGCTGCCTTTAAAGAAGAAGCAGGGCTGTGTTAGAGTCTCTTGTTCTTGATTACGGTCATGTGGTTTTAAACGGGTGTTGTTGTGTTTACTCTTCCCATCACTGCTCTACAACTCGCCGCTTTGGTCGCTACATCAAAAGGCAACTCGCCTGGTACCTGTTCTCCAATTCCCCAATACTAAATGGCGTCTATTTGTTTAAAGCCCAGAGCAAACTGACTCAGTGTCCTCCAAAAACATCAGCAAACACAAGTGTACGTGTAGTTGTTGGGGAAGTTTCTAGAATGTTCTCCCCCATTTGGCTAGTCATTTTGTTTACTGCATACTATAAAACCCACTGTTTTGTAAATTGTTGGTGTTTTGTTGGTGGACGTTGGTATTTGATGGAATTTGAGAATGTATGTTATTTTTTGATGGAGAATTTTGTGTTGGTGGATGTTGGTGCCTCTTCATGTTGAAGTTTGACGGTGTATATTGTTTTTTAATGGAGAATGTTGGTGTTTTTGATGGTGAATGTTCATGTTTGTTGGAGAGGCTTGTGTCTGGCTGGGGTGATGAGCCGTTTTGAAGAAAAAAAACTTGTTAAATCGGGACACATATTTATATTTGTATTATACAGAACCATGGGTAACTTGCAGTTCCATGTGTATGTGTAGAACCATTTTTATTTGAGTTCCATGGGGCGAAGTAAAGCCTTCGTCAAAACTACTAAACATTTAGCTACAACAAATATCCTTAAAGGTACAATAATATACCTTCTTAACTCAGTCACCCAAATAGCTGAAAGGAAAAACCAAGTAGCTTGGCCATTTGTGGCTGTAATATATGAACTCGGACATAGCTTTACTTCCTGCAAGTTTCTTTCAGCACTGTCTTATTACATAGCGGCTGCAAGCCTGGGGCTTATCCTGTGATCAATTTATTAAACAACTAATATAGTTCCTCCCGACTATATTAATAGGTGACCCATCCACTGCAACGTCCACAATCTTGTTTGTGATGTCTTTAGCTGGGTCGACTTTACGTGATAACGTAAAAAAATAACGTGGCCCTTGTTGCTGTGTATCTGACGGTGCTGTGTTATGAGAATGAGGGCAAGAAAGGGTGCCATCCTTCCGAATAATGTTGCATGTTAGTAGCGTTACCTGAAAACATCTTTTTTTTCAATTTCTCAAAACACTACCACACGACAGATGGCATTTTCCTAACATAAAAAACTAGCAGTCGTAACACTGCTGTGTGCGTCAGTTAAAACCAGAACGAGTTTTCTCGGACAATGGATAAGACTCGTACGCAGAACGCTCATGCATGGATGCAAAGAAAGAAGAAAGAAAGGAAATTTTGCCTCTTGATTATACAGCCGTTCTCGATCATTATTGATGCATTTGATAAGAGGTCCCAGCCGTACTTGGGTCACCGTGCTCTGGGCTCCAAGCTCATCCCCAAAATACCGTCCCCCTGTGGTGGTGTTTGAATCTTCTCCTCATTTCGGCACTTCCGGACACTTGATTGGATTACATTTTGCCTAGTTGAAAGCGGTGTCTGCGGCAAGACGTTTGACGTCAGCTGATTGAATCTATGAAGGTTTGACTCACAGCAGAACCTCTCTGGCCTCTCCGGCTCCCAGACCTGCCGTCTGTCATCAAACACCTCCTCCATCACACTAAAGCGAGTACTGTAAGTTCATCTTCTGTTACTTCTGGCCATGGTGAAGGCATCTGGTGTAGGAAATGAATGTTCAAGCCAGCTCTTCAACTCCAGCTAAACAACTTTAGTTGTAATATAACAAGGTGATAAAATGATGTATAATTTTAGGCCGTGACATTTTTCTTCTTCTTTTTTTTTTTTTTTAAATGTTTAAATGGCTGCAGTAATAAGGGGCTTGCGATTTGACCACTAGGGCTTCACACATTCAGGAGTCCAGTCTTGTCATTTTTCTTCAGTTAAGGTTTAACAGCAGAACGGGCACATTGTGTAAAATTTAGAATGATACTGGGAACATCGTTCACCGATCTTGCCTACCTTTCCCCCAGATTAAAGAATAAAATCGGCTTAAAGTCTCCACCCTCCTCCACTACTGTAGGCATGTAAACACAGCACTATTAAAGTCGCCAGACGGGTGCGTTTCAGATGTTACGTAATCCCTTTTTGTTCGACTGTTCTCTGTCCAATCCTTCTCTCTCTGTGTGTGGACCACGTGTGTCTGATTGGTTTCAGTGCGGGCAGACCACTGCACTTTCTGTGCACACATGGTTCAGGATCTGCATATGAATGAAGCCTTCTGCTCCAAGAGAGACGAGTTAGGGCTCTGTCTTTGTTTCCCCAGAACAGGCTGAGGCCCCGCACCCCTTCTTCTGTTATGCAATCCTCCTCTACTGGGAATGTGTGTGTGAAGGGAGAGAAAGAAATGGAGCACTAAAATGGGCCCCTCGTGTAAGAGTGGGAGGGGCATCGTGGGGCCGGAGGGGGCAGACGGCTATCGTAGGATTGTGGGAGATGGCCAGAGGAGAGTCGAGCTACGCTGACCTAATTTTAGAAGTGTTTACAAGCATGTTGCCGCCTCATGGACACAGCATAAAGCTTGTATTGGTCTTTATCAAGGTGAACATTATGGATGAGGAGAGCATCTCAATTCCACGTACCGCTCCTTCTGTTTCCCGTACATACACTGCCATTTAATTTTGTCCCCCTCCTTCACAAACATCGATGGAACCCATTTGTGAGAAACACGAAACCGCAACACAGCAGGCTGACGTCGTAGAGTCGAACATGAGGGTTGGCACACAGAAGAGCTCAAAATGGAAGCTTTGTGTTAACAGCATGCACAGGGTTATTCCACACACTCGCGCATGAGGATCGGCTTTCCCCGTTCCCCAGGCTCAATGCGGCCCTTGTCCTAGGAGCCGATAGGCTGTTGCTGATCCCATGACCCTCTGGTTCCTGTTGCAAGGCCAGAGGTCTGGCATTTGGTGCTGAAAACACCAGTGTACATTCAGTCATGTGAAGTCACTCTTCCTCTCGCTTTACGGCACACTCGTTATCGTAAATAGGTCTATCTCACGTTGCATCCAGCCCTACTTCTGTCTTTTACCTGCTTCAACTCTCGTGAATAAGCGCTATACGTGTTATATCCACAACGGAAAACTTAGACTTCAGGTTGTGCAATAGAGACAGGGCCATGTGGTTAATTTATGCTATTAGCTACCTCAAATTCATCTTTACCTTCCTT
>JAOUQW010000001.1:25813741-25830496 GCA_028565825.1 Olivaichthys viedmensis | reverse complement strand
CCTCAAATTCATACTCTCCCCCCCCCCCCCCTTTTCACCCCTCTTTCTTGCTCTGCTAGGGTAGAAAATCTTTGCGGCTTATTGTTTTTGCACGAAAGTGCCGGGCATTAGCAGTAAGCCATCGACAGGAAATTCCAGATAGGGAGAGTGCAAGTTTGAGGGGTGTGAGCTGTGCCTCCTCTTTGTGTTGTGTAAAGGCTAAATTATGCGTTTGTAAATCTGCCAACATGTGCGGGCAATGTGTGCACATGTTCGCATAGGTATTTGCTAACATACTTGCACGTTAACGTGTGAACTTGTGGAAAAAAAACTGAATATACAGAAAACAAACTTGGGGACGTAGGCTGGAAAAAAGTGAAATACTGGAGGCAAGAATTCATTATGACCTCGTGGTTTTGATATTGGTATGAAGACGGGTCATATAAATGTTTTATCGTGATGCATCTCCTCAACCAGTCAGTCCTCAAATTGCTTCGCTATGCCTTTTGCCTTCGCATGGTATTTTGTTTAGTTCCATTTTGGGTCTTGTCGTGATCCCTACGCTATTGGATGTACCTCCCTGCTCAACCAATCAGCATTTGCTTGAGGCATAGCATCACAGATACGCACAAAATGCATTACTGAGATTTTGGATGCGTGCACGTCTTCTCCTTGACTCCCTCCGTGAGCCATGTTTACCCATGAACTCTACGCAAAATATAAATATAAATCAGCCTTAAAGTGTCCCTAAACTTTATCTAAACATGTTACTATTTAAATCTTTTTTTTAAAGTTGAGAGCATACACTACAAAGTGTTAAAATTGTACCTGCAATTTTATTGTCTCATAAAATATTAGAGCCTGTCATGTTCCAGTATGCAAATGAGGGCCATGCAACACCAGTTTACCAGGCAAAAGGGGAGCTAGCGAGGGCATGTTGGGGCATTTTCGATTGGCAAGTTCCTAGAATCTGGAGGGTGAAGGTGTCGGCGCTTCTATGCCTTTGTCTGCTGTCTCATGACCATTTTGTGGAACTACCACGTCAAACCATTTATTATTCAATATAGGAAGAAAATGATGGTCTTCTCAAGTTTTGGATACCTTTAAGACCTGCAGCTGTGGAGTGTTTCAGAGCTGGACTGCGAGTGCTGCGTGCTGTAATCAGACACTGGCTGAAGCTGAAGCTTTTCTAAGAGGTGTGATGTGGTGAAGCTGAATGAGGGAACAGCCTTAACTACTTAAATTGCATACAGCTGGTCAGCGTTGTTGTCTGGAGGTTTTGTGCATCTTTGAGGCGCAGGAGATCTAAAACTCTACAGGACCGAATCCCCTCAGGTCTGCCTTTCTCCCAGTTACAGCTGGTTTTAAACACACACACACACATTTAACAGATGTGAGCGTTCTTTTAGGACTTGTTTCCCAGACTTATGACTAGATACTGTACTGATAAACAGAGGAGATTTTGTGATATTCAACACGCAGAATATTATTATAAATTTTCGTCACAAACCCTGAATTGCGTTTATTTAACCTGAGAAGCTAGTGAGCAACTGCGAGTAAACAAATCACATGCACAGAAACTAGAAGTGATTTATGATGACGCTGCATCCAGAATGAGATGCTAACAAGGTTCGTTCGATGAAAACAGCTACAGCTGAACATGTATAGCGACAATATTGTGATTTCATTCAAAATAGATATTTTGGAGGCTCGTTTACAGGTGATGGGATTAAACGTTTCATATAAGACTTCCCATGATGCTCGAGGGTAAACTTGCCCTACTTTTATATAACTAGTGTACACTTTTTTTATGATGTTTCTATGTGCCACCATTAATTTTACCCAGCAAGATGCTGTGGATGTGGACATGCTTGTGAGTGTGCTTATATCTCACTCCCCTCCTTCAAAGGTCACCTTCTGACCTTTCCCTAACCGACCCGACCCTCTAACCCCCACCCCAGCACTTCAGGGAGCCTCAGTCCCCCTGCCTGGCCAAATCGAAGTACAGAGTGTTCTTTGTAAGGAACGGCTGGACTGAAACGTGATAGGGCTTAACAGTCAGCCTTGTATGTCTCTGTATCTCTGCTCATCCAGAGGCCTGTGCATGGTTCTATGAGGAATATAAACTAGAGACAAGCCATTTAGGCTGCATGAGCATGTATTTGTTGATGTAATGTATAGCAGCCTTTTTGTTGTTGTGGTTTTGGGTTCCCCAAGTTTGGCATAAATTTGTATTTGCTCATTGTTTGGACAGCCTTATAATAAATTCCGGAGTAGTTCAGAATGTCCGTGGTGCGTGTTTAACCGGTCTTTCGCATTGGTGCAGTCTTATGATTCGGTTTCTGTGCCAGAAAGGCATTTTAGAGAGCGAGATCTGTACAGTGAAATCAGCCAGACCACCCCCTGCTGGCTCCCATGTCCTCTCACGGGCCCAAGCAGCAGCCAGTTTCCCATTATTAAGGTTTGACAGAATTAGCTGTCTCAGCACCTTTTTTGACAGCTTATCACATCCAGTGTGAACGTCACCGGTTGGATGATCTGCGTTCAAATGCTTCAAGGTGTATTAGCTGTAAAGGAAACCCAGAAGCAATCCGAATCCGAACACCAGAAGCCAAATTAGTTTCCATGTCCAGGGGAAAGAGGACAGATGGAGTGGCCTTGATTGGGTTGAAGTAAGGACAGGTGGTGTGTTGTATAAACTGTAAATTAAAGGGCTGAGAGAATTTTCAGCAGAGCCTCTTGGAAACACTCTGAACAGAGAGGGAGAGAAAAGGACCGTTGTAGCAGCCATCACTTCTCCTTGCGTTTACTCCACACAGCAGCCGGTGTGGCTTTGCCTCGCTTTCTCTAGCTTCCCGCCGGCATATGGAGAAGACGAGACTTTGATGCAGTTTGGTCGTTTTCTGTGTTCAGGTTTTTCCATCCAGTTGTTTCCCAAATTTTAAGCAAATTTCTTAAAAGGTGTCAACAGAATGAGAAGAACCATGGTTCTACCGAGAGGTGGGTAAAATGGCAAAAATGATCAGTGATTGAAGACATTTTTACGACACACACACACACAGTACATATACACAAGATATTTAGGTTTTCTAACGCAGTGCCAGCAAAACAGGAGTGCTGCATTTTATTTATTTAATATATTTTTTTAAATCACTATAGATTTAATTATCATTTGATTTAACGTCTACAGAATGAAACGAGTTAAAAAGGAAAATTAGGGGGAAATGAAACATGCGGGACACAAAATGATTTGTCCGCCCAATCAGCAACTTGTTACTATGAGTAACAATAAAGTCAGCCAGTGTTATTAAAGTGCTGAAGATACTCTTGTAAAAGTTTACTGTGACGTAATTTATCATGATATTACATTATTACAGCCGTGGTTGTATTGTGTCTTTTCTTTATCAGCATGCACATTTTTTTCAACCTCAGCCAAGAGTTAAAATCCTTTTCGCAATATTTAGGCGCTTTTTGGAATTTCTGGCGTTTCCATCTAGTTTTTCTCAGATGCTCAGATTTCTCAGATCGATTTGGATTTGGATTTGCCTCACTTGTACGTCGCTTTGGATGAAAAGGATCATACATAAGAGTTTGAAGTTGTTCAGCAGTTTGTCACTTGGTGTGCAGTCGTTCATTAGAAATAACGCATTGAAGACGCTGTGATCGGACATTTTGTATTGTGTTCATTTTAGAATCTCGTCTCCTCCACCATCAGCCACGTCATGACTGATTTAATATTCTACGATGGTCTTAACTGGTTGAATTCATTTCTCCTGCTTTGTGATTTTGGCTTAGGCACAAGTCCAAAACCGCTAATTAATGTGGCTCTACTTTGCCTAATGAGAGCATTGATTGTTCCGTGGTGCAGCTGCCGACACTGTGACATGGGTGAGAGGCTGTGTGCATGCAGTGCTCTTTTTCCACTTGTTTTTTTGGGGGATTTCTTTTTCTTCATCATCATGGCTCAAAAAAGCCAACTGGTGAACGCTAGGATTTTTATTTAAAACTCATCTGGGTTTGTTTACTGATTTACAGGCAGCAGTGTTTAAACAAATAGTTTAATCAAAAATGCTTATATTAGTAATAATCAGCAAAGGTTTATTGTTAAGTGTGAGCAAAGTTTAGTAGGCTTATTGGTGTTTGTCTACCCTCGATTTCTACTAGTTCCTGTCCCTTTCTGCTAGTTCCTGCCCCTGAAATTGCATTTTTAGGGGGCTTCTCCGCATCCCGGAGAAGGGATGCAGTGTGTGATGTGTTGATGAGGGCGGCGGGTGAGGGAGAGGGGCAGATCGTTATTAATGTCAACATTACAAACACACATCAGTATATTTCAGAGGTACATGTCCTGAAATAACAGAGCTAACGTTATTATATTTTCAAGTGATAATCATGACGGAGTAAAAATCCCAAATAGCTAGATATCTAGACTGAAACTGAAAACCAATCTGCTTCCTACAGTACACTAGATAAGCTGTGGAAGCCAGTGTTCATACTGTATGTAGTGCACTCATGTAGGGAGTAGGCATCCATTTGGCACATGCCCAAAACAACGCTGCACCACGCAGAACTACTATTTATAGATATGACTCACTCATAAAACTTAGAACTGTTCGACACCGGCGTTTCTGTCTATGTAATCGCTCGGAGAGAAGAGCGAGGCACAAAAGCTCAAGCCGGCGCTGTTTGTGTCCTCCCGCTTTACTACGAGCCATGGGATGAGTGGGGAGAGACGGCAGGGTCACGATGCGGTCACATCCCCGAATGATAGGATGGTCTAAACTAATCTGATAAAACTAATTGGAATCACAAAAAAATATATAATAAGTTTGAAGAGAACTA
Organism: Olivaichthys viedmensis; assembly: GCA_028565825.1. NCBI lineage: Eukaryota > Metazoa > Chordata > Actinopteri > Siluriformes > Diplomystidae > Olivaichthys > Olivaichthys viedmensis. The sequence continues at coordinate 25,825,678 of JAOUQW010000001.1, read as the reverse complement.
CAATTAGAAATAAATACTATACTAGATAGCTAACACTTAACTAGTTACCCAACACTGTGATACCGTTAACAGTAAATCTAGCTAACACAACCGGACTATATATTTAACATTAATATAAACTACAGTGATATAAAGGAGGAGATAAATAGTAGGTAAGAAAAGTGTTAGAGTAGCAGCGTTATCTCCACAAAGGGTCCATAATGAGCTAGTTAAACAGAGCGACGCATGTATATTTTGGGTTGATGTACCCTTGAAAGAAAACTAGTATTAGCTTTTTAGCATGGTGAGAATACTTTTTTTTGTTTTTGCTTTTTGTTTAGTGGACACAAATGTATGCACACTCCAGATACTTATGGCACCCTAAATATGGTCACGCCTTCATAGGCAGCTTTTAGTGCAGTAGTTTGGGCGCTGCCCCTCCTCTCTGGCCTCTTTCATCCTCATCCCTAATATTTAATTCATACAGGATCTGAGGAACCTACTGCCTCAGCTCAGCCTGCTCAAAACACACGCGCGCACACACACACCACACATGCGCACACCTCTACCCTCTCCCCACACACTCTAGCCTACCCACTCAGCAGCCGTGCTGCACCAAGTTGGCAATTGCACACACCCCATTCTCTGTTTTTGTGTGTGTGTGTGTTAATACCTCTGAGCCTGCGCCCTCCGCCAGAGAGGCTCCATCAGGAATGAGTGGGGATAATGGGCCATGTTTGCTCTGCAGTTCTGTCTGCCTGTGTTTTTTTTTCTATTTAATTTTTTTTTTTTTTCCACTCCGAGGGATCGGATTTCCACTCGCTGGTGTTGTTTACACCCCGTCTCCTTGTGCAGCAACAACTGCTGCCTGTAAGCCGGCAACCAGAGACACCCCCCCCCCCAAAAAAAAAAAACAACACCGGACCCCGATTTCTGAGTATCTGGATTAAGTGTTGTTGCACTGCGAGCTGCGTGGGTCTGAAATCAGTTGCACTCACCAGGAGGTGACCTTTTGGGAAAGGGGAGTGTCAGTCATTCGGTGATGAAGCAGTGTGTTAAATGTTCATACCCAGGCATGTCAGCATCAACAGCTCCTTGCTGGAAAAGGAAAATAAATGGTGGCATATTATGAACGTCATAAACACTTACAGTAGCTGTGAGAGTCAAGTAAGTCAACGTTTTCTTTCGAGCATCATGGAAGTTATGGAAAGATGTGTTCTATAAAACACACCACAAATGAATGGTTTACAGAAGTAACGTTGATAAAACGATGTCGTAATTGTTCATTTCAATTACCGGCACAGATTCACTAGAGATCAAGGCCTCTTTAGCCCTCACAGTCATCGCTGATCGCTGGGCTCCGTGGCCATGTGCTAGATCTCAGCCTAAAAAGTACCGTAAAACATCACAGCAGACGCTGCAGGGAATTTTCCGAATCTTTTTTCTGGAGCACAGAGCATCCAAATGGCAGCTGCTCGAGAAGACCTTTCACCCGTGTTGCATAATGCAACGCGCGTGTGTTTTATCCCTCATGTGAGTGTAGCGTGATGAAGAACGGCAAGGTTCAGCGGCGTGTTTATTTGATGTGGTGTTCATGTTCACGTTTGTGAAAGGTCACCGCCAATCTCCCTCTGTTCTTCCCCTGCACTTTGTTCATTATCCAGCTACGTTTAACGCTTATTTTTACCTCTGCCCATAATCCTTAATTAATGCAGCCCCACTCAGAGATTCCCACATCTCTCTGGCACACGCGCACACAATTCTACATTCTCTCTCCTTGGCCAAGTCCTTTAATGCAAAAGGGAACTGTCTTCCTCTCTCACTCCATTTCTCATCCTAAATGCCACTCTTAAGTTACAGTGCACCCATAGCCTTTTAAAAAGCCAAAGTGAATCGTCTTTCAAAACACAGCAGGTCTGCACATTTTGGTAAGATCTTTCAACATTCAGTTTATCACATTAATCTTATGGCTGAATGTTTTGATGCTAATTGCAGGAACACTTTTAACAGGCCGTGGTTTGTGGGGTTCTTCAGACATTTTACCCTAAAAGTAATGCAGCTGTGCTGCTTTAATTCATCATTAGCAGTGTTAGCGTAGTGTCCTGTTAAAGGGTTTGTAGGCCGAGCTGCCACTGTGGAGCAGAGACGCCTGGAGCCCTGCCTCAGGGCACAGAGACCCACTGCCTCACACCTGAGGGCTCTGAGCATCCCCATGAGCTCACACACACACTCCTCTGAACTGTCATACATTCTGGCTTCAGCTTCCCACACCTTTACAGGTCACTATAAGTGCATGGGATGACTGACACAAATGCAGTGGGATGTTGACTGAACCATAATAGAAATTCAGTGTGTTTGTATAAATTGAGCCATGTCTGGACTGGATCCTTCCAGCGTTTTTGCACATTCTCACGGTAGTGGAGGCATCATTGAATCATGAGCATATTTTTGTGATTTTTTTTTTTCTTTTCTTTTTTCTCCTCTCTGTGAGGTTAACATTTTGGCGTGAACTTGTCTAACTTTAGTCCATAGTGCTCTGTGAGTTTTTAGATCTCTGCTTCACAGGTGTGAAAACACTTCGCTTGTCCTTGTTCATTTACAGCACATATTGTATTTCGTTTGTCTCTTTGTGCCAGCTGAAATCTCTCCCTTCCTTTATGTAGGGAGGAAGAATGCGGTAGCTCTGAGCCGTGAACAGAAAACTGAATGTTTCTGCTAATTGGAGTGGTTTTGTTTACATTGTTGATTCTCCTGAAGCACTGTACAGAACAGTTCGAAATGCAGCATTGTTGGGTTGAAACATGAGCGTTTTGAAATGGCAGCAAACGAATTTGATTGTGTAAGACTTGAGTATTTTGGAATCTAATACCAGTGTGAGAGAAATGGCTGGATGGCAGGGGCTTAGAGGACACGAGATTTGCTGTGACATGATTTGGCTTGGCAGGATCTGCAGCCCTCTCACCTTCAACAGAAGCTCAAGTTGGAATCTGGGTGGGGCTTTTTCCCTTTACCCAATCGCTTAGGGGCCTCTCGTCTCGACATAATCCCACGGGACCTTGCGAGCGACTATTCCAGTTACTGTGCTTGCAAATATCACATGATCACCCAATACCAAGCACTCAATGATACAGAGGCAAAATAACCTTTAATGGATGTCACTTATTATGGAAAGTGATGGGCAGTAATACTGAGGGTTATGCAGTCCCTCCGTTGCTGCGTTTGAAAGCTGACTGACCTACTGACCGAGACCCTGATTCAGTCCAGCAATATTGCATTCTGTATTTTTTAGAGCTAGAAACCACGCGGAAGAAATAGGACTCGAGCGAAAGAATAAGTTTGATGTGCGTGTCACCACGTCTGGTGTAAAATGCCACATTGATTTAACATGGGAGCGTATTGGAAGTGCCGCGCCGTGCCGCGCTTCTACCCCATCTGATGTAAAATGGGCTTAAGGAATCGTGTGTGGGAGCATCTTTAAATTATCGGACAATAAGAAAAATGCTCGATGCAAAATTTGCAGTAAGAGGTTAGTATTTGAATGTATTTTGAACTGCAGTAACGAACATACTTAAAATGATGGTTAAGTATGAAGCGTAAGTATTATTGTTTTTCAGGGTGGTTTTGAGTACTCATTCGGAAACACCACAACAAATATTCAAAGCCTGTAAAATGCTGTGTGGGCCAGCATTTGGATAATGCCATTTTGTGCCCCCCCCCAACCAAGGCTTTTCTTCCATTTTGGAGCACCAAATGCGTTTGAATGGGGACTAAACCCAGGTAGGAACTAACGTTGAGAGCAGAGGTTTCGGAGGATGCCGAACAACCCGGGCTGTAGGATTGCGGCTCCGTGTCGCGCACTGACGTAGAAAATTAACGGGCGCCTGCCGCTTGCTAGTGTGAACGCAGGATTAGGTACTCGTGTGTTTATAGTATAATTAAGTGTAAGTGTGTGTGTGTGTTGTGGGCTGTGGGCTGGTAGGCCATGTGGAGGCTTGTTTCTCATGTAAGGGCTGGACAGATTCTTGTCACATGGCTACTTTTGCCGTAGGCCTTCTACACAACCAGATGGGGTTTCGCCAAGACCATTTTTCGTACCAGCACACACTTAAATGTCTTTTCTACGTCTTTTCTGAGTCAATGACGTTTATCATGCAAGAATGGGGGGAAAATCCAAAAACTATAATCTACATGCAATATAATTATTGTGAACACATCAAAATAACATGAGCACCATTTTGAGAGCTCTAAATACCAGTAGTGGGTTTTGGGTCATGGGGGGGGTTTGCAAAGCCGGTATGCTCCAGTGTGTGTGTGTGTGTGAGAACTGAGATTCATGTGACAGCCAGAGTCTGTTGCAAACAAACAAAAATTTACAAGCATGTGAAAAGGAACTTTATTTTTCACGACATCCGTATTGACTTTTATGGAAGAGAAACATCCTCCTTCTCTCCCACCGTTCCAGCTGCTCTCTCTGTGAACGTAATGAGAGGGTTGAGCGCTCGGCAGCCTACTCTCTTTAAATATCGTGTTTGGGATTATTTTTAATAGCTACACACAGTCCCTACAGTAGGTCCTGGAAAGATTTGTGTCGGTCTTTGATAAGCATATTTGGAAGGCAGAGAGGGAAACCGAGCTGAATTCAGGCCTACGGCAAAACGTCAGGGTTAAATAAATGACTACGATGTTCCGGCTTCTTCTTCTTATCTAATCCTCATATAACACGACTCTGCTGCGGACACACACCACACTGTGTGATCACATAGGCGCACTCGTACGCACATGGCTTTGTTTGTGTCATTATGGAAACTGTTTATAGGATGTGCCATTTAGCGAAGCTAAGAGGAGAAAGTTGCATAGGTTGAGCAGCTTTCTGGAGCTAGCGGATCATCCTGCGGTTCCGTTGAGGAGGTAGCGTGTTGAAATCTGTCGTGCAGCGCAATGGTTGTTGATTCCTCTCCCGATTTTTCTCCCGTGACACAGGCCGGAACAGACTGCCTGCAGAAACAGAGCTCTAAGTGGATGCTTAACCTGCAGTCAGGCATGCACGTACGAATCTCAGTACGAATTACACCCTGCAAACCAGCAGCGTGGCATGTTATCCGTGCACAACATCGAACACACACGCACTCAATGCGTCTCTCCATACAAACGCATTCAAATTTAATGTTGACCTGAACACCTACACACAGGAGAGAGTGTTGTAGTCAGATGTCGCTGTGTGTGCATTAGACCGGTATACATGTCATGAATAATCGTTCAAATATAGGTGTAGGCATATCATTCGAAACCTGTGATTATTTGCACTCTGAACTTGAATGTGACGCACGCTTTCCTTTAAGCCCCGAGTCTAGCTTTGTGAATTTGATCTTTCAAATTCAAATCGTAAATTTGGTTTCAGCACACATTCTCGCCAGAGTGTCAGAGCCACGCCAGGTTGTTTTGGAGCCAGAGAGGCCTGTCACGTGACTTCCCGCGCTGAGTCTCCCTTGTTAGCAAGCAACTGGAGCACGAAAAATGGGCCGAGGGCGTACGGCTCAGCTCCTGCCCATGCCGAAACTTAATTCCAGAATCTCCATGCGTCTCCCGGCTCGCGCATGCACAGTGCTCATTTTCCCAGGGAAAAATTCCGTTCTCTTGCCTTCACGAAGGGGAAAAAAAAGCTGAAGAGAAAGACATGAATGGGCTACGGCTATGGCGACCATGAATGCACACAATTTCATTAGCACTTCAGTTCTGTTCTTGCTCTTTCAATATCTCTCTCTCTTGCACACGCACTCACTGCCTCCCTTCCTGTTTTTCTCTCACTGTGTCAGCTCCTCAGAAACACGTGCCCTCGTCCCTGCATTGCTAGGCAACAGGCCTTGCGTGGTGTGCGTGTGTGTGTCTGGTTTGTGTATGTATGTGTGAGCAGCTCCCTTATGATGCTCTTCATTTCAGTTTGTCTATGAGTTGGTTGGATAACATTGTGCAGGAGGAAGAGATGCAGAGGTAGACTCCAATGCAGCAGAGCTCTGCCGCAGGCTAGATTGTTGCTGCCCCACACACACACACACACACACACACAGCACACAGCACAGCACTCAGCTGCCCACGTGCTCAGAATATCACTACAAATAATCTGCTCCACTCTTTCTGGCCTCTTGTCATATCTGCTCAGGATATGAAGGGCCATGCCACATGTCCAAAACCACCACTCTTCCTCCTTCCTCCTTTTTCTGATGGAGGGATTGTGGGAAGAATAAGGCATCAAACTGCGTCTCCTGCCCCCCGTTTCCAGGCCTCTGCCTTGTTTGTCTTCTCCCCTCGTCGCACAAAAGCTTCTAATGAAATGAATCAGTGCCGCTCGCCAGCCGCTAGGCCAATAGCTGCACAGCATCACCTGGAAACAGGAGCCGACCTCGGCAAAGCTTATTTACACACCAAAGTCCAGACTCCCGCACCCTGTTCTTTTAGATTCTTAGCTAATGCAAATAGCCTGTTACAGTACACACTGCACAGCGTTCTAATCAGAATTCAGCTACCGAGGTAGGCAGCCAACTCGCTAGATAAAGGCTAACCCATTTGAAAGGCAGCTGCCCTTTAACTTGCTAGTTTGCCTTAGTTAGCTAGCTAGCTTTAATATTAGGTGAACAGCAGTCTAATTGTGTTTAGCAGCAGAAAAATAGCTGCCACAAAAATAAGTCACGTACGCACCACGCTTAAAGTTATAACGCATGGTGACACTGTAGAGTGCCCTAAACACAATCCCAGCCAGGGTTCTTCTCCGCTTAAAATGACAGGAACCTTTTGAAGGAAGTCGTTACTAGGACAGCAGAACGCAGAATGAACGCAGCTAGAGTGTCTGGGATCCATCAAGCCTCTGCCTTCATCAACAAATGGTCAAATGGGTCGCTGCCTAAAGAGAGGAGATGAGCCTCAACCTTAACATTCATCTGTGCATGCAGACCCACAAGCACCCACACAGAGGCTTCTTCTAATGCCCATTGACTTAGTGCAGCTGCTGCGCCGTAGCTATTTTCAAATGGACGCATGAGGGACAGGTGCACTGAGTCCCACTGGAATACAAGAGTGGTGTAGGTGTGCTGAAAGGAATTTGTTGAGGAGAAAGAGGGGACCAGGCCCAGCATGCCCTTTCATCTCAGTAGCACTCCCAGTCACCGGAGTCGACCCATATTAGTGCTGCTCTGTGTGTGTCCCTGTTCGTGCACGAGAGCGACAGAATGAGACGTCCTGCAGTGAGCTGAAACGATGGCCTCTGTCTGACCGCGGAAGGTGGTGGTGGGGGGGTGGATGTAGAGAGATGCAGGGAAATGCAGGGATGTGGATTTAAACTCTGCTGTGATAACACTTCGCCCTGCTTTGTCTCTTTTAGCCTCTGTGACACATTTGCACTTATCAATCCACTACACACCATCACATCGCCTATAAATACTTCAAGCACCGCTGTGTTTTATAGACGCTCAGAAAGCGTCAAGCAGCAGCTTTGGAGCTCTGTGCCAGGAAGTGAGCCAGACTGGCAAAGGGCTTGACGGTGACCGGGAGAGAGGGAGCTAGATTTCTTTTGTAAAGAAGTTTGTCCCAGTTAGAGAAATAAATGAATCCCTGGAGGCCTCTGTGATTCACGGGACAGCCGCTTCTCCTCTCTCTCTCTCTCTCTCTCTCTCAGCACGTGGGTGTTTCTCTTTCATTCAGGGATTTGGATTGATAGTGTCGGTTTGCGTCTTCCCAAAGGAGAGATGAGGGCACTGAGGGCAAAATGGTTGCGTTGTGCTGTTTTCCAAGTCTTCTAAATCTTTGTGGTCTGCATGTGTGAGAGCCAGAGGGACAAGCCGGCTCGGACAGGACCGCTGGAAGCAGGATTAGATGCAGCTTTCTGTGTCTGGCCGAGCGCAGGCCTTTCTGCAGAGTCAGCAGGCGAGAGGAAGCGCCCTAAGCTCTAACCTCACTCGCATTTTTCCCCTCTGAGGCCCCAACAGCGAATGAACGTACAGCCAGCAATGAAATGTGGCTTGCTGAACTTTTGGGTAGCACGTGGTGTTCAGGATGAAAGAATAGTCTCGGGAGACCAGCTTATCATTCTAAACCAATATTGTATCAGAAACGTGTTCTTAGTGTACAGAAATGTGTCGTCATTCCGATTCATTCTACCATCATTTCTGGAGTAGAAGTGACATGTACCAAGCATTTGTATTTTACAATTTGAAGATCGTTTGCACACATGCTCTGAGATCAGGGCTTGTTTTTGTGTGTGGTTGTTTGAGATGGGCAGCAGTGAGACGGTGCGAGTCGTGCATGTTGGACAGTAGGGTACAGTGCAGAAAGTAGGCCTAATATGACAAAGTAATGCTGGCTGCAGGCAGAAGCTGCTCTGCAGGAGACGCACGAGAGCACACGCTCTGACGGCAGCAGCTGTGCAGCTTATGACTGAGGTACAAGGCAGAGGAAATGAAGAGTTTGTGTGACTCTGCTTCCTCTCGGGGTGCTACTGCTCTGTGTGTTCCTCTTCCTGCCATGAAAGTTCACAAAACACACACAAGACAGTGTCTTTTCTATAGAAACTGCTCACAGGGACCATAACACGGCAGACATGTTAAAATATGAAACGACTAACGTGTCATCTGCGCTGCCGTTCTTCGAGGCAGAGTACTCAGGAACTCCTCCAAAGCTCCAAAGAAATGGAAAAATTAATTACACGGTGCACACACACACAACTCGTGCACACTCAGACTTGCCCTGTTTCAGTATCACGTCCTGCCTATGGAAAATTTAGATGAGTAATGCCAAGCTGCTGTGAAATTATTCTTGCCCTCAACAGCAGGATGTGCAAAACGCTGTGCTTGTTGTCTGCCTTAAAAATAGGCCCGAGTGGTGTGTATTGTTCCTGAACATGTGTCGACCTACTTTGAGAGAAGTGTGTATGTGAGCGGTGTGGTTGATTTCTGCCAATGCCTGACCTTTTGATCCCTTGAGATGTGGCGCTGGTGTTGTGCGAGGACGCATCTCATGTCCCACCTGCCAGAAAAAGAGAGATGTAATCCTTTACATTCATTTATATATATATATGTGTGTGTGGGGGGGGATATAAATAGCTGAAGAGAACTGCAAAAGGGACGCGTGTGGCACCACGGCACAACTGAGTGCCAGCGTTCCTGGGAAGGGATGGAGGGAGGGCGGGAGAGAAGGAGGGCAAGAGGGAGATGGAGAAACAGAGCGGAATGAAGGGAGGAGCCGTTTTCAGTTACGCACAGCACTCTGGAGAAATTACACTACGGCAGGGAGAGTTATTATGGACCTCTCGGTGTATGATTTATTCATGTTCCATATCGTGTAAGCGTCTCGTACAGAGGCGAGGATGCTTTTAGCACAGCGGGAACATGGAGGAGCTCGAGAGCATGCGATGCAGGCCTGGCTGGCATTTCTTGATGTGCATTATCCTCGGCAGTGTGCCAAGCATTTCTGCTTTGCTCAGAAGGTTAATATCCTGTGATCTCACCACAATAATAAATGAAAAACCAATCTTTTTCTGTCTTTTTTTTTTCTTTTTTTAAGAATTGGGGTGGCTCTGCTGTTTGAAGCAGTAGATTTCTGCTAGGGTGACATGATGGTGGCTAAAATGATTGTCATGAATATTTTGTTCAATATTAACAAATTAGTCAAGCCAATTTCGAAACAAATTTGCTTTATTCCTCTTTATCATTTTAAATAAACAGAAAACAGCATTTTTGTCACATCATACATTATAAGCTTATATTCCCTAAAATATATAAATCTTTTAAACACACTTTTCCTCAGTTACATTAATCAAATGTTAATCTTTTAAATGATAAACACAAATAAATAAATAAATAAAAATGCAACTAAACAGACGGTTAACACACATGAATGTGGGGCTTGTGATTTAATGCACCAGAGTGATTTAACTTTAGCTAAGATCATAAATATCGCAGTCGATTGTATGCTTAATTGAGAGCCAAAAATGGTAGCTATAGGCTTTGATTGGATTCGGTCTCACTTGTAAGTCGATTTGCATAAAAGTGTCTGCCAAAAAAATACATGTAAATGTAACATATTGTTACCTACTGTTACTGTGTAATGATGGCCAAGGGCATTAGTACGAAATGCAAAATGCCTGATGTGCATGCTGACAACAAATTTCATCATCTTGTTTTTGTTGTGGGGTTTTTTTGGCAAGCAATGGCTCCGGCTCATTTTTTCCAGCTTTGCATTTAACTGCGTTTTTACAAAATGCCATGGGTTTGGCAGAGCAATCAAAGCTAACCTACACTTAAAGGGCACTGCTGAGGGAGCGAGGCAGCCGAGCCGAGTGTAATTGCTGGAAATGGAAAGCTTGATGATGTGTGACTGAGCAGAAAGGGCTTTTCTAGGGAGACGGGCAAACAGGTGCTAATGTCTCTTCCTATTTTCCCCCTTCTCTGTCCCTCTCCCAGACGGTCGATGACGACGCGATGGAGGCGTGAATGTGGTTTGGCGTGGCGAGAGCTGAACGATGCCCAAGGGTGGGGGTTCTAAAACCCCCCAGTTGGAGGACTTCCCACTCGGCACCGACATGGTGGAGAAGCAGGGTGGGAAGAAGGTGAGAGAACATTACATTACCTCCATAACACACAACACTATGACCTGCTGAAACCATTAGGCGCAGTTAAGAGACAGTCTGACACTAGGCTCGTGAAAGAGCTTCTGCTGTATTGATTATGACCTAAATCCAGTCCTCGTGAGAGAGAGCGAAACACACACACACACACACACACACACGTTATGTTGTGTCTTCCTCTGCTCCACTTTGCTGTTAGTGTCCACATCTTGGTACTTCTTGCCCAGATTTACATCCTTTATCAGAGTTTTATTTCAGGGCAGAGCATTTTTACACTTGGCTAAATGACTTTCTCACTGCGACGAGTTTTGTTTCCTCTTTCTGTGGATATTTTGTTGCGATATCTCTGACCGTTTGTGAACGTTTCGCCCCATGCCCCCAGCAGCAGCTCGAGACGCAGAGCGATGAGGTTAGGGCAGCGGTTAGCTCGGGCTGGGAGTTACGATTACAGTGTGTGTGTGTGTATGTACAGAGTTCTGGGCAGGATTGCATCAGACACTGCAAGAGGGGAGGGAGTGAGAGTGAGAGCGAGAGTGAGAGCGAGTGAGCATGAGAGCATTGCTAGGAGACCAGTCACTAAACAGGGCCACTCACGCAGGCGGCTTTGAAGCGAAGCGGCGGCTCACAGCTGTCATTCCATTCAGTCTGGTTTTGTTTCTCTGTCCCTCCGCGTGTACGTCTACAGCATTACATGCCTTCTACTCTAATGCATGTAAATATATTACAATATTTTAATAGTCCATTGCATTAGTAATATAGCATATAGTAGTTAGTTTGTTTTTATATATGGGTCAAAGACAAGACATGTCTTTTGTGCGTCCGAAGGCTCTTTATTTCAGACAATTATTAATGTACATAAATATTTAATTCCACTCTTGAGTCTGTTTTCTCATAAGTATGTGTATATAAACGTGTGTGTGCACAACTAGCTACTACTATACTAACTAGCATTATACTATATTATCCCACAAGATGTATAACAGACATACTGCTAAAAATATGACCTAACTACTATACTATATTATACTACGCAGGATGTCTAATAATAAACATAGTAATAATTTGTGTTCACGACTAATGCAATCCTTTTTATACGATTACATGTATAATGATTTATTTAACAAGGAATGTTGTTATAGCAATATCCTGTGCTAACATACAGCACTAAGCCGTGTTATACTAATACAGTAACTGATATTATAACACGCAGAATATAGAAATAATGTGTATGTATACTAAGTTTGTCCTTATTGTTAATGCAGTATACCGTTACTATGAATTTTATATATATATATATATATATATATATATATCAATATATATATATTGATGTACGAACATACTAT
>JAOUQW010000001.1:25782162-25809454 GCA_028565825.1 Olivaichthys viedmensis | reverse complement strand
ATAGAATTTGTTTGCCTTTTTCATGTATATTGATTGAAAATATGTACATATTTTGTACGTATTGACTCTGGAAGTTGCAATTCAATCTTGTTGTACTTCTATAATCACAATAAAGGTGTTATATTTTATTCAAACTATTTTGATCTACTTCTACCCGTGTCATTTTCACACGTGCGTGTGTTACATCACGTTTTCGGGCATTTCCACGTTCAAATGTTTTTGCAGTGCGGGATTAACATTTCATGCACTTACTTTTTATGGGGTTTTTTGTTTTGTTTTTTTCTTCATTGGCTTGTCGTTTTAAATTGTTATACTCATAAGCATAAGTAAACTGCAAAGTAAATGATAATCTATGCCGTGGTATTTTTTTAAAGCTTGCACTTGCTTTTTGGTTTAATACCTTAACTGTGATAATGTTAGGCAGTTATGATGTTATGAAAAGTTATGACGAATGCCTAGTTACCATTTAGCACTTTGACACACAGGTTTTGTTATTGCAGTGCGTAGTAGATATTAAAACAGAGACAAGGATGAAGATATACTCATTTCTTCAAAACGTGCCCAAAATTGACAGTTAATTGAGACTGCAACGAACTAAAACAGGGACTTTCAATTATTAAAGCAGTACTTCATACAGAAATGACAACCTTTACAATAATGACTAAAGCTTGTAGGGACAGTTAGCATGATGGGGGTTTTTTGTATAATGCTGATTAGCTCATGCTGGCTTTCAGCTGTTAAATGGTGGCCTTGTTGGTTAAATTATTTATAACTTTAATTTATAGCTTTAATTCAGTCATCAGTAATCACAAAGTTTTGAAGTAGACGTCTAGTTGAAATGAGGGTTTCCTTTAACTGGTGAAGCATCTAACTATTGTCATAAAAGTGCTTGGACATGGTTTATGTTAGAGCATTGTATTGATGAACACTCTTGGATTGGACGTGCAGATAAGGAGGTAGTATGCTTGCTCTAGCCATGATGCCCAGGATCTTAGATATGCTTGCATATAGATAACTTAATGCAAATGTTGACCTGAAGGCTAAATTTCCAGTGTCTGCATGCAAGTTAAATGCATCAGTGTGCAGTAGCCAGTTTCAGGCTAGCTAATGGGTAGCTTAATACTCAGTACCATTGTCATTAAATCTTTTTTTAAATTCATTTATTATTTAATGCCAGCAATAATATATTTGTTACTTTTGTTACCAGATAACCATGTGGTTTTTAAAATATTTATTTAAATCTTAAAACCAAGATTTAAAATCTGGAACAACTTTTAATTTTTTAAATTTTTTTATATTTCCTCAACGAGGTCATTTGACACCAAATAAAAGAATAATCTTGTCTTGTAAGATTATTGTAAGGGTTTACATTTTCAAACCCTGCTGATTTGGTTCAACAAGTTTAATTTGGCTCAGCTGAAATATTTCCTAATGTTTCCATACCTTTTCCACAGGATAAAGATAAAGGCTCGTCAAACAAGACTCCTAAATCGGACCGCAGCGATGGCGTCAAAGAGATGAAAGAGAAGGCTCCTAAGAGGAAGCTTCCCTTCACCGTCGGTGCCAATGGAGACCAGAAAGATTCAGACTCAGGTAAGAAGGCAGGGCCAGGCCTTTCAGCGGGGGATTGTGGGTAACAGGAAGAAGGCTGGTGTTTCCTGTAGGGCTGCAGGGAGTTGTTTTGTCTGTACTACACTGTGCTGTATGATCTGGAAGCCTGAAAAAAAAACATGACAGCAGTACATGGGGATCCGTTGGACACAAGGGGCTGAGAACGTTTTGGGTAAGATGTCCATCTGTGTTTTCTTAAAATAAAATAAACTGTTCTGTCTTTGGTGAGCTCAGTTTTGAGGATTGTGAAATGATTTGTTAATGGGTAGTTCAAACACGTTTCTTAATGAAATTCTGATCCCCTGAGGCTCGATTGGGTTTAGGTTAAATCACTTGCTGTGTTCTGGTATTGCTGTGTGCTTTTAAAGTGTCAGTAGGGTTGCTGTGAGCAATAACATGTTTGGGGTTTCCCTGTTGTCATTTTTACTGATTTGATGGTAGGTTTATTATCCTGGTCATCAATCGTGTTATAATCTATAAAGTGGTTGTATTTCTGGCTGTGCGTGTAGGGTGAGTGTGGTTGTTTATAGGTTGTATCTTCTCAGCTTGTTCCTCTTTCAGACTGAGCTCAGACGCTCTGTAACAGTTCATAGGCCGTTACTCCCCCCATTTTCGGTCGTCAGGCATGAAATCTTTCCCTTTCTCACCCCGTTCAGACAATGCCTATAGTGCTTATTGTGATGCTAATGGTGGGGGTGGGGGGGACCTCTATCTTCCCACCGGCCTGCTGCATGTCTCTCGCTCCCTTTCTTCTTTCAAATTATGTTATTGTGCTGTATTATGCACGCCCATATTTTTACCATGTCGGTGTGCATCAGCCATTGATTCACAGTCATTTACAAGCCGTCATTCTGCTTTTAAGTAGTATTTCTCTTCATGGCTATGGTGTTATTAGAAACTCAGCTCTACCAGGTAACCCTGTGATTTATCATTGCAGTCTTTTGTTTGGTTCGGAGCCATTTTATTAGTGTGTACAGCTCGCCCAGGCTTTTTGTTTTGGGACTGATTTTTATGCCAAGTCATTGTCAGTCCCCTGTGGATACTTATTTTTTTGTAATACTTGGCTCGATTCCTTTTCTCCACTCTGTTTGATGCTTTGAGTCATGATACGTGTGTGTGTGTGCGCGCGCGCAGTCCTGTTTACCTTACTCGCTTTGTCTTGCAGTGGGATATGCACCGGTAACCAAGCTGGTAGCCTTTTGTGCTACATTCATGTCAAGTATACACACCACTACCACGGATTAATCTTAAGTTCTGTACACATTTCCATTGAGCTTAATTATGAGGGAGAGAGAGAACCAGATAAAACAGACAATAGATGTGCTTGGAAAGCCATTTGCAGCTGCAAGGAAGCCATTAGCTGCAGACCGCCATTGTAACAAGCTGGAGTGATCAGCACCGCACCCTTCACCCATCAACCCTGTTTTACCTCAAAGGAAAAACCCAGGAACTAATGTTCGCTTTTTACTTAGTGCATAATACATATCTGAATGAGTGTGCGTGTGCCTATCTCCGTCTCGGAAATGAGTTCTTACGATCCCATTTGCTCAGCGCTGGCTTACGAATGGGCCATACGAAGTTCTTCATGTGCAACCAAACTAGCAGAGCTGTGTGGCTCCGGCAAATGCGCTATGCGGCTCTGACATGAAGCAACAAAGCCACAAAAGATGAGCTGCATCTCGTCCCCTAAAGCCTAATGTATAAAAATCTGTCATTGAAGGTAGAGGCACATCTGGCCTTGTGCTGTCACTGCTCTGCTCTGTTTGCTTTTATTTTCTGGAAGACTCCGTTTGAGATGCATAATTCATCTAGCTGGTATTTTTGCAGCAGTGTTTTTTTCCCCCCTTTCTCTGCTGCTCTCGTGCTTCAGTGCTTTCTGCAGGCAGTGTGATGGTGCACCACTTTCTGCTCTGCTCTGAGAGTTGTGCAAGAGGCCTGCAAAATATTTCTTTCCGCTTTCTCCCCTGCTTTTTCTCTGTTTCTGTCCTCCCCTTCCCGAAAGTCTCTGTGCTTGGATTGTGCCGGTCCCAGGTCACGCACTTTGCTGTTGTATAATGTATGAAATTGAATCCAGGGCCTTGCTGCAGTTTTCTGTATTTTCTCCGACAGATATTGCACTGTTTTAAAAGGATATAACAAACCTTACTTCCTGCATCAGCACACTGTATGATATGGGGCTGCATTGTGAAGGCACACAGTGTTTGGGAGATGTAGGGAGTGCCTGTTCTCTCTGAGGCTGGAGGGAGTGGGCTGGCGTATCAGAGGCACTAATATTCACCATTCCACTGCCATCCACGCCAATGCTGCCAGGCAGAAACGCTGGCACACACACACACACACGCTATTGGTTTCTGGCTTTAACGCTTACCAGATGATTCTGCTAGCTGCTAGCACAGGATGTGAAGCTTGCAGATAGAGGCCTGTTGCATTAGTATGATCATTTTCAGAGAAAAAAGGCCCTACTGTGGTCTGCTGATGAGTTCCACCCTCACTATGGCTGGCCAAGCACGGGGCTTTTTCTTTTTTCTTTTTTTTTTTTTACTGTATCATTATTTTTCTTCTCTCCTCTCTGGCTCCATTCTGTCACGTCGTTCTTTCATCTGTAGCACAAAGCAGTGACACAACATCCTGTGGGCACTTCCTGTCTCTTCTGCCTTAATTTCCTGTTTTCTCTGGGCAGCTCAAGAGGTGTGTCTCTCTCTCTCTCTCTCGCTCTCTCCGTCTCTCAATGTGTATATCTCTGTCCTATCTTGGTTATTCCATATCATCCCATTGGTCTTTTACTTCTTTTCTCCCCCTCTTCTTTCTTCCTCTTGCGTTTTTTCCATAACACACTCTCCTGGTGAAGTAACAGCCCAGAGAGGCTGAGTTATATAAGCCTTATGCAGCCCAGTCGGAGAGTGGGTTCAGATTTATTTTTTGAGAAACATCTCAGTTAGAGGAAGTTCTTTTTTCTTTCTTTTTCTTCCCTTTTTCTCCTCTGGTCTGCCTGAACTCTCTCACTCCTCTGTATAGATATGAGACAGGACCCTATTGGCCAAAGTGTGTGTGTGTGTGTTCAGTTTGTTGCTGTAAATGCAAATGCTGTGGCCAAGTAACAGAGGTTGCTCTTCATGGCCCTAGCAATGGGAAGTCCCGTCAGTGGCAAGTCCCCGCCCTCTCCAATGACCCAGATTCTCTGCAGCCTTCAGTAACACAGACCCATAGCGCCCACCATTTTATACTTTCATTTGGATCAGCACAGATTCTAAAGAATAAGAATCCAGATCCTCAATAACGCACACACAAACACGCACCATTACTCCAAATGTGACATGAAAATTAGTCAGTAGTCTGTCCCTAGAAATGTGTGGAAAAACAATATATTTAATAACTGAACAAATTTCTGGATAAACAGAGAATATTCTCACCACGGCAAACCTACCTTATTTTCAGGTGACTTAAACAGCAACGCATGTTATGATTCTTGCATGAAGCCCACATTCTTGCGCTTAAGCCCACAATGCCTTTTACACCTGGATTTCCAACACTGTTTATTGCCATACATGAGATGCTGTGCCAGATTACAGGGAGTGACTGGAAAAACAAGATGATCGATCAGATATTGACTTTATATATTTAATTGTGAAAACTTAAATTTCCGTTATCGGGTGGTGACTAGTGAATGGGCACAAGTAGCAAAATACTTGAAATAAAAAAAAACATTAATAAAATTAAATTAGGCATATGTTAAGTTAAAACGTGTGTGTTGGCGCTGCCAGGTTTCTCCCTCACAGAGTAAACCATTGAGTACGAGACAGCAAGTTTGGTTTAATGGCAGCACCCACATGCAAGTGTGCCAATACTTTAATCTTTAGTGAAAATATAGAGAAGCAAACTTTCTAATCGATGGTCTGCACTATTTTTAGCTCCACCCGTAGGTCCCGGCTGGGCTCGCATGGTACCTGGGCAAGAAGGGTTACCAAATTCAGCACGGGTACTTGGGTACAGCATGCCTCGCTTGACGGTGAAAATGCCAACAAGACGTGAGATCACGGTTAATTTTCCAAGCCAAAGCGTTTCGCACGTTGCACGGTCCGGTGGAAAAGCACTATTCGTGTATACCCCAGTGTCAGTCGTATTTATAATAAAGAAAAAAAAAGAGCATTAGCCAAATGGTTAAATCAACCATTACAGGAAGTGAAACGAAGTGGTTCAGTAATTGTTCCACTTTTAAACTAACAGTTGTCATGGTAAGCATAAATCACCAGATAACAAAATAGAAGCCTACATTCTCAGCATGGCTGAGAGACATGCAGCTCTGTAGGTAAAATGTTGTCGATACACCGGTGAGCTGCAGCTCGAGCTTCCCTACTGGTCAAAATGCCTGCTACAGTAATGCAACATATATTGATTCATTTTTCTCTAAATAGACAGAATCCAGAAAATATGGTCATTCTGGAGAGACTGAGTCACACACGGCGTTTTCCAGAAAAACACTTGTAATGCATCCGTCCAACGCATTGGCGTAGCGTGCTTGTTGTGAATTTTGACTGTTTGTCAGGCCTCAGATGTTACTCGTCCAGCAGCTCCTCTGAGATGTTTTGATTCAGAGAAACAAGTTTACCTACTTTCACCATGGCGGTTTTCAACACTGATAAGATTATGGGCAAGCAGCCCACGCATTCCCATTCACACATCGTTACATAACCCATTGTCTGTCTTCTTCTAACCTGATATTTAAGTTTGTCCGCCTCTTATCTGATGTTTAGGGTATGCATTTCACGCAAAAAGAATGTTTTTGTTACGCTTATAGTGAAGTGCATTAAATCCTGACCTCACTGATCGTGAGTGTTAGGGTCACTGCAGCTGCTTTACTGAGGCTATTTTAACCCTTCAGTTTGGCGTCAGACTAGTGTGCGTCCAGCGGATGAGCCATGTCTCGGGGCTTTCCGCCAGACTACTAATGGTGATTTGAAGCTTCCTATACTAGAGTAGTTAACTGCTCTTTTTAAAATGAGTCCCATGGGAGCTTTTAAGGTTTTTGCCAGTTATTGTTTTGTTTGATTAGGCTTTGTTGTTATGCTTATTAGTATGTGGCATTCGACAAAACCGTCTGTATTGTGCCTTACTCGCTTGATTGCTTTATTACCCGCTTCAGGCAAACAGTTAATTATTTGAAGTTTGATCTGTTTGTGTGTGTTATTGCACATTTTTCCCCTGAGCTGGCATGTAGCACATCGTCGCTGTCCAATGAAAAACATGCATCTCCAAAGTTCCAATTTTTCAGGAACACGAAAAAACACTTTTTCTTATCATTAATCATCCACAATAAATCTGAAATTCACGGTATGATTTGTCAGCTTTTCATTGGTCATTTAGATGTTAACTGCTGTGGGGTAGATGGAGGTTTTTACTCACATTTCATATATGATAAAAAGTCAAAAACACAAGAAGTGGAGGTACATGTTTTTCATTGGACAGCGACGTTTAGTGTTTTGGAATTTTCTCTTTGCCAAATGTTTTAATTGCATTGTTTGTTATCCAGGAATGTGGCGGTTACCCCACTGTCTGTGGCTTTAGGACCTTTTTCATATGCAGTTTATGGATCAAATGCGGGTACCGATATATCGTTGAGCCGATAAAATCGGACAATATTAAGTTTCCAGAGACTTGTTGTCGTTGGCGGGGGGGGGGAGCGCTGTGTAAAGCACCAATAATGTCTTTGTGACAATTTTCATATTGATCAGGTCCTAATGCCTCACATACCCACTTTAACTTTTAAATGACTTGCACATTGTGCTCAATGCTAAAGTGTGACATCATGGCTAATGGTAAACATTGCCAGTTTTTGTTAACAGTTTAATGAGTCGAGTTGCAAACTCCAGGCAGCCGGGGCGTTGAATGCACTCGGATTGTAGTCTTCGTATACCTCTCTAGTCCTGCTCACTGTGAACGCTGCAAAAGCAAACTCTGCGTTTTTAGCTCATCTTTTTTTCCCGTCGTCAAAAGACATGTTAAGACTGCTTCTGCAGCTCATGCAGTTTGAGTTTGAATTGAAGGAATGTGTCTAAGCAGCAGATGTGTGTGAGAATGCATATGGGTGGGGGTACATTAAGTGTAATCGTTTGCAGATGTTAGAGAGAGTTCATCAGATCTGACTGTGGAAAGTAATCCCTGGAAAGAGTTGTGTGACAGGAAGTTTCTCTGCTGCCTTGTTTCCTCTCTGTATAAATTATGTTGTGGCCTTGAGCAAATCACTGTGTTAAGAGCAACATCATGCACACTTGTAGATCTTCCATAGATTCGATGAGCGCTTTAAACTTAGATGATGGCTTCTGGTGTAGCTCATTTGTTTTTATTAGCAGCGAAGACGTGAATGTGTGTATGTTGTTGGGGCATGTTCATGAGTGTTAGAGGCTTAGAGTTGCAGGGATGTCTTCCTGTTTGCTACTGTAAGCCGATAGTTTGGGTAGGGACAGTGTAATGGACTGTCTCGGTGCATTGTGGGGGAGATATGTTAACACCCAGACGCTGAAAATAATGGACAGGCGTGTCTTTGAAGAGCAGCTGCTTTTGTCCGGCTCCTCGTCTGCGCTGTGACCTTGCCATAGCCGTGCTGAAACCAACACCGGCCATTTTGTAATTGCTGTCAGACTGCCAAGTCACACCCTGAAAGACACTCGCGCACACAGACGCGCACACACACACACACACACACTAAGTGCTCCTCCCTCCCCACGGGGTTTCTGGGTAATCCTGCTCTGCTGCTGCAGGCTCTCAGACTGTGATTGTGAGCATGGCGAGGAGGGCAGACAGGGAATTCACCTGGGAGGGCAGGGTTTCACTTCACTTTTAGAAGTATCTGTGAAGGTTTTTACTCACTCGGGTCATTTCGAAATGACTAGCAATAGTGAGTCAAATTGACTGGACTTGTGGTTTAGTCTTGAAGTTGTTTTGCCACTTATCCGAGGGGCTTCTTGAGTTCTGATGAAGTGAAGAAACTTTAAGATCATAACCAGGGGTTAAAGTGGAAGATGCTGGAACTCAGTGGATGTACGGGCTCATTTTTCTGGCCTAGACGAGATCAGACAGGAACCGGGGGGGGTTAGTAGCACAGTATAGGGGAGCCCGTTCTGGAAACATCAGATGCACCGACATGAGCGTTGTGCAAATTCAAGCGATAGAGAAGTGTTTGTGCGTGTGTCTATGCACACAGAGCGCCCATGTGTGTGCCCCTCGGCACTTGCCACCCTAGCCTATAATTGCATATATCATTAAAAGAAATGTTCGGTTAGATGAACATGAACACCAGCACTGTTAAAATCTTGATTTGAAGGGATTTAAGAATACGTTCACGCATCGCGCGGTTGATCACACTATGAACAATAAACTGGACGACGTCTGTCAACAATGAAACACGATTGGTCCTTATTGTTTGTGACGCAGCGACAGTGAATAATAATTGATGAATAGTTCCTGCCATCCATCACGCTAAAGATAAAAGCAGAGAACTCTCATTTTTACCCTCTCCAAGTTACTGTGGGTTCCGGCCCAATTTAACCCCTGATCGTAACACACATCCATTCGCCTAGAAAAATGCGAAAAACACATGGAGCTCACAAACAAACCTGAACGAGTTATAGTTAGTTACCTTGGGTAAATGTCAAGGTCACCAACTTAACACATCCTAAAGACCCAGGGAGAAAAGGATGTGGTGTAGGTTTACTGTAAATAAAGCTAGGTTCAAATCTCATCACCCAGGTTTTAAGTCAGATGTATGCAGGGTTGAAAATAGCCTAAAAAGCAATTTAGAAGATTTTGCAAACTGGTGGGACGTAATTTAGGAAATAATTAGTGAGGTATTGCAGTCAAATTGCTGAAAAATGTAACAAATGGAACAGGAATCTTTTACTGTCTGAGTGCAAAAACTGTGCTTTAAGAGGCAGCACACAAATTGAGAAATGTGGCCACCTTTGAATTCGCTATGCAGGAAAAACCCTGGTATTGGAGCGTGATAATACACAAACAAATGTGCAGTGCATGGCTCTGGTCAAAGCACTCTAGATTGGTGAGAATGCTCCTAATCTTTGCTCATAATCAGTCATTGAGGCAGATTGTTGGGTCTAACTCGGCCATTTTTTCCCCTCACAGAGAAGCAAGGTCCGGAGCGGAAACGCATTAAAAAGGAGCCTACCAACACCAGGAAGCAAGGCCTGCCGTTCGGAATGGGCATGCCAGGAATCCGGGCTGGTTACCCGCTGTCAGAGCGGCAGCAGGTGGCTCTTCTTATGCAGATGACAGCAGAGGAGTCAGTAAACAGTCCAGGTGCGTGCTTGTCATGAGCACCACGTCCGAGAGCAGCACTGCAAGCCCCCACAAGCTCTCGCTGTCGCTGCTGCGCACTTTCACACTATGCTTCATTAAAACACACACCACACGACTTAATTAGAATTCAATTTAACAAGATAAACCTCATCTATTCCTATTACTTCAGCGAAATGGACTACAATCTTAATCCACTGCCATCTGGGAGCCTGATGATGGAACAACAATTGAAGTGTTTGTACAGCTCTTCGAAGTGTTGGTTTGGGCTTTAAGCCAAATGTTGTTGGGGTTTTTTTTTTTACATTGGCCAGCCGGTTTTTACAATCAGTTGTTTGAGCAATAGGGAACTGAAAATTGTTGCATTGGATATGATGTATACGTAATTTTAAAAGGTTTATAAGTACAATCTATAGTCTGCGCCAAACCATACAGTTTTTATCATCTCAAGAATGCTTGCCTCTTTTAGATTACTCAGATTTACATCTTCCTCTTCAAGTGGTCGTACTTATTTCATTTTCCAAAACAGAAACACAAAGATAGAGGGACATGTCCTCGCCCGGAGTATTTCAAATTATCGCTATGCACAAAGGTATTTTTTGTGCTGACTAAAGAAAAAAAAATAGCCAGTTAAAACTCTAATGCCTTTGGTTCTTAATAAATCCATGTGATTTTCTCCATTGACACCTAGTGGACTAAACACGGATTGAGTTTTAAATAGCGTTCTGGACAATACCCTGCAAACTTAATAAAGAAATTGTAACAAAGCATTAATTTTAATCTCGTAAAAGAGAGTAAATGAGCACCGAGGCATCAGTTTAGTTTTCTGCTCTGCATTTGTAGTACAAGACTGCCACCCAGAGGCAGCTGTGGGTCATATCTTTTTCAGCATGCCATTAGGTACATTTGCCCCATCATATTGTGTGCATCATGTCGCTGTGCCTAATAGATACAGTTCTATTTAATTTCCTTTTCAGACACAACACCAAAGCATCAGTCACAGTCAAATCTGGGTCAGAAGGGAACACCAAACTCTGCCTCAAAAACCAAAGACAAAGTGAATAAGCGGAATGAAAGGGGTGAAACACGGCTGCACCGGGCAGCCATCCGTGGCGAGGTACGCCGCATCAAGGAGCTCATCAGTGAGGGAGCTGATGTGAATGTAAAAGACTTTGCAGGTGAGAATGGTGTTTATTGTTGCACCCTCAGAATTTAGCCTGAAAACCATATTACTGCAGAATGTATTGAATTTCATCTTGGGTGTTTACTATTTTTATTCTGATGTAACATGTACTACAAATAAGGACGGTTTAAACATAGCATGTGTGCTTTACATGATCAATTTCACATGAAAGATTATGACCAAGTGTTCCTGTCCTTCACAGAGGTCAGGAAGAGTGTTATTAAGGTTGTTAAAACCCTTGTTTTATTTGTATGTCATTGTATCTTTCAGGCTGGACTGCACTGCATGAGGCGTGCAACAGAGGGTATTACGAAGTGGCCAAGCAGCTGCTGGCAGCAGGGGCCGAGGTCAATACCAAGGGCCTGGATGATGATACGCCTCTACATGATGCGTCAAACAATGGCCACTTCAAAGTAAGCCCTTGATAAAACATGATCATCAAACCATCAGTAAATCAAACCAGCATTTCTTGGTCTTTAGCTTTATGCCAGAGGGATTCTTCCGTTAGTGAGCTAATTTTGGGTTTAATCCAGGCACTAATTTGGTTTAACTCCAGCTTCTGTTTTTTATTGGTATGGTTTTGTGTTTTCCAGGTCGTGAAGTTGCTTTTGCGATACGGAGGGGATCCTTGTCAAAGCAACAGAAGGGGGGAGACACCGCTGAAGGTCGCAAACTCTCCAACCATGCTTAATCTGTTGCTCGGAAAAGGCACTTACACCTCTAGCGAGAGCTCATCGGGTATGGACCATACAATTTATGTTATAAAGTTATCCCACATGATTATTTTTTCTTCATCATCTTATCACTAATGTATCATTGTGCCAACAGAATCTTCAGAGGAGGAGGACGCTCCATCGTTTGCCCCATCTAGCTCCGTTGATGGCAATAACACAGATTCGGAGTTTGAGAAGGGTTTAAAGCTGAAAGGGAAGCCCCTCGATCCGCCCAAATCCACCACCACACCTGTCAAGGACGAATATGAATTTGATGAGGATGACGAGGAGGAGCGTGTCCCACCCGTGGACGACAAGCATTTGCTCAAAAAAGATTTCCGCAAGGATCCTGTCAGCAAGGCCAACAACTTCATTTCCATACCCAAGATGGAGGTTAAAACCTATTCCAAAAGCAACTCACTCACACCAAAGAAGCCTGTGCGTCGAATACTGTCAGATAGCAACAGCTCAGATGAGGATGACCGGACGTTGTGTTTCACGCCCACACCTATGCCAAGGCAACCTGCTGCTCAGAGCAACACCAAGAGTAGAGACTCTAACACTCTGTGCTCCAAGCAGCAGAAAGACAAAAGCAAAGTCAAGAAGAAGAGGAAGAAGGAGACAAAAAATAATGTCAATAAGGAGGTGCGCTTTGGCAAAGTGAACGACAAATTCTGCACCTCAGACTCTGAGACAGGAGATATGGAGAGCGAGGATGATAAGGGCTCAATGCCAGGTTTGAACTGTGTAAAGGATTCTTCAGCTTTGAGCCTTAAAGAATTCAGCTCTGTGTCTTCATCCTCCTCTCATGGGAGTTTGGGCTCTCAGAAGCTCACACAATCTCTGGCAGAACAGCACCCGAAACAGTGGAGGACAGATGGTTGGAAGACTGTATCCTCCCCAGCTTGGTCTGATGTCAGCTCCCTCTCCGACTCAGTCAGAACAAGACTTTCCAGCGAGTCTGACTATTCCTCCGCAGACTCAAGTGTCGAGTCTGTAAAACAGGTGAAGAAAAAAGCACAGGACAAGAAGAAAAACAATACACATGCCAATGTGCTAGACAAAAAGAGCTCTGACTTTTACAAGAACTCAAACACAGATGGAACAATCTCCAAAACGGACAAAGATGGAAAAGTATTGAAAAAACACAAAGTAAAACATAAACACAAAAACAAGGAAAAAGAGAAGGTTCCAACTTTAGTGTTGAATCAAGATATGAATGAAAAATTTGTCAAGAGCATTTCCTTTGACTTTGATGATTCCCGACAAGAGTCACCTTATGAAAGTAAAGTCAAACTCTCTAAACATGAAAAAGATCATTTTAAGAAAGAGGACAGGTTGTCAAAAGGTAAGACTGAAGATAAAGACTGGACAGGGAAAGAAGTTCAAAGAGTATCTAAAGAAGAGAAGTCCAAAAAAACAAAGGAGTCTAACAAAGATAGAGCAAGTAAAGAGGAGAAGGACAAACCTTTAAAAACTGAAAAGGAGAAAGGCATGAAGGACAAAGAAAAGCCAAAGGAGGACAAACAAAAATCCCATAAAGAGGATAAAAAGAAAAAGTCCAAGGATAAGTCTCTCAAAGCAGAAAAGAAGAGTGAGCAGAGAGAAGAAAAACATTTCAAGTCAGAAAAAGACAAAACTGTAAAAGAGGAGAAGTCAAAGAAGGATAAGACCCTCAAGGAAGAGCCAGATTATGAGGACTATGATTTGAAAAATAATTTTTTAGAGGATACCAAGATGAGTGCATCAGATCATGATCGGTGGCCATCAGACCTTTCCTCGGACAGCTCTCTCTATGAAGATGATAGTTGGGATGCCCCCATGAAAGAATACAAAGCAAATAATAATTCTGTAAAACTAATTGTGGAAACAATGAAAGAAGAAAACAGGGATCGGAAGAGGGAAAACAAGGTTAAAGACAAGAAATCAGAGCATGGTGACAAGCGCTCTGAAAAAGATGTTATTTCCAAAAAGAAAGAGAAGGAATCCTTTGAGAAAGGAGGCGACAAAGGAAGCGAAAAGAAAAAAGACTGGACTGACAAACAAAAACTGAACTCCAGTCACTCAGAAAAAGAGAAGAAACGAAAGGAATCAGCTGATGGGGTTGTCAAAGAGAAAAAAGAAAAGGAGTCTGTCGATTGCAGCAGAGACAGAAAAGATTCATATGAGTTCACCAAGGAGCGTAAAGACTCCAAAACAAAACAAGACTGCTTGAGAGATGAATATGTCAATGAGACCTTCTTCAAAGATAAATCAGAAAGCGAAACTACTCCCAAGTCAGACCCCAGGGAGAGGAACCACTCTGGAAAAGATAAAGAAAAGAAGGGGGATGGCATGGAAAAGAAAGACAAGTTAAAAGGCGAAAAGCACAAAGAGAAGCCTAAAGATCGAAGTTCAGACCAGGAGAAACCTGAGAAAAACTCAGTTGACAGGTCTTTGAAAGAAAAAGACATTGAAAGGAGCTCCAAAGACAAGAAGGATGGAGCTAAAGATAAACACAAAGATTCTCACAGCAAAGATAAGGAGAGGAAGATGTCATCTGAGCAGAGTAAAGACAAGAAGGAAAAAATATCTCAAGACAAACATGCTGAAAGGGAAAAGGAGTTTCTTGATTTTAAGAAAGAAGAGAAGAAACCGGAAAAGGTGAGGGAGAAGACCTGGTTCAAAATTGAGGATATATTTACAGATGAGAGTGAAGATGAGAATGACGATTACAATGGAGGGGTGGCAAAATTGAGTGATTCATTTGGACTACTGGACTCTCACCGCAAAGATTCCACACCTGATAGAGATGACATAGATATCCTGACGGATAAACACAGGAAGTACTCTGGAGAGGGGAAACAACACTCCTTAGAAAATAAGAAAGAAAAGGAACATAAAGATAAAAAGAAAGATAAGACATTTGATACAGGAAAAGATAGAAAGGGTTCCTTGGAGAAACACAAAGATAAGAAAGACAAGGATTCAACTGATGCAAAACACAAGGATCGCAAAGACAGAGCATCTGTGGACTCGAATCAGGAAAAGAAAAACAGACAGAAACCCACAGACAAGAGGGAGATCACTGAGGAGAAGAGCAAAAGCAAATACAAAGATAAGCCAGACCATTTGAAAGATAGAAAACCTTCTAAGGGGAGTGGTGAGAATGAGAAATCATTGCTTGAGAAGCTGGAGGAGGAGGCCATGAACGATTACAAAGATGACTCCAATGACAAGAACAGCGAGATGTCATCAGACAGTTTCACAGACAGGGGTCATGAGCCGGTTTCAAGCAGCTTCTACGACTCCTCCAATATCACTTTGCCCGACATGTCAGAGGATCGAAGAGAGTCACTGTCCATTTCCAATCCACAGGACAAATTCAGAGAGAAAGAGAGGCATAGACACTCCTCTTCCTCGTCATCCAAAAAGAGTCATGACAAGGATAAGGAGAAAGTCAAGAAAGAGAGAGCAGACAAAAGGGACAGGTCAGAGGAGATCAGAGAGTCCTTTGGCCGCAGAGAGAGCTTACCTGTTGAGAAAGAGCCCATGCCCCTGGAAGCTGATCCATACACTTTTCCTTATGGCACTAAGGGTGATGGAGAGGACGACTTGGACAAGACTCTGGAGTTTGAAAAGGAAATGTCCAAAAAGGACAAGATGAATAGCATCATTACTAGTGAAAAAATCAAAGACAAAAAGAGGAAAGAGAAGCATAAGGAAAAGGGGAAAGAGGAGAAACATAAATATTCAGACGGCTTTGGGTCCTTCAGACACACTAAAGACAATCAAAAATCTGGACTGAAAGAAAGCCCCCAAGTCACAAATTTGAAAGATAAGTCTAAAGAAGATAGTCCAAAATTTGATGGCAAAAACAAGGATAGAAATAGGGACATCACAGACAAAGATAGAACAGATTATAACAAGACCAAGGATAAGCTCAACGACAGCGACAAGCTTAGCCAGTCGAAGGACACAGCTCGGAAAGACACTCGCCCACGCGAGAAGCTTCTGGTTGATGGTGATCTCAGACTAACAAGCTTTGGCAAAATGCTTAGTTTAAAAGATCAGGAAAATGAAGAGCGCCATAAGAAACATAGGGAGAGGATGAAACAAATGGAGAAACTAAGGCATAAATCAGGAGATCCAAAGCTTAAAGACAAAACCAAGTCTAGTGAGGATCTGAAAAAGAATCGTGCCGATCTCTCATCTAAGAAGTCTGGTGCATTGGACTCCGCTTTTAAAGACAAGAAGCTCAAAGACGTTGGCCTTCCAACCCAGATGATGTCCCCTGATAGAAAATCACAGCCGATAGATAGCCAGAACTCAAAAGACTGGCTAGCAGGCCACCAGATGAAGGAAAATCTTCCTGCTTCTCCACGACCTGATCAGAACAGGCCAACAGGGGTCCCAACTCCTACATCTGTGATTTCGTGTCCAAGCTATGAGGAAGTCATGCAAACTCCTCGTACACCATCCTGCAGTACGGAGGACTACCCAGATATCATGTTTGATGGACTAGACTGTCAGAACTCTTCAGCAATGACAATGTCCATGAATGCCTGCTCTCCATCATTCTTTGATAAATACACATCCCAGAACTCATCCCATAGTTTCCATGAAGGAACCTGCATCACACCCGCCAAGAATATGCCGTTACCCCTTGAGAGTCGATCAATTACCTCTGAGGTTAGAAGGCCTCTAGAAGAAGAGTTCAAAGCAGAAGCTGACAAGTTTCTTAGACAGCAAAATGCACCATTAGCTTTGGAATTTGAGTCCTCTGCCTCACATGTTCCTGAAGAAAAAATACCAATGGAGAGACTTGACTGCCTTTCTTCTTCATACGTCTCCCCTCACATTAACACGCTGTCTCCAAGGCCTGACTTGACAGAGCCTGTACCAGAAAGAGCTTCTGCAGCCAGTTCTGGCAATGATGCCAGTGAGCTCCCCCCAGAGAGCATTTACAACCATTATCTCATGAAGCCCTCAACTCCAGTCCACAGACCTGACCCTCAATGTCTGGACATAGCTGCCCCACTAACACCAGCCCCTGCAGCTTTACCTCCTATGGACATTGATGACTTGTCCGAACCACATCAGAGTGAGCCCAGTTTGTTGCCTTCTGATCCAGTGAGTGGCAGTGAATTTTTATCTCCTCTTGTGGAGGAGCAAGATGAAGATGAGGATGACTATGATGATAATGAGGAAGAAGAAGAAGAAGAAGAAGAGGAGGAGGAGGAGGAAGAAGAAGAAGAAGAGGAGGAGGAGGAGGATGAGGAAGAAGAAGAGGGGGAGGAGGATGAGGAGGAGGACGAAGAGGAGGATAATCCAGAGGAAACAACTGAAACTAAGATTGCTTCAGATCAGGCCATGCAGTCTACAGAAGATCCCACGTATTCTCGAGAGTCTGTCATGAAGACATGGGCTGAATCACCTAGAGAGCCTGAAGTGCTTCTACTGACACCCACTCATCCTCAGGATAACATAATGGAAAACTCTTGTGATCAAGCCATAGGGTGGAACTCTGAGGGTCTTATGAAATCACCACATGAAAGTTATGGAGAGGTTGAAGCTGCAGTTTCAAAGATCAGCAGTCCATATTCTCGCACTGATTGTGAACTGCCACCTATTCCTACGGCAATATCTGTCCATTCATCCATGACACCCCCATATTCTACATATTCTAGGTCATACTGTCCCTCACAAATCTCAGAACCTCATTATGAGGTACAGAAAGACAGTGTAGAGGATATTTCTTCATCCCCAAGACCTGAAGCAGAGCCTGTTGAATCAACCTTCATGCCACCCTCCTCAACTCGACTAGAAACCTTCTTCACAGATATCAAACCCCAAGTTGAGGAGAATCAAATGGATGTTGAGCCATCATGTGTGACACAAGAGAACAGAGAAGGATCCCTCAGTTATGCTGAGAGCAGCATTGTCCAATCAGTAAGTCATGAGTCTCACTGGGTTGATCCGTTCTCTACTACAGTTGATGAACTAGACCTGGGTCCTTTCTCTTTGCCAGACCTACCCTTCCCAGAAAAAGAGATGCAGGAGCCTGAAATCACAGCCCCAGAGATAGCTGAGAGCAAGCACCCTCCTGCCCAAATAAGACCTTTGTCCATGGAAATGAGCAAAGAACTAGGGTTGTTAGATGCGGGCTTTCCCAGTTTGACCAAACCTCCATGTTCTCCTGCAGTTGTTCCTCCTTGTGAGCCTGCTCAGGATTTGGAGCCAACTGCCCACGAGGAAAGTTACACACCCCAACACTTACTTGAACCAGAACCTCAGATCATTCAAGATGTTTTGTCCATGAAAGAAACAATCCAGGAAGACGTGGGCCTGTTTGATGACCAGGATGAGGGTGATGGCAACATGTATTCAGCTGTTGATGGAGAGACTGACCAGGAATATAGACAGAAGGACATGTCCCCTGATATTCTGACGGCAGTTTCAGTAACACCATGTTTGGAACCACTGGCACCTTTAAAAGCAGATCATATTGCATCTAATCCAGTGGTCGCTTTGGGTACCTCATGCAATCCTTGCCCCCCTGCTCCAGTCCTGACTGTCACATCATCTAGCACCACCCAAATATCAGAGCCCTTGGAGACAACAGTCAAACTGCCAGTTGCCACAGTAACGTCCGAGACCCCCAAAAAGGTTGAGGAGATAGCTCCAAGGATGACTCGGAATCGAGCTCAGATGCTGGCCAACCAGAGTAAGCAGAGCACTGCAGCGAGTGTCACATCCTCAGCAGCATCGTCTCCTGTCACCACAAGCGTCACCACCAGCTCTCCATCCTCTGTTACCTCCGGGGAGAAGGAGAAAGAGAAGGAGCCCATCAGCACCATCACTGCTCAGGCTTCGACCCCGGCAGCACCTGTTCTTGTCACCAAAACTAAAGGCCGTGTTGAGGAGGAGGATGGCCAGGCGCAGCATCCTCGCAAAAGGAAGTTCCAGAAATCAGGCCAGCAACCAGTGCAGGTCCAGCTTGTCAACACAGCGATGCAGCAAACACGGGAGATGATTCAGCAGACACTAGCAGTCATAGTGAACGCTATCAAGCTGGATGAAATTGAGCCGTACCACAGCGACCGCTCCAACCCTTATTTTGAGTACCTGCAGATCCGCAAAAAGATCGAAGAGAAGCGGAAGATTCTTTGCTACATAACGCCACAAGCTCCCCAGTGCTATGCAGAATATGTGACATACACAGGTTCTTATCTGCTTGATGGCAAACCGCTAAGCAAACTGCATATCCCGGTGGTAAGAACATAATCCCAGCATTCCTTATTTTACATGATACTTAATTACTATATTTTAATGTAATACTTCTTTTGATTGTTTTAGATGGCTTAGTAATTGTATTTAAACAGAGCACTGCCTTTGTGGTGTCGGTACAACTTTATAACAAACATACTTTCGCATTAAGAAGCCAGTGTTTCAAAATTTATACCAAGGATGAACAAATTAGATTATTCCTAACTTTTTCTTTCTGCTCTCCAGATTGCACCACCCCCATCTTTGTCTGAGCCCTTGAAGGAGCTCTTCAGACAACAGGAGGCAGTGAGGGGAAAACTGCGACTGCAGCACAGCATTGAGCGGGTAAGTGCACCAACTCCCACATGCTGCCTCTTTGCTTCAGAAGTCATCCAGTTAAAATTAGTGCTTTGATTGTTCAGCACAAAACCTTTTGATGAAATGATCAAAGCCTTTGTGTAATAGAAAATCCCAGTATCTGCAATATGCATTTCGCCAACTCCACTAAGCATAGTGTAGTACAATCAAAATCCCCATTTCATCTTGTGCTCTTCTGATGTTTCCCCTGTGACCATGAGGATTTTGAAAGAATGTATGTAATCAAAAGTTGGCACAAGGGTCCAGGAGTCTCGACTGGCCTTATTTTCTTTTCTGAATTTTATTGTATTTTATCTTTCTATAGGAAAAGCTGATTGTGTCCTGTGAACAAGAGGTACTGCGAGTTCACTGCAGAGCGGCAAGAACCATTGCTAATCAGGCTGTCCCGTTTAGTGCTTGCACCATGTTGCTGGATTCAGAGGTCTACAACATGCCATCGGAGAGCCAGGTAAAATACCTTTACTTTTGTCATGACTCCACCTCGCATCTCAGTAGCCAGATTTCTATCCAAGGGAGTTTATGCGAAAAATGTTTTAGCGAATTTAAATGTTTGACCATGTAGGAAATGGAAACGGCATTTATCGGTAATATTTTACATATATCGACAAAAAAAATCTGTTTAACTTTAGCAGATAATTTCGTTGTCGATACGTGAAATGTTGCGAGAAACAATAGTGGAAACGTTTTTGACAAGAAAAACACTGCAATTACGCATATATTTTGTGTCATGTGGTTTTATTTATCACGTGCCTCCGTTACAATAAACCAATAAAACACACCAGCGGGAGAAGAAGGACGGCGGTGCCGAAATCTTCCTGTTCCACCGCGTAAACACGCGCTGCCTCCACTCCCCCTAACACCTGCTCTCTCTAATAACTCCTGTTTCTAACGGGGGGAGAAAATGCACTCATAATATTAAACATACAGTATATGGGTAGGTTCGCGCCATAATGTATTACTCTTAAAATAATACACACATTCCGCATTAAACAAGGTCAGAGTAAAATACATAAGCCCCGAATCATAAGCTCGTATACGGCTGTAATATCTCAACCATTTAGTTGTGGCGAGGAGGAAGATTTGAGCTCAACATCAGCAGAGCAGCTGGATTGGGGAGGAGATGAGAATCTTTATAGAAAATGACGTGACGTCTTTATTTGATGGGAAACTACAGCACGTTAAAATAGCAGTTTTTTGTCATTTCATGTGACAAGTCACCGTCGTCTTATCGATGTTCACTGTGGAAACGATAAGAAACTAAACGATTTTAATCAGTGCACTGTAGAGCAGGTCTATTCTCTAGAGCAGGTCTATTCTCTAGAGCAGGTCTATTCTGTAGAGCAGGTCTAATCTGGAGCAGGTCTAATCTGTAGAGCAGGTGTAGAGCAGGTCTAATCTGTAGAGCAGGTCTAATCTGTAGAGCAGGTGTAGAGCAGGTCTAATCTGTAGAGCAGATCAGGTCTGGTCTAATCTGTAGAGCAGGTCTAATCTGTGGAGCAGATCAGGTCTGGTCTAATCTGTAGATCAGGTCTGGTCTAATCTGTAGATCAGGTCTGGTCTAATCTGTAGAGCAGGTCTAATCTGTATGTTCTGTTTTTGTCACACGTATCAGGTGACGAGGGAAAAGTCAAGGAGGTTTGCGATATACATCAAAGTGTTGATGGAAACGTGTTGAACACAATTTTCTTTACCAACAAAGCAAAACTTTTGCAGGAAGTGACGTCATTACGTAAAGCATTTTTATTGCAAAATGTCCATTTAATGGAAACGAGCTGCCAGCAGAGAAGTTCGCAAACATTTTTTAATGCATTTTCATTTTGTTCATTTTCACTGGATGGAAACTTGGCTATTGATTAGTGTTTCAGGTATGTGTCATAATGTGGTAAATGTTGATGGATGTCCTGTTTCTTTAACAGGGGGACGAGAACAAGTCTGTAAGAGATCGCTTCAACGCTCGGCAGTTTATCTCTTGGATCCAAGACGTGGACGATAAGTATGACCGCATGAAGGTGAGGACCTTATTGTAATATACCTTTTAATATCAGATTTTTAATGTCATGTTCATCTTTGTTGAAATTCTTAACTTATAAATACCATACAAAACTTAATAGAATGACCAAAAATATGACAATAAATGAGTGCTACTGGCCTCACTTAACATGATGCTAACTGATAGTACTAGCATACAATTTCTACAGGTAGATTAGCATTTGGTCAAACTATCCATTGATCCCAGACCTTTTGCATCATTATCTCTTTTTAACATGACGGCCCTCATCCCACAGACGTGTTTGCTAATGCGGCAGCAGCATGAGGCTGCCGCTCTCAACGCAGTGCAGAGGATGGAGTGGCAACTCAAGGTGCAGGAGCTGGACCCTGCTGGACACAAATCTCTGTGCGTCAATGAGGTCCCCTCCTTCTACGTGCCAATGGTTGACGTCAACGACGACTTCGTACTGTTGCCTGCGTGACATGAACACACTCGGACGCAGAGAGTGCGGTCTAAAATCCTCAATTTTTCAAAGAGACATCAGACAGCAAGTTCGGTAAGGGCTAGCCGGTTTGAAGAGAAGATTTCTTTGAGAAGATTATATACGTATATATTATATAGAAGAAGGTAAAAGAAATAAAACTAAATTATCCCCTTCGGGTTAGAAGAGGGAACGTCTTTTTACCGGGGAAAACACGACTTGCACTTTCATCCTTAAAGTTTTTATGCTTTTGTTTGGAATTTAAGAAGCAACACTGTTTTGCTTTAAAGCTAATCCACCCCTCTCCTGCCAGTTGATTCTGGTGAAAACATGGGGAAATGAAAATTATTTTTCTTTATTTTTGATCCCCTTTAAACTAAATTACAACAAAGGGGGGGTGGGGAGAGGGTTGTTGAGACAGGCTCCTCCACCTTCGTCTTTCAGGATCAGGGACAGAAGGCACCACGGTGTCCTCGAGAGTGCTGAACAGAAACAACACGGTCCAACACTTTGAGGTGCAGCCACAATAAAAAACAAAAGACATATAAGGTTATAAGGTGCAAGATGAACGCTCAAAACATCCACGGCTACAGTGTGACAGTATGCTGCTGGACTCTGATCTCTCATGACCACAACAGAGAAGAGCAAGGCTCCCTGACGCCCACAGCGCCCAGGCCAGGGCAGTGTGGTGAGGCTCAGTGCCAGAGTGGGGGAGAAACCACCTTCAGCACCAGGACATCCAACCTCAGACATTGAGACCCAGGGTGCCCTCAGACGAAGGGGAAAAGGAGCACCTGATTCTGCATGCGGGATCACACATCCTCTGATGGTTTACTGCAGAAGC
This sequence comes from Olivaichthys viedmensis, assembly GCA_028565825.1. Classification (NCBI taxonomy): domain Eukaryota; kingdom Metazoa; phylum Chordata; class Actinopteri; order Siluriformes; family Diplomystidae; genus Olivaichthys; species Olivaichthys viedmensis. The sequence goes on along the minus strand of JAOUQW010000001.1, from coordinate 25,786,702 downwards.
CAGCCCCAGTGTGTCGGCTATCTTCAAACATCTGCAGAAAGAAAAGGGGACGACTTCAGAAACGCAGTGTTGCGACCAAGAGGCAAAGACTCAGAAAATTATGTTTTAGTGGAGAATTATGGTTTTGTTTTGTTTTGTTTTCTTTCTTTCTTTACTCGGGCATTTCATTGTTCCCTTTCTGAGGACGTGACTTGAAACACTACAGAGCCAATGTTAGTTTAATGGAAAAAAAAAAAAAAAATGAAAAAAATATTGTATTCCGTAAATGATGTACAGTTTTTATATTCGTTAACCAATGTATTCTCGCTGCCTTCTAGATAATTTATTTTGCCACCCATTACTGCACAGTTGTAAATAACTTATGTACTGTAACATCACACAGTTAAATGTAAAAAATAAATGAATAAAAATTATCTTTGTATGTACAGTTCACTTTTGGGCAGCACTTCCCCCACCCCTTACCCACGGGCCAAAATGTGTACACATTGTCAGTATTTTAAGGACTCGTGTGCACGGGTTCTTAAGGTTCTGTCCGAGGTCGGTCAGAGTGCGTGTCCTGGATCATCGTTAACAGAACCGCCGTCATCAGACAATACTTAATCCCTCAGAATGAAACAGGGCCACAAGCATAGTTCTCAGATGTAGCAGAGTGATTATGGAATTATTTAAATAATAGTAGAGGTATATTATTCATTGCTTTAATACACAAGTATGTATCTTTAAAAAAAGAAAAAAAAATATAAACCGAGAAAATGCCTTTTTACAGTTAACATTTTCTGATTTCATTTAAAGCTGCACACGTTATAGCTAGGAACATCAGCAGCGTACGGAGCCGATATAACCTGGTTCTAGACAAATATAGAAACATCCTTTAAACAATCCAATACACTGCTGAATATATTACATGTAATACAGTGGATTCATAATTATTAGCGTTCTTTCCCCACCTTCTCACCCCTTCCCTCTAGCATGCATCATTGACACAACTGCAAAGTTTTGTTTTCTTTCCTGTGCAAGTGGTAATGAGTAGCTCTTTGTGTAGTTCAGGGGTTAACATAAGTGATCATGTTCATTTCATTCATTTTTTATTTTTTCTTCAAATCTGCAATCTAAAAGAATGGCACCAGAATACATTATTGATTAGTGTAGCTTTTCTCCCTCTGTTGTAAAGGATTTTTTTTTTCTCTCCAGAAAAATCGAACACGCCCTTAGTGTTGGGCATTTTGCTGATGTGGACTCTTAACATCATACGTACAAATTGGGTACACTCCATTTTATTTCGATTTTTTTTGTATTTGTGGGCTCTTGGACTGTTTCCGTAGTTACTGTCCTTGTGAATCCCATCACGTTTGCCCCTTGTTGTAGTGCACATTACAGATTGTACACATTACACTTTACTTTGCCCTTTAATTCATCTTCAAAGCACAATCACACAGCATTTGAATAACCGCATTGACAGAGGGGACTAGTGCAAAAGCGTTGTTTTAAATTGTTCTGTTTTGTAATGGAGCTTTTATTTCATGATTACTCGGTAATGTTATGTTCTTTTTTTTTTCTTTCTTCTGAATCCTGATTTTAAAAACCGTGTTTTGATATTTTATCGTTCTTCATTAGCTGCCTGTACTTCAGCGTGAGGTTGTGTGACGTTTGCTAAATTATCCAGGCTTGTGTTTCGTGTTTTTCTTTTCATGTGGATGTATGTTGAAAAATGCCACATGAAGCAGTTTTGTACGTGCAGCAACAGGCGTCATTCTTTTCAGCATGCTGCTGTTTTGAAAGCCTCATGCTGTTCAACTCGTACAGAGCATGTATGAAAAAGGTTCCATTTTAAATTGATCATTGAATTTCAGTGCTCCTTTGTTACTTTTTGTCATATGGTATTAATTTGGCGGAGAAAACAAAACAAAAACCAAAAACCCTTGATTTTGAATCGGTGTGTTGTTGATGTAATGCGGTGTGTTTTCTTTGCAACACAAAGTGGCATGTTCATTAGTATGGTTTTAAAAGCAGAATGTATCCCATTACTGTGTCCCTGCAATCTCACTATTGTTTACAGAAGCATTGTGTGTATGTGTTTTTCAGTTTTGTCTTCTGAATTGTTAAAGCCCTGCTCTTTTTATTCCTTCTGCCGTTCTTTGTTCATTTAAATGGAAGGCTTGAAATTGTGATGCCATTTTATGTAGCAGTTCTGTACCGTGGTAATCAGCTGAACCGAACACAAAACCTCATTGTTATGGACCCATGATTCCTCCCCTTCCCATAATGCTTGTGCAAAAACAGTATCAGGTTAGGCTTACTCATCTTAGGGACTGGATTTCCTTTCTCCCAGTGAAGCACTTCCTCCCATACGCCTCCCCACTGACCTCCGTAACACATTATTACCTCTGTGATTTGAGTTCACCTGGGTGTCTTCTTTAACCCCACAGGTTTACACGTCATCAGGTCACAATTTCAAGCCTTTATTTTATTTTATTTTTTTAATCCTTCTTCAATATGCATAAATCCGACAGTAGATGTTTCTTAAAATGAAAAATGATTCATAAAGCATGTTCTTAAATGGTGAGAAATAACCTATTTATTATCTTTTTCTGACACCTGTGGTATGTTTGAGTTGGAGGTCTCCGCTGTGTAAATTTTCCTCTTGTAATGAGTAAAGAAACGAGACGTTGTACATAAAGTTGTATATAATCTCCCAGGACCTTTTGCACCCTCCTCTTTGTACTAGTCTGATCTTGCGTAGAATGTGGGGTTCTAACAGCAATGAGACGCTGCAGGTGATGTAATGGTCACTTGTTGGTTTTTTTTCTTTTCTTTTTTTTTTCTTTTCTTTTTGTACAATGTAGTTGAATTGTGTACATATTGTTGGAGCAGCTATGGGAGGGAGGGGTTTGTCGATGCTATCGTCAGTGCTGTCAGAGACTCAGTACTTTCACCTCTAGCTGTGTCGATATCCTGCAATTCAAACGCGAGAAACTAAAAATGAAAAACAAAAAAGTTAATGGAGTAAAAATAAAAAAATAAAAATTGTTATTTTCTACAGTTGCATGTACAGAGAGCGCGAGAACTGCTGTTGTTCCTCAGAGATTATGTTCGTAAATAAATTTTTGAAATATGATCGTTGTCTGTGATTTCTTGCCACTTTTTAAGACCAGCAGATGGCACCAGAAAGATACAAGTAAAAAGAATGAATGCACTGTACTGCTACTCCGTGGATATCAGTTAGGGCTGGAGTGGTATAAAAAAATTCTATATAATATCATGCTATCTACTTACAGCTTTACATTTAAAAAGGACGACAACTAAATGCCATATAACACTGCAGCAACACAAGAGCTCAATCATTCTGTTCAGGAAATTGGTAGAATGTTTTGTTTAAACTGTTCAAGTCTCATTTTCACCTCTTTTAACAAGTCACATTTTTTTGGGTAATGTTATTAGCTATGCCAATGTAGCATAACATTAGCGATATAACTATTTCATGGCCATATTCTTAAAAATCTTATCTAAGATTTCTGCCACATATCTCTTAACTGGCACTTAAAATTCCAACCTAATCGTAAAGCTGCCGTGAAGCTTTTACTCAATCAGGGGCCGTATTCACAAACAAAATAACCACATGGAGTTTTCCTAAGCGGCACGAACGGTTCCTAGATAAGAGGTTCTTTTTCTAGATAAGCCATTTCAGGATTGCTTGTGATTGGTCTCAGTGGCAGGATTCTGTGGACTTCTGATCAATTTGGTGCAGGTCCAGGAGCTGCTTTTATCCCTAAAACATTTTTAGACTGAAAAATTTGTAGCCTTAAAAATAAGATATGCCTGGGTTTTTTTGGTTATCTTGGCAATAGTTTTTCTTAAATCAGCCAGTTGGCAGCTAATTTTAGCTTTAAGGATTCTCATGAATACAGCCCCACATCTCCTTATCATGATTTATTGTAATACCAATACATCGCCACACCCTTAGCAATTAGGCAAAGGTGTCATTTAACCTTTGGCCAAAGACAACATAATATTTCTAAATAAGGATTTAGAAATATGAACTTTTTCTTTAAGTTTCCAGTTGGTGGCACCAGTGGACCACAATACACTTTACAATTTTCTTGTGAACTGTTCATTTTCACTGGTTTATACAATAAACAGTGGTCCATCATAAACCTCGTTATTCAGTATCAATCACCTGCTGGGAAATTTACGTTCAAGCATGTTGAGCTGTTTTTCTCATTGGTCTCTTCAGTAAAACCATCGATGGGCGTCAGTGGCTTCATTCAAAATTCAGCTGCCAAGGTCATCAAGCACTCTGCACATTTCACACTTCAGCAACGTGGCAAGAATTACAATATCACTATTCTTAAAGACGTTATCACAATATTCGATATGTAGCACAATTGTTTTTCTGAGATTTGCTAACAAGTTGTGGGACAGACATCAGCTGAACAGCAGAGCCACATTTCAAATGTCCTCATGTATGGTAATGAAGTCATTTGAGCGCATTGTGCTGTCCCACCTCAAAGCCATCACTGACTCACTCCTGGACCCCCTGCAG
>JAOUQW010000001.1:25761429-25776260 GCA_028565825.1 Olivaichthys viedmensis | reverse complement strand
GTAAAGCTGCTTTGTGACAATGTCCATTGTTAAAAGCGCTATACAAATAAAATTGAATTGAATTGAATTGAATTAAATGCAAATGTGATGTCGCTTTTCACTGTTGCCGGAATCGTGGCTTTGTGTCGCAGACTTGCATAGAAAATTATTGGTTGCCTGTTGCTTTGCTGCTTGCTAGTGTGAACGCAGGATTGTGTCTTAAACAGGTTGTTGTTTTTTGTGGGTTTGTAGAGGTAAATAAAACTCCTACAGCATCTACTCCCACTAGTTTTCATACTTGTCTTACTGTTGTATGATCCACATGAAATCTTCAAGGTCAGAGTTTATACAGGAACCACCTTGGAAATATCTAAATGACGTGAGTGTTGGGAGCAAATTAGCCTATAGGCTTCCTCTCTACTTTTTTTTTCACCATAGGGAGCTAGTGTTTTCTCATTCTTGACTTCCTGTGATTGTTATATAGACGTGTCTATGTGTAGATGGGCATTAACTGTAGGAAAAATCTGAGGGAACAATTTGTGTACTGCACTTTTTGTATGCACAGTCCAAGAACCACACTGCCTGTGTTGTGTAAAGGTTTTGAAATGCGTAGGAGTAGGTGGTACAGGGTGGAACAAGGAGCAGAAGGAATCTCAAAACATATACACTCAAAGTAAGCCCAGATTCCTCTAAGGTCATAGGCAAAATTCAGTCCAGATGAAAAATCTGAGAAGAAATAACAGTGATGCATGGAAGTCTTTTGGTTTTTCAAAAGGCTCTAGCAGAATTTCAGAACAATAGAATGGAGAGCACTGGAGGGAGGAAGTGATCTCTTTCTTTCCTGCTCTTTTCTAGGGAACTAAAGAGACATAAACTCAAGTCATCGAGGAATTTCACACAGCTTTACACACTTTCACCAAGGCCTGCAAGTAAACAATAGGCAGGTTTCCATCAGGAGGATTTTATGCAAAAAATGTTTTAGTGCTTTGAAATGTTTGCCGGTTTAGGCAATGGAAACGGCATGGTAACATTTTACAAATATCGACACAACTTTTTCCATTGTACTTTTGCGGATAAATTGTTTGTTGAAATGTTGCAAAAAATATATAGTTTAATTGTTTTGTGGCAAGAGAAATGCGCAAATATGGTCTATCGGGTTTTTGATACCCTTATCAGTCGGTGATGGAAAGGTCTGGAAAGCCAAACGACAGAAAACGTGCATAGTTTTCAATTTGCATAAAACTCTTAATGGAAACTTGTCAAACACCACTTTTTTTTTCGATGAAGCAAAAGTCTTGCAACAGTAGCTTTTTGCGATAAATGATGCCATTCAAGTTTTTTTACTGCAAAAAGTCAATTTGATCGAAACGAGCTGCTGGCAGCAAAATTCCCTAAGCTTTTAAAACTCCTTTTCATTTTATAATTTGGATTATGCACATAAAGTCGATGGAAACTTTGCTAATGTAAACAGCCAGCATGTGTATTGGGCTGTGTATCCCATGAGTCAGTCGCCTTTAAGTTTGCGTTGTATAATTCAATGATTTAATAACCCAAACGCTAGAATTCAGTGTTCTTACTAGAATTTTGATCATTTTAAGAAGCATCCCAAGTGATCTATCTAGATTTTCTGATGGCTGATATTTTTCAGTGTTCATATGGTATCTGATGGACCATGTCTATTACCCCATAATGCACTGAGAATACTCAGAAATGGCAGCGAGTAAGTTTACAAATGTTACAAAGGTCACACATTCAAATGAGTGTGTGATGAAATAAAGCATAAAGTTATAAAGGTCATATGTGTTTAGCGGCCCTGTGCTCTTTGTCAGGTTTTAGCTGAGTAGGTTGATCTATGTGAAGTGGCATTATGGGTACATTCACACATTCACGGGTAAAAGTGGCAAAAATCTGATTCTTTGTTTTCCTCACATCATGTGACGCACATCATGACCGAACGAACAACATGAATTACAATTACAAATCGGATGTTTATAAGTCTGATTTGGCCCACTTTCATATGTGGTACTGAAATATGTATCTGATATGCCCTGCGACTTCAGTGTGACCGCTTTACTGCTCAAATTGAATTCTATATTGGGTAACTTTTTACAAACTAGAGGCAACACTAGCAATTGCTAACCTAAAATTGTTTTTATTATTGTGATCATAATTCATGTAATTTTTGAGCTCAACGTTGATCATAATTTCATGCCGAATGTTCACCCACTCTTGGTCAGTAACTCTCTCCTGATGACAGCAGCATCAAGCTCCTTTTATACAGCGATAGACAATACGGTAGCAAATGGCTTGAATTTCGTTTCCTCGCCCTTATAATGATTTACTGTGAATTTGCGATGGCCTCCACTGCACATTAACGTCAAAAACAACTTTAGGTTAGCGACTGCTAATGTTGCCTCCATTTTGTCTGTTAACTTCTGGATGGGCGTTTCGAGTGGCCACATTAAGATGTTATTGTTAATGTGAGCAACCTAATAACCTAACGTAGCCTAAGACATAAGGCTACAATAGAACATGCTGAAGTAATGATGTTCTCTTTTCTAGCGACTCTTCTGTGTGACGCAGAAATTTTGTTTCAAACCACTAGTTATGATGATAAACCCTTGATAATAGTTTTAATAACTTTTAATTAGTTTCAATAACTTTTTTGCTTAGGATTTTTTTTGCCGTGGCAGAGCACCCAATTTATTTGTTTATTTTTAACCACGAGGCCCTGTAGATTTCTGTAAACTAACTCTCTTTTTCGCTCTCCCCCCACTGTCTCGATGTGTGTGCTGCAGGTCTGGAGCTGTGTGATCCCCCCCACAGGCTCATGGTCTCCATGGTCAGTGGTTTCTTCTCTGTGTTTGCTGAGCTCATGCTGCCAGGTCTAGCTGTGCTGTGCCGTGAGTGGCTTGTGCTTCAGGCTGTGGCTACGCTACCTCTACTGCTGCTGCTCTCCTACTGGTGGTGAGTCAGCCACACAGGTTAGGGTACTGGCTAGGTGTAGGCATTATTTAGCTATGGGTGTGGTGTGTGTGTGTGTGTGCGCGTGAGTGGCTGTGTATGTATGTATGTATGTATGTAAGTATATATATATATGTGTGTGTGTGTGTGTGTGTATGTGTGTGTATATGTGTATATATTACATATATTATATATAGATATACATATACATATACACACACATATACATGCACACATTTCCGTAGCTAAATAATGCCTACATCTAGCCGGTACCCTAACCTGAGTCCAAACCCTAATCCCTCAGTAATTCTATCCCTTACCCCTCAGTAACCCTAACGCTAACCTCAATAACCCTAACCTGAATCCAAACCCTAATCCCTCAGTAATTCTATCCCTAACCCCCTCAGTAACACCCCCCCACACTCAGTCACTTAGTCACTCAATCAGTCACATTGTTTTTATAAGAGAAATTGCCTTGTTACAGCACCCAATCTAAGCACAGTTGACGAATGAAGATCAGTACAGATATGAATAGGAATATGGTACATAGAACAAATAGCATCTAGGCCAAAGATTGCGATGTATTTGTAATGCATGATGTTTTTCACACTAAATGTCCATATGCTGCTTGTTACTCATAAAATAGAGGATTTAGGATTTAGTCTACAACCACACTGTAACTTGTGCACACTATTATATTGTTAAATCGTTTGAGTGTGGATAAGTGATTATGTGTGTGTGGAGATTTGTATGAGTGTGTGCATGTCGACTTGTAAATGACATTTGTGTGTGTGTAGTGAATGAATAGCATGTTTGTGTGTTTGAACAGCTGGTCCTCTGTGTTCCCCGAGTCTCCTCGCTGGCTTCTGGCCACATGTCGGATTCCTCAGGCCAAGAGATGCCTGCAGCTGTTCTCCTCCCAAAACAGAGTGTGTTGGAGAGACGATATCTACCCAGCGGAGACTCTTCTGACAGGTACATGCACTGTTGGGTCACTCGCACTCCTGGAGGATCAGCTGCACCTTTGCTTTTACACACCTCATCTACCTCCTGTTCATGATTTAGGTCAGGTATTTTAGAGAGTTTAGACTGAGAGTGGGCACTGACAGTCATTCATGGAGAGCCACATGACTGCACTATGTCATCAAGGAGGTCTATAAATATCTCATTCTATCTAGAGAGTATTGTATTTGAGTAATAAATGTAGAGGTTGGAAAAAGTTTCTCTTTCTGTTTTCTCATCCTGGCCTTCCTGCGATTTGTTATGTGGGAACATATGCATGTGTAGACCAGGGGTGTCCAAACTTCAAAACTAAAAAGTTGGCAGGATAATAAGAAAGTAAAAAAAAATGAAATTCCTAGTTTGAACACTGGGTGTTCAAACTGAAAACCAGATCTAAAAACGAATCAGATTCCAATCTCTTTCTCTTTCTCATCTTCAAAACGTTAATGACATTGATTCCATAGGACTACATTAATGTTACCGAGCTTTTGGGTAGGCGTCAAAGAAACTAAATAGAAACTAAGTACAGGTGATTTCAGGTACACTGGCTAAAAGAATATTTTCGCTCAGTTCAGAGAAAAGTGTGTCTGTTTAATTAGCCAGGAATCAGTTGCTGTAATGATGTAACATAATATAATGTCAATATAATGGTGATTGAAGTCTTTATTTACACAAACCATTCCAGCATACAGCAGAAAGTGCTTAAAATGTTGCTCATAAACTTATTGGGGTCAGATGGAATGAAAAATATAACTTCTCAAGTGGCACAAAGGTCTATGCGTTCCCCTATTGCCGGGAGATGAGTTTGAATCCTGATGATGCTAGAGCCATCTGTTCCCGGGAGTCCAAGAGAGCGTAATTGTCATTGGAGGAATGGCATTCCTCTCCCCATATCATAGTCACACTCTTGACAATCGTTGACGTCTGTTTCCGGATGTATACAAAATAGGGCAGTTAGCTATCTCTTCCAAACGCGTTCAGCCGCCCTGTGACGTTGCATGAGATAGGAAGGCCTTTGCCCACCCGGGCTGGTAGCTGTTGGAGGAGAACTAGCTATTGGGCGGGAATTGGCAATGACTAAACTGGGAGAAAACGGGGTTAAAAATGGCTGACTGACCCATAGCACTGCACAGTTCAGGGTTTTACCTACTCTAGAGGACTTCACTCTTAAATGTGTTAAATTGTGTGTTATAGCAGGCGAAACATCACTCTGCTCCAGCCCTTGGGGTGGTAATTGATTCATCTGTTATAGATAGAGGACAGCACGTGTCTGTTTTAACTTGATCTTTTGTTGTCCATGTCCCTGAGTGTTCTTGACAGTTTCAGGCATGTTATGGTAGCTAAAATACTACTGTGTGTGTGTCTCACCATTGTGTCTCACCTGTCTGAGTTCAGGTCGAGGGTTCATGACGCTTTCCCCATGGATGAAATAAGTGTAATAAATGTAACAGATTAGCATGTATGACACAAAAACGAGTGACTCTCCCATAGACTGTGCTTCTCTTTGGAATTAGCGGCAGACAATGTATTGCTAATAGTCATGCACCGATATTAAATTGACATATCATGATAACTGGTTAACCTCTCGAGTTATGATATTATCATGATATAAAAAATTACTATGTTTACTTTTACTAAATGCTGGTCATAATTTTAACCGAAAATGAACCTTGGCAGGCTTGATCGGTGGGACAGTTCTGTCCACCATGTTTTTCAGTCTTTCATGTTACTGAACAGAATTATGTGACTTGCTTCTCTGAAAGAGACTTCCGTTATGGGACTTTATATCAGGAGCACAAATAACAGGGCTAAAACTGCTAGACAGCCTGCTCCTAAATTAAACACAAGGGAAATGAATGTATTTTAAATATCGTTGATTATTGTGGTGTATTGTATAACCGAATATCGGCACATGCGGTTGCATGCTACTGCCAGTCTGTCAGCTGTGCACTGTTGGCTGTGTGTTTTCATGCAGTTAAAATGCTCTACATCGCTGGTTGAAATTAAATTAGTCCAAACGTGGCCAGGAATGCAGGATAAACAAGTTTACCATTGAAACAGCGTTTGATTGGGTGCAGTCCCAGACTGAAACTGTGCACTTTGGCTCTCTTCAGTTTCTTCAGTTACATTTCATTAACTTCTGTTCTGCATCATTCTGCAGAGATAGATGTGGCGTTCCCTGAAGACCCCCAGCCAAAGTACCACCACATCTTTGAACTCCGTCACACCAGAGTTATCTGGAGGAACTGTCTTATCCTGGCCTTTACTTTGTGAGTTTCATAGAAACACCACCTGATTGTGTTTAGATATGAACTGCAGCGTGCTCAGTTTTCAGGTACAGGACTTTTCAGACTAAAGCTGAAACAACTAAAGGGAAAAACATCCACATTTGAATGTTTGAGTCCATGTTCTACTTTTAGTTGCCGATCACAAGTCTATCAACCCTTTGCTTGATGTAGGAAAAGGGGTGTAAATAAATGTACTTATGGCATATTTTACTTTCACATGTTATTAAATTATGTATCAATTTTCTAATTAACTACAAAAAAGCAAATGTGTGTCCTAAAATATTACATGCAATTTCCAACAGGCACTTGGAGTCGCTCTTTTTCTGTGGCTGAATTTCAAATTACATTCTAATGGATATATAGTGCACTACATAGAGCACTATACCATTATTTCATACCTTATGTAGTGGCCATATGAAGCCGTTTTGGATTTTGCCTAACTCTGTTTGAGGCTTAAATAAAAAAATAAAATAAAAAAACCTGTGTAAAGACGAAGGGACGCTGGCCAATTTTTACATGCATCCTGGGTAGCGTTAGAAATATAAAATGTAGGTAAATATCAGCGACAAGAAAACAGTGGGTTAATAAATAAAAAGCGAATCTGAAGTTTATAACATTTCTTTCTCGTAATTTCCTTTGCTTAAAAAAAAACCCCAATAATTTTGCACCTGCAGTGTGATTTACTGCAGCCTGAAAGTCACTTTGCCAGGTATTAAATTGTTTTACGTTCCTATTGTATTTTGAACAGTTTTTTTTTTTTTTTTTTGTCTCATTGCCTTTAATTATACTCAAGTTTCAGTTTTACTCTTCTGGGAGACTCTGAGATCTACTGTTGAGAACAAATAGCACACGCAAAAACCTTATTTTAATATTGTCATTCACGCAGGTAATCCCTGTAAATCACCTGCAACACGCTCACTAACTGCACGCACAATTTATCTGATTGCACACGCAAATTAGTACTCGTTATTTGGGATTTTAATAAATCAGGTCCCTTGTGTTCAAAAGACATGCCACACCTGGAAATGACATTTTCTGTGTTATCATTATCTATACCGGTATAGGCTAACATTAACAGTGTAACTCTTTCAGAATTTCCTATCGTCATATATAGTGTCACACTCCTAAGATTTGAGTCCAGTCCTTTATGATATTACTACATTTTTAGTTCACTATAGGTCTGCATAAGTAGGCGAGTAGGAAAATTTAAAAATAGATTTTTGTCTGCTGAAATACCCTTTTACATCTAAGAACCTCAGCCTACAAGCACAAAAGTGTGATACATTCACATGCAAGTATGTGAGACGGGTGTGATGTTCTCTATCTTCTCTGCAGCTTCATTGGCACAGGGATCCAGTACTGCTTCACCCGAAACCTCCACAGCTACTCGCCACACTTCTACTTTGGCTATTTCTTGCGTGCGCTGACTGGAGCTGCAGCGTGTGGCTTCCTGTGCGTGTCCGTGGACCGTGTGGGCCGGAGAGGAATTTTGCTGCTGGCTGCGATTATCACAGGCCTGTCCTCACTGCTGCTGCTGGCCCTCACACAATGTGAGCATTAAATCAGCCACAGTGTTCCTACTGAACACTAACAATAATGTAATGTGTCGATTTCCAGAAGTAAAAACAGATTTCTTTTTTATCGCAACCATACAGTTCCTCAGGTTTCTCGGTAGTGCTGCAATATATGGAATGCAGCTTTACATATGATTAAAAGCAAACAGCAATTGAATCAGGAATACACCCTGGATGGGACGCCAGTCCATTGCAGGACATCACACACACATGCTCATTCACACCTAGGGGTAATTTAGAGTAGCCAATCCACTTACCAGCATGTTTTTGGGAGGTGCGATGAAACCAGAGTACCCAGAGGAAGCCCACATGGACACAGGCAGAACACGTGAAACGCCACACACAGTAACCCGAGCTCAGGATTGGACCCTGGAGCTGTGAGGCAGCAACGCTATCCACCTATTATCAAATTATTGTATCTAATTTATTGTATTTGATAATATTGTATTTTAAAAACACTACTTGTTTAAAAATGAGTACAGTTTATTGTTTGGAATAACGGGCTTGTGCTTGGCCTTGTACAAAAGGTACATTGACAGTAAATGACTAAATTGCCATTGGTGAGGCTGACCACAGTGTTTACTTCATGTTTAAGAAAAATAGCAAATTAGAGCAAATATGAATATAAAAAAACAAAATCACATTAGTTTGAAGTGTCTACCATTGAATATTGTGTTGAAGATTGCAGTATTAAACCACATATAGACTGACTTTCCTCTGCATTCTCGTTGTTTTCCCCTGTCCCGTTAGACCTGCATGAAGGGTTGGTGTTGGCGCTGTCGTTTGTGGGGCTTCTCTCCTCTCAGGCTCTTGCCATGCTCAGTGTGTTTTTCGCCAGTGAAGTCATGCCCACCGTCGTACGGTAAGCAACAGCCACTAACTCCACTGGTGTATGGTATAAAGACCTGTTGTGCCTTAATTATGACCGTTTCCCTCTCTCTGTCTTAGGGGTGGGACTCTGGGTCTTGTGATGGCCGCCGGCAGCGTGGGCACGGCTGCCTCGTCGCTGATGGAGCTGCAGAACAACAGTGGCTATTTCCTGCACCACGTGGTGTTCGCCTCGTTTGCCGTGCTCTCCGTGCTCTGCATCATGCTGCTGCCCGAGAGCAAGCGCAAGGCCCTGGCCGACTCTCTGAAAGACGGAGAGACCCTGCGCCGGCCGCCGCTCTTCCTCTCCCGCAGAGAGAGAGACGATCTCCCCCTGTTGCGCCGCCACCATTCGCAATCTCAGTACAACCCTGAGAACTACTCGCGCCTGCTCAGCGCCACTAGGAAGATGCTCGTCCAGGACACGGTGCCGTACAGGATCGCAGTGACATCTCCGCCACCGCTGCTGCAGAGTAACGGCACTGCACAGGGCAGCCCTAATGTCTCATCATAGCAGTTTCACACTTGTGACTTCTGTGTCTTTTTATATTTTATATTTGCCAGACGCTCCACATACACTGGAACACAACACCCGCACTGATTCGCTCCACTCTCCGTTTGTCCAGTAGGGGGAGCTGCTCATGGCCAGGATAAATTTGAGAGGTGTGTGAGGCTACATAGTGATACTATGCAAGCTTTTTTAATGCTTTTTATTGTTTTTAATGTAGTGAAGTCCAGCTTGTTTTTGGTTAAACTGTAAGTGTTGAAAGGAAAAGAAAGAACAACACTACAGTTGTGTTGCTGAATGTTTATTAAGTGTTTATTGGACTGCTGTGTTTTGGGCAGTGATAAATTCCTGCACCCTCTCCATGTAGAGACGTGCTGTGAGACGTTGTACCTGATCCCTCATATTTTGTACTGTGAGACACTGTGTCTCTTGTACATGCTACGTTTTTCCTTTTTTTTTTTGCTCTGTCTGAATGTGTTTTATCTCTGATGATGTAAGCTAAAGATCACATGAGGGCTGGTCCTTGTCCTCTTAGGTGGTCTCATGATTCATTAAATGTGCCTTATGACCTGGTCCTGCTGGGACTTTTTTAAGCTAAGTGACCTCGCTGAAAGGTGCTCACACTCTTTTATAGATCATTTTATCTTTATTTCTGTCCTATTGTGGTATTATGTGCACTAAATTCAAGTGTGTTAGTGTTATAAATAATGGTCAGTTTAATAAATAGTAAATTTACAATGGGTATTGTTTATATTATAGCAGAGTCCCAGTCTCATGGGATATCTGCAGTGGTTCAGTAACGGACTTCCAGCTGAAAAATTGAGAATGACGACTTGGAGTGAATGTTACGAACTGAGAGAACTGAAATGCAGAATGTGTTTTTAGGTTAGTTTATCCCAATTATGCACAAACTTTTCGCCTTGATTCTTTCTCTCTGTTTTATTCTCTTTCCAAAATGTGAACAGTAAGAAGTTTTTTGTACCAGACAGATTTCCCACTAAGCCAGTCTGGTGGAGCATGGGAACCTCATGCATGGTTTTTATTTGAGTAATATCTATGTATATAAATGCAATAAAATCTCAATTTGTATACAAGTAAATTTGCCTCAACCTCTTGATTTTGGCCTTTTGGTGCAGAGACTGTCTACCTTTTTTTGCAAAGCAAAAAGCAAAGACTATTGTTGGTACAGCTTGATGATGGTGCCAGTACACTATGATCTATAACCATTTTACCCACTAGCTGGATTATTAATGGCCTGATCATTATATATCTGCTGCAGGCATGTGACTTATGCACCCTGATTAGAAAATCTGAAATAGTTACACCATCAACGTTATCCTATGCTGGTATAGATAACATCACAAAAAATATATATATGTATTTATTTCTAGGTGCAGCACATCTCTTGAAATGTGCTACAAGGTCTTTGAAACAGAGTAGACTACTTTTTTATAAAAGCAGAGGAAAAACCTGTTAACACAAAGTATAACATCCATGTCAATTTTATTACAACGTGTAAGCTTAAATCATGAGGTGCTGCTCCTGCTTTAGTCATGCCTGTTCTCTAGATCTCCTCTGTGATCCTCCTGACGCTCCTGGCAGCCTGAGGAAATTCCATATTATTCATTGCATGGATCGGAGACTGCCCTGTTTATTCACTGCTCACACTTCTAATCCTATAGCTCCCCTTGCAGGATATGATTGGACTTGCATAGCAGCTAGAAATCTCTTATTTAAAGTCTCCATTTCAGCATTGAAGTCTTAAGCATACTGGATACTGAATGTACCCTGCCAGTCAAAAGGCTTTGGACATTCTATTTTTTTTAGCATTTCTGGTTAAACTATGAGCAATGGCCTTATTTTAAATACTCCTAATCTATTTAAAAATCTAAGTAAGGTATTAAGTGAATTGAGAGAATTTTGTGACCTTATTTTATTGGAAACAATCTAGATCTAATTGAAAAAGGCTCAGATCTTAATCACTCTTATAAGACGCTTGTATCACACAACGATACTAGCACTGTTCCTGAATCTTTTTACTGTAACTGCCCTCCAAGTGCACCAAGCTTTAATCAAGCACTAATTAGAGGCCTTTAGTCCATGATAGTGGCTGGTTAATAATTCTTTAAATACAAAGACTTGGGTCTTTGGTGGAACACTGGTTTAATATTTTTCCTTGTTTAATTGCCATTCAGTACCTCTTTGTTTTGTCTGATTTTAACTGTGACATTTTCAGTGAGCATTATTTGGGATGTTAAAAGGAGATTTTTGGTATTTTCTCCACAAACGATTTCACTGCAATCTCCCTGTTTTATCGTTGGGCTGAGTGTTACTTATACAAGATCAGCAGTGAGAAAAACAGCAGTGAATTTAAATGATCATATAATTAATATGTAATTAACACTGCTTCAGTAGAATGGCAAGAATATCTTAGTAATAAGATAGTAATAACAGGTTTTTTTGGTTCTGTTGAACTAATGTGTGCTCAAAAACACATTAGCTTGACTGTGGGTGGCTCAGGAAATGTAGCTCTCTACAGGCCCATCTGCTTCTCCAACAGCAGGTGGTTGGCTTCAGTGTTTCATTCCTTATGTCCTCTCTCTGTCCTTACATCACTGGGTCTTTCCACATACACACAACCATCTCTTGGGCAATGGTAGCTCAACGGTTAAGGTTCTGCATTAGTGACTGGAAGGTTGTGAGTTAAAATCCCAGAACTGCCGGAAAGCCTATGTTGGGCACTCAATCAGCAATTTTCTTGGTTTGTATTCTCCCTTGCTTGTCAGTCACTTTGAATAAAAGCATCTGACATATGATTAAAAGTACATTTCTGTGTCCTCGCCTGGCATTTTCTTATCTGTCGCATTACACTTAGAATCTGATACATCACGCTGGAACTAAATAGACAGTCAGGAGTGATACATACTGCTGCTGCTGCCACCCTTGGCTCATCTTTCACTTTCTGCCCCTTCAATTAAACACGGATTGAAGAAATGGTCTGGGGAAAAATCAAATTTACACAATTCCTCCCCTTACCCCAAATGTAGTCAATCAGCCAAGACATGTTTGGTGTCCGATGTTTGATTCTTTAGATTTGCTACGAGGCTAATGTACCTAACAAATAATGAAGTCAATCTCACCGTAAAGCTCACTTTAAATACATTCCCATATAATGTCTTTAAATGACATCATAAATAGCAGAGATGGTTTGTATTTGAAAAATCATCAGCGTCACTTCTAGCTTTCCAATACAATTCCACCTTCAAACTCTGGGAGGCGGGGCCTAATATAACATGATAGGGATTATATAGTTCCACTCTGAATTTAAATGGGTAAAAACTGACTATCCCTGCTATTTTCTAAAATCGTTTATTTAAAAATGAGATTATGTTATAATTTCAAACAAGTGTATAAAGATTTGAGTATGTGTTTATGGAAAAGGTTTTGGGTGAGACACTTCCAATAATTTGTTAGCTACAATCGCCTCGTAACTTCAGTACAAAACTAAAGAAGCAAACGTTGGACACCAAACATGTCTTGGCTAATCGACTACATTAGGGCTAATGTAAACCACGACTTGCTTTCCTCACAGTGTGTGCAAAGGTCAAACGGTGCCAGTGGGAAGTTAATCATGCACGCACTCGGCACTGCAGGAATTTAAGAAACGCTCTCCGGCTTAGCAAGATTAAATCCTTTAGGTGCTGCAGATTCCTGAAGAATTCTTCATACGAGGCTTGGGGGAGACGGATGCTGATATGTGTTAGCCTTGTTGCTCACTCTGCCAGTGTGCATGTGGGAACAGTGTGGCCTAGTTTTGTCATGACTGATTGCACGTCTCAGGATTTCACACCAAGGCTGTAGGCCCACTTAGAGGGGTACGGGCTTAGATGGTATACAGGTCTTATTGAAGATTGACAATGTTGCTTTTAAATTGGTAATTTGGTTTGGTGAAAGATTTACACAATTTTCCACTTAACCCAAATGTAGTCGATCAGCCAAGACATGCTTGGCTAATGTCTTGGAGCTTTAAGACTAATGTACTGTATATGTAAGTCTATCTCACCCAAAATCTTTTCTGTAAATACATGCGCAAATCTACATAGTTAAGCTATGTTATCACATTTATAAACAAGTTTAGTAACAGGGGTAGCCTATATTTACTATTTTATTTGAACAATATCATCATCCATATCACTTCCAGCTTTCCGCATTGGGAGGTTTGGCCTAGAGGGCAAAATGGTATCAAATTGCGTTCAGAAAAATGTGATCCCGGTTGTCCAAAATGGCTGACTTCATAATATTACAGCACTCAGCAACATGGTGACGTTTTGTTTGTTTTTATAGATTATAGTAAGCCAGAGTGTGTTCTAAACCACACATTAACATTGTTATCCAGTTCTTGACATTAAAGAACTGGATGTGGTTTGAGACAGATTTTTACAGAAAAGATTTTGGGCAAGACAGACTTCCATTACTTGGTAACTACATTAACCTCAGAGCTATATATAAAACTATAGAGGCAAACATAGGACACCAAACATGTCTTGGCTGATCGACTACATTTGGATTAAGAGGAAAGTTGTGTACATTTGAATGTTCTCCAAATTATTGACAGTGCTGCAAGTGTTGCAAGACTGTGTTTCCTCCACCTGACCAGAAACAAATGCAAAATATGAGGAACAGAGAGCTACGACTAAATTCAAGTTGGAGTAAGTTTTGGCACTCCGTCAGGAGTGCTATACAAACTACTCAGCTAATTGCAGTAGAATGCTAAGAAATAGTAGATGTGGTAGTGGAGCTGTGGAAAGGTCTCTATAAAAACAGCCATACCTACAGTGACAAGTGCTAATCAGTGACGCTCAGTAAAAGGTTGCAAGCCATTAAGTATGATCTCTTAAAAACCTCACCCATCCACTTTTAAGAATATAGGGTAAAAAAAGATTGATGAATTTTTCTCTCACTTAGTTTCTGTTATTTCCTCTTCTATCTGTTTGCCTTTTCTTTTCTCTTATCTGTCTCTATTAAACATATTGGCTCTCAGGAGTGCTGCCCATGAGAGCTTTAGTCTGTGTCTAAAACATTGCAGGATGTTCAACATTTTATCGTTTAACCTTGTAGTAGAAGATTGCACAAACACGCCTGTCTGACCCACTTACTCCCCTGCTTGTGACATTTCCAAACCAGTCCCCTGATTTTTGCATAAATAGGCCACATGTCATGGCGACGGTGGATGGAAATTTTGAACACTGGGGTAGGTGATGGCGCTGTGTCTGCAGTGCTGCTGGTGTCTTTCCCAGAGCTCATGTGCCCTCTGGAGGTCTCTGACCTTGAGATTACCAAATATGCTAACAGACTGAGTACAGTTTAGGAGATTTCAGTGGGAGATTTACTCGTTGCACAGGCTGCTTATTTATCATAGTTGATCTTGTTCTCCACTGTAGGTTACCTCTCAAAGTACTGCAAGATTGACAGCATCAACAAAAACTAATAACCTCGGCAACTACTGAATTCCTTTAGGAGTCATATACAGTGGGGTCCAAAAGTCTGAGACCACATTGGAAATTCACCATGTTTCACTGTTATTTTGATCCACTGTGGTATCAATCTCTCTTCTGTTCGTCTCCTTACATAAACCCTTCTGTTACTGCC
>JAOUQW010000001.1:25732152-25756102 GCA_028565825.1 Olivaichthys viedmensis | reverse complement strand
TAAACAATCTTTAACAAGCATCCATCGTAAAGCAATTGATTAAAATATAATGTCCTTTTACGTTAATGTGACTGAACACTGTAGACATTAGCTTCTTCTTGTTCAGCGCTCATCGTTGTTACTGTGGTTACATCTGTAGGTTTACAATTTATCTCAGAATGTGCAAGAGGATGATCTTCAGCATCTGCAGGTAAGCCTTGCTTTATTATACCAAAGAACAAAAGGGAAATATTTCTTAGTGTTAATGTCTGATTTGAATTTTTTTTGATTGTCAGTGAGGGGTTAATGCTTGCCACTCCTGTATCCCTGTTTTTCTTGTAGCTTTTCACGGAGTATGGAAGACTTGCTATGGAGGAAATTTACCTAAAACCATTTCAGGTATGTTGTACTGTACACAGGCTAGCATTCATTATTCTACCCCTTATTGTAGATGTAATCCCACAGACCATAAGGATCCTTCAGTGCCTGCTACTAGAACTTTATTTTATTACTTGTTTTTATATGTAGTATAACGGTGCTTTCCTTGACTTGAGCCTTTTTCTGTGGTTTCTAGTCACTAATTTTTCTTATAAGAGACTGGAGTTACCCATATGAACATGCGTATGGCCTGGAAGGAGGAAATGAGTTTCTTGAGAAAAGACTGCAGGTAATTGGATCTTTTGTGTCCCTACTTATTAAAAAAAAAAACCTTAAGCAGCAATAATCGAAACTTTGGTGTTTTGTAATCCGAGAACTGTAGGCTTTAGAGGGAGACGACGCTGTTCTTACGAAAGGAATGTTGGGTAGCAAGGAACAAAAATATTTAATCCACCTGCTGCCCTATAGAGTAGCTTGTTTTGTGATTTGTCACTGACTTTTGCATGTGTAGTGAAATTTGGTTCTAAATTTCTCTATTGATTCTTATTTCTGAGTGATCAATTTCTATGGTTAATGTAGAATTCAGTTATCGGAAGTGTCCCTTATGCTCAATAGGCACCTTCGGGTGTTTGCACATTAACATGGTCTGAGGTGTCGCTTAATTGTTGATTGGATGGGAAAATAAATCTTTGATTATCTAATGTATCAAATGGTCCCTTTTTGGAGCGGACACACCCAAAGGAAGACCGAGGGAGGAGCGTATGCTTGCTTGTCTATTTTGCTGTCTGGGAGAACGCTTTCTCTGGGCCTTTTCGCTCTCTCTCCCTAACGGTGTTAAATTTTATGTTCATTTGCTGTTATTTTGATTCCCTGTTTTCAGTTTTCAGTCTTTTTCCTTCTTTTTAAATAAAAATAAAAATAAAAAATCTTTTAACTATGAATACAAAATTCCACTTTGAATGAATCTGACAAAGCATTTTTAGTTTGATTTAATTCGTAATTACACAAGAATCCTTACATTACTTTTCATTTGTGTTAAGCATTTCTTTACTTGTGTATATGCATAGTGACGACGTTTACCTGAACATTGAGTGCCTCCTTTCTTTTGATGTTTACTTATTCATTTACTTAATGGGCTCACAGGTGAAACAGAACCAACATGAGGAGCTTCAGAACGTCCGGAAGCACATCCACTCCTGTTTCTCTAACATCAGCTGCTTCCTTCTCCCTCACCCTGGCCTCAAAGTAGCCACAAACCCCCACTTCGATGGCAGATTGAGAGGTAAGGATCATCTGCCCCCTAGAGGCTGGATAGTGATGGTGCAGCCTATTGGACATTAATAAATTGGTAAATGATTTGTCTGAGAACTTGCTAATCCTACAGACCAGCCACTGTAACTTGCATTGTGGTTGTTACCTGTTTAGTGTCTTCTAGCTGAGCTTCCATAATCTTCTGTAGTGTTCAAAACGTACTACAGTTGCATTGTTTATGTTGTAGGTAAATTCCCATTTGTCATGATATTTTGGGTAAAGTAAATGTTTTGTTCTCCTTCTACATCTTCCTACACACAGACATTGATCCTGACTTTAAAAAGGAGCTGATAAATCTCATCCCGCTGCTGTTGGCCCCAGAGAACTTGGTGGAGAAAGAAATCGGAGGTTCCAAAGTGACGTGTAGAGATCTTGTACAGTATTTCAAAGTAAGAGCCTTTTTTGATTTGATTTGATTTGATTTGATTTATCTGTTAAATAAACCGGAGTTGGATACGTGTGTTCTTATTCTCTTCTCTGGTCCCAGGCCTACATGAAAATCTATCAAGGGGAAGAGCTACCACACCCAAAGTCCATGTTACAGGTAGGGTTTATTACAGCACCGTGTACCAACCATCCAATCTGTCTTAACTTCTACTGTTTTTTACGTTTTTACTTTCCTATTCATACATGGAGTACTTTTGTGTTTATGAATTTGAATTAGTTGGATGGTAAGTTTTCATTTTTTTTCTATTGCTTAGGCAACGGCTGAAGCGAACAACCTTGCAGCAGCCGCTGGAGCGAAGGACGCTTACACCAAGAGCATGGAACAGGTAAATCAACAGCCTAAAATGAAGTGTGTTTTGTAACAAGGACACACACACCAGGGTGCTCTGCAAAAATCCATTTGCATCAATGATATTACTGATGCAAACAGATTTTTGCAGAGCACCCTGGTGTGTTGTGTGGGGTTTTTTTTTTTTTGTATATATAGTAACAGAATGACTAGTCAGGAAACATCATTTCACATTTTGTGTCTTCATTTATGCTTTGTTTTACTGACCGTAGTCCATTTATTGCTATGCACAATTTGTCAGCCCCTCACTCCATGGTGGAAAGGGGCCACTGCTGACCAGATGTTATTTGGGTGGTGGCTCATTCTCAGCACTGCAGTGACACTGACATTTTAGTGTGTGTGGGGTGCTATTACTAGTGTATCAAATACAGCAGCGATGCTGGTTTTTTGTAAAAGGCCACTTTATTAGACACACCTACCTTTTTGGTTCATCGTGTAGGTGTACTTGTTTTCCAAACAGTGTGTTAATCCTCCTCTAGCCTCACTGCAGCACTGTGAACTGGATATTTCTGGTTGGTGGACTGTTTCTCAACTCGGCACCGACATTGAGGTGTTTAAAAACCCCAGCAACGCTGCTGCACCTGATGCACTCGCTACCATTCTGCTACCATGTCATAGCTCTTTTCTGTCATACAGTGCAGTTTGGTTTGATAACAAATCCATGATCCCACATTTTGGCGTTATTTGTGAACCGTACTGCAACTACGTACCTGTACTGAATTTTGGTACCCTTTTTATCAAGTGTATTGAACAGAGGCAGCTAGAAATGGTGCGTTCGGTACTATTGATTGGTCAGTTGCAATTATTGTCCTGATCATGTCACTAGCTAGAATGGCTTTTCTGCCAGACAGTACAGCACAGCAGTTTTCTGTATCAGTGTAGTGCCCGTCTGGTGGAAAAGTGCTTTTAGTGGCCCTAAACATTGACAGAAACTGCTCCATTGCGTTGACCTGAGCTCGCATTAGGTATTGTCGTGTGGTGAACGATGCTTGGATTCATTTTGCAGTGAGTGGGGTGTGTAGTGTAGTGTTTTGCCCATTACAAACTCCAAGCTCACATTTATTCAAGCCGAGTGCTTGACTGTTTGGGCCTGCTGTGTGCTGCAGGTGTGTGGAGGAGACAAGCCCTACATCGCCCCGGCTGATTTGGAGCGCAGCCACCAGGAGCTGAAGCAGAGCTCCATACGACAGTTCCGCACAGTCAAAAAGATGGGAGGCGAGGAGTTCTGCCGTCGCTATCAGGAGCAGCTGGAGGTCGAGCTGGACGAGGCTTACTCCAACTTCGTCAAGCACAACGACGGAAAGAACATTTTCTACGCGGCGCGCACACCCGCCACACTCTTCGTCCTCATGTTCACCATGTACGTAGTGTCGCTGGTGACCGGCTTCGTGGGTGTAAACTCTGTGGCCACGCTGTGTAATCTGATCATGGGTGTGGCTCTGGTGTCTCTGTGCACCTGGGCGTACGTCAAATACTCAGGGGAGTTCCGCGAGGTGGGCAGCGTCATCGACCAGGTGGCAGAAACTCTCTGGGAACAGGTGGGTTTTTATCACCCTGTAAATCTCTCCATTTTTCCTTCTCTCCTTTTTATGTGTTGTTCTACTTTCCCTTGTCCTCTTTTGGCCTTGTCAGTCAGCTGAGAAAGCTCTAACCCTGCATTCACATTAGACCCACAGTTTGTCTCTTGTGTTTTGTCAGTAATTGTCACGAACCATCACTGAAGTCACCTGTGTGCATTGTCCAGCTTTCTGAGGTTATGTTAAGAAATGGTACTCGCCAAAATGTTCAGGCTATTGGCGTAAAGGGCGTAATTGGCCCTGCTCTCTGATCGACAGGGGAGAGAGGAAGGCCATCCTTTCCACCCAGAGTAACCCTAGTCAGTTGAGTAAGTCTGTAAGCTCATCTACACAGAAAAGGGCAGTTAGTTCAGCTCTCCTATGATGCTTGAGCAGCAGTTTGAAAAGATGCCCTCACCCTCCCATATTGGTCACAAGCATGCAACAGAGAACACTTGTGTGTCTAGTGGTGGAAATTGGCTATGGCTAAATAAATGGATAAAATTGGGTACAAAAACTCCCAATATACAAACAAGCAGCACAGGTAGCAAGCAACAAAGCGAGAGGTGACCGTTCATTTCTTAAAGAACTGTGGCTATAGTGGTGAGTACCATGGCAGCAGGTCTACAAGTGACAATCGACTTGACTATAAAATTTGAGAAAATCTCATGATGCAGTAAAGCACAAACTGAACTGTTTACTGAAGCCGATCATATGACGCAGGTCCCAGTTTCTCCTCACAACACTTTAGTGTAGTTTTAGTTCCTACCTGCGTTTTGATTCCTAAGAACCCCACATCCCCACATACAAAAGAGCTCGGCTCGGATTACAGAAAGGAAACGCTGTTTTATCACTGTTTCTACTGCTGATAAAGCACAACAGCCAAGAGTCTGGCAAGCTTTACTGTTGCTAAATAAAAGCGGTGAAGATATTCCTTGTGTTTAAGTTTTCCCTCGGGACGTTTAGCTAGCTAATTTGGAAGTGCGAGTGCACTTTGGATAGTCATTGTTTAATATGAACTTTTAATTGAATTATTTTATTAATAAGTTAGAAATAAAGACAAAATGTATTCCAAACAAACGATACACTGATATTTATAGATTTTTGGAGTAGCCTAAACATTTTGACCACCTTTTTTGACTTTTTATCGGAATCTCAGCAAGCTGGATGTGCACTCCCACAGGGGACTACAGTTCTGGTCGCGACACTGGGGGTGGCACTAGCAACTTGTGGTCTTCTAATGTAAATGCAGTGTTCCAGATTGTCTCGCCACACTTTCTCATTTCCTCTCTTCTCCTGTCTCTATAAAGCCTTCACATGTAGGAGTGCTGATTTAAGATGAGAGCTCTCCTTTTTTATGATATTATTCAGAAAGCTGATCCGAGAGTAGATGTTTTATAAAAACTCGCCCCGTGTCTCCTCCATTTCCGCCTCCGGACTATAATAAACTTCATACAACACGAGCCTTTTAAAGTTGGCGGTTTAAAGTAGTCTTTTTAATATCCAGAAAAGGAGCGGCTGTTTCAGTATAACTGTTGGACGAAGTTTAAAACTCCCCTAAACCTAGCCACCGTTAGCCGATGTGTTTCATGCCTATCTGAGGTGTATTAGTTTGAGATTTGGAGGCTTTTTTGCTGATCTTTTGATGCACTGCTTTTCTCTTTCCTCCTGCTAATTTCTTACCTTTTTCTATTCACTCTGCTAAACAGAGGACTCCGAGAAAGGTGAGATGTCTGCTGGCAGTGCTGGCCTCTAGTGGTTGGCCCTGGTTTTACTATTCACACTAATCTGTGCTCCTCACTAACGCGCGTTCCTTTTTTCAGGTGTTTTCCAAGCTTTTTGAGGTTGCCAGGAACAAAGTGGCGCTGGGCGCTCTTCTGCCCGCCCAGCGAAAGAGACTGCCCTCAAACAACAATGTGAAGAAGAAAAACTAGCTGCCACATTCTGTTTCATAAACTCCTTTTTAGGACTTTCTCTACCCCGATAAGTGAAGGGCCTCGGCCGCACTGGGTTGGGTTTAAAAACAAACTGTTATGTGTACCTGGTTCCCTACATTTGTAGAATGCAGGTTGGCACTTTCATCATCGAGAGATTATTATTATTATTATTTTTTGGCCTTCATTTCATCATGCTGACAATGTGTCTTAGGGAAAGGAGGACTGAAGTCTTTTTTACATTTGTAAATGTGTCATCATCAAAAGCTTCTTATATGCTGTTTGTTTTTGACTCTCATGGTTGGATGTGTGTGTGAGATCTCATCATTCCCTCAGCTTACTTTTCTTTTCTGAGCTTTCTAAATTTTAACATTCCTCCTTGTTCGTCTCATCATTCCCATATCCTTTTTTTTTCCTATCCATTTTCTTTCCCTATCTCTCTTTGGTCTTTTTGTTTCTCTCTGCTCAGGTGTTGAAGCCTCTGGGTGATCGGTTTACGGAGGAGAACTTTAGGCCGTGTGCTGAACTCCATCCCAGCTTGCTTACGCGAGCAGGTGGCTCAACATGCCAAGTTACAGACAAACTGATGCCGCAGTGGCCCTCGGCGCTGCACCAATCATAGAGCCAAAGTTTACCGCACACTATAGTGTGTATTATCTCCTTTGAGTACTTGAGACGCTGGCATTGGTGGTGGCTTTGCCACTAGTGGAAGACACTGGCATTGGCCTTGTAGTTCAGGAAAAGGCACCTCTATCCACCTTAATAATGAGGTTAAACATGCCACCCTATACCCCCCCCCTGTGGAAAATGGCACATTTTATACAGGTTACTGCCCCACTGAATGACACAAGGCCCTTAATGATATTTCACTCAAATTCTTAATAGGTGATTAAAGGAACCTAAAATCAAGAGATAGCCATTGATATTTTTATTTTATTTTTAAATCGCACATTTCTTTGTTTTTGTCAATCACACTGTTTGAATAAATACTTTTGTTTGAAAAAAAAAAAACAACAGCCACATTTTATTCACAATATGTATGACTTGTCTTATTTTCCACAGTATTATAAAGATTGTAAGATGAAATCATAGAGGAAAAGGATAAACTTTACCAATGACTGTAGCAAAGTGAATTACTGTACACCGTTGCTTCTTTAGGCCTACCCAATTACATGTGCTGTCTCTCTGCTGTATGATAGAGCAATGACGTTTTGCTTCTTTGATAATTCCATCCACAAGGTGACAGCCGACATATACGCTATCCTGTACAGTTCAGATATATTTTTTTTTTTACTTGTCACAAATAGGGCATGTGTATGGAAAATAAATGTATAATTAATTTTCTATACTTTTTTTTTTTTTTGTAGCTGGAAGGACATTGGTTTTGTGGTAGGCCAATTTTAAAGGAATGCTTTCGTGATATGTGTAAATGTCGGAAGAACATGTTTTTGTTTTTTCTTCTACTTTTATTTATGTATGTATTATTTGCCTTGAGCGTCACAATTCCGCTCTTGCTGACAAAGCATTGGAATGTTTATAATCTATCACTTTTCAGTTTTATTTTTAGGGTGTTTTTTTTCTTTTTCTTCTTTAATTTATTTTTCAATACAATATTAAAATGAACCACTGTATATTCAATTGTTGCCAATCCATCTCTTGAATGCACCTAATTATTTGGTACTGATATTAGTCAGTATGCTTTTATGTAACAATTAGAAAAATGGGCATGGCCCAGTAATTGCTTATACATTATATTGCAGTGTTCAACAAGCACAATATTCTTATTGTGGACACTTCATCATTTCACAGTGAGAAGGGGGCATGTGAAGACCTCTGTTCTTATGATGCCTTCTGAATGGAACAGGCATTATCTTGGGAGCAGAAATGCTGCTGAGCGAGGCAACCGTCTCATGAATTGCACGTCAGGGGTAGTGATGATGCACATTATAATATTGTGGTATATTGTAGAACCGATTATCGGCACATGCTACTCTTAAGTGAGTGTCACACAAATTGTTTAGTGAAGCTCCAAGAAGTCTGATGCGCTGGCTTCATAGTTATCAACCGAACACTGCACTGAATCTGTTCTTCAACCCCTCAGTTTAGAGACTGGCACTAAACTGAGTAAAGATTTACTGCTTTAAATCGATGCCCCTGTCTTAATATTTACCATTGACCATTGCATTGATTCTGAACAGTGTGTCAAGCAAAAGTGTGCCTGTCAGTCCCAGTGAAGGAGGCGTGGCTGCTCAGCCTGTCAGTCCCAGTGAAAGAGGCGTGACCTGAGCCTGTCAGTCGCATTAAAGGAGGTGTGGCCTCTCAGCCTGTCAGTCCCATTAAAGGTGTGGCCTGTCAGTCCCAGTGAAGGAGGTGTGGCCTCTGAGCATGTCCATCCCATTAAAGGAGGTGTGGCCTCTGAGCCCATCAGTCCAAGTGGAGGTGTGACCTGAGCTTGTCTTTTCCAGTGGAGGTGTGGCATTTTATAGCATCATCTTGCATCCAAACAGCTCTAAATTATATCGTATTGACTACTTTAAATGTATCTTTCTGAACTGGGTTGTTGATCGTGATGTGCATCATATTGTCTCAGAAGAAGAGCTACACACCCCTAGTAGCACTACCTGTAATTGTAATCCACTGTTATCTTGAGTTTTATCATTTCAGATTAACAAGCCTCTCCACATTTCTTGGTTACATAATTATTCATGCAAATATAACACATTAGACATAACAAATGTTTATTTTCAAGTATTAGTGAAAGAACCATCTAAAATAAAATTCACTGACCTGCTGTTTTTTTCACTGAGATAAGATTTCAATAACAAAAAAGTATCAAAAGGTCATAAATTACAGACCAACCAGAATATATATATATATATATATATATATATATATGAATCATGATTCAAATAAATCTGTACATGACAATACATCTATGATGAAG
Organism: Olivaichthys viedmensis; assembly: GCA_028565825.1. NCBI lineage: Eukaryota > Metazoa > Chordata > Actinopteri > Siluriformes > Diplomystidae > Olivaichthys > Olivaichthys viedmensis. The sequence goes on along the minus strand of JAOUQW010000001.1, from coordinate 25,747,204 downwards.
CATATACATACTTATCAAATGATCAAAAATAGCACCAACACAGCTGCAGCTGAGGATCCATATGGTTTAACTCGGCGTGCCTCCTCATGTTCCCTAATCAACACCAATGTCAGTAATAAAACACCTCAATGAGGAAGCCTACACTGTCAAGACCACCAATTGGGGTTGTACTTTGGATTGAACATTATTGAGTGGCTGTAAGATTGACAAAAATGGCTCGAATACATGTAAAGCTATCAGCTCTGTGTTCAGAGATACTATCGAAGGGTCATGATTTAATACCAGCTAAGGGCTACTTGAGCAAAGCCATTTATTTAGATTAGTGGTGCTTTGGACAAAGGTGTCACCTAAATGAAATGTTTATATTCTTAATTCATTTTTTATTTGTATTTTTGTTGTGAATAAAGGTACAAAATAAGTGCTACAAGATGTCTACTACTAGACTAGCCTGTACTAATTATGGGATATTCCATTATGTAGAAAGTCTGAAAGAAGATCTCTTCAATTTTTCTACTTCTGACACTGAACTGTGATTTATTAATGGAAAGAAACGTTCTGTATGAATGTTGTAAAATTAAAACTGTATGAGGAACGTAAAGCTCTGAAGGTTCAGGCCATGGAAAATCTGGAGAAAGAAAGCAATGAATGTGAAAAGAATTGCAACTTTGCGTGAGGCACCTTGATGTTCATATAACCTTTAAAACATTTTATGAAAATCAGTGTTCGAAATCAAAATGTTTCAGCTGCAGCAAAATGCAGAAACTGGATTTATTTATTAGCACTACCAGTGGGTGTTAATGTCATTAGTTGTATTTTTTTATTTTTTTATTTTTTTGGTCAAATATCACTTTAAATCTAAAGAAAGTAACTGATATTTTTAAAGGCGGAAAATTCACTTGTTGGCAACAATAACATGATGGCAAGGGCGGACGTCTCTGAATGTTCCAGTTCCAACTTGCACTCACATAATCATTCTTTTTGCTTGTCTGAGATTGGTGGATAATTAGGCAATGTCATGTCAAAAGATCCCTCGTGTGCCTATTTCTACCTGCCCCCCCATACTATAATAATCTAATCTAATATTCTAACATACTGCCCGATTCTGTTCCAACAAAAGTACTTCTCTTAAGAGATCAATTGGATGATCCATTCATACTCGCCATACTCTATCCAGACTGTAAATGTATCAGTTATACAGAGGGGAAAATGACCCAGCTTAAAATTACCCAGATTTCTGGAACTGGTCCTCTACTTCTCACTGACAATTGATCAAACTTAAATAAATCTCTAGAAACCCCACAGCCCCTAATCTGTTAGCCGCGTTCTCGTCCTTCCCCTTCCTCTCTGTCCCTCGGCAGGATGAGAGGATGGCGAAGGAGAGAAAGTCCTGTTGCTTTTGCTGTCCCGGTTCCTCTGTCGTCCATTAGAGGAAGTTGTTAGAAATCTGACGCTGGTGTTCAAACAGGTCCTCAACCTCCGCGCTGTAGGCATCACCTATAAACAAGCAGACATTTACGCTAAACTTACTTACTGTATTTACTCATTGGTTGTAGAGGATAAGAGGATGTGGCTAATGATAAATGCTAGGTACTGGAAAGCAGTTATCATGGTTCCATAATGCTGACTTGCCTCCATTAGTTTTTATTTAGCATTACATTCAAATCATAAACAGCATTAGAATAAAATTAGGATTTCATTTCATTAGTAACATTAGCAGTTTGGTGTCATTTATTCCTTTAATTAAGGGGAACAATTTAATGAGAAACTGGCCACTTACCTGCATGGCATCCGTACAGGTAGACTCTCCCGCCGTCGTACCTGCATCTGCATCGCATCACGTTGTTCTCGAAGTCGGACTCGGCCATGTCCAGCGAGGGGTTCACTTCCACCTACAGGAAGCGAGGCACAAGCACTGACCACAGCTAATCGAGGGAAAAGTATTTTAATAACCCCATCATATATGCTTCAGACTACACACACAAACACTATGTGCTCCATTTCACACTGCTGAGAGAGGGAGAGCGGACGACGAGGGCCAGATCTGGCCTGTGCGTTTGTATTCCGAGCCTATCATTAAGCTCCAGTCGTGGCTGCTATTGTTTTTTCCATCTCCCCATATACAGTACATTTATGTAAGAGAAAGCAAGCCGAAATGACTTTTCCAGCTTTCAGCCTGAAAGTTTAACAGTTTATATTTAAGAACACATTCTCATTTTTCCATGCGGAGAGGCCCATGTATGTCTTCATAAAAAATTCAAAGCACAAAAAGTGTGAGAATGAAAATGCTTCATTATATTTCCTGGCTAATTTGAGCTGTCTTTTAATTTATTGCAGGTTTATGACACTTATAATTTCAGCCATTGCTACTGTAATGCAATAACAGCTTTGCGCATTGTTATTGCTTAGTAGGTATTATATATCACAAAACAGTCTCAGATTGTCGCTCTCATGTCCAGAGATCTGTCTAATCTCAGAAAATACTGGCAGATTGCAGAGCTGATTCCCAAATGACTGTGCAATCATGGAGGCTCGTCTCAAACTAGTCATGAGTAATGCGCTTAAATGTATGTTCCTAAATCTGGCACACCACAGCCCGGGCCACTTTTCAGAGAGCACGCCCAGTGATAGCATGAAATACACACATGCATGGAAACACACTCCCACTAACTCACTTTATTAGTGCGCTTTACAGCTCTTGCAGAGGGGGGTTTCATGGCAACCAAAAGTGAATCCTAACACACATCTGAGCATTACGTAAGGACCCTATTTGATCTCCACTGTAAACCATATTATAAAGATGGTATTGCCATTGTCCCACTTGGTTTTAATGCCATGTTTGTCACCATCTTGCCTCTGGGGAAAAAGTAAGCATAGAATCTAGTGACTAAATTAAACTGATGATATGAAAAACGTCCATTTCACTGAACTGTGGAGGAAAATGTCTGGTGTTAAAAAAGGAGCATTTGTTAATAGAACATTAACCAATGATAGCATTACCTTAATTTGTCCCATTTTCCATTGTACGTTCTGTAGTGGTTGAGTTTATGGGCTTTGCCTGAACGTCGTAATGAGATTATATCCTCTTAAAATTGCTTTAGGTTCAGAGGAGTAGACAAGGTGCAGTGCTTTCACACGGCAGTAAAGCGCTGATTCACGGCCTTTTTACCACCAGCCGTTTCTCTGAACCATTACAATAATAGCAGAGCTGACGAGACTTAAAACTGGGCCTGAATCCCTCCATTTAAAAAAAATCACTCAAACACGTGCAAGCACGCACAGACCCAATTCGCTCCAATTACCCTCCCTATCTGCACTTTGCATCGCTGGAGAAAGCTTCCAGTGAGATCTGCTCCCAAGAAAACTGAGGGCAAAAAGGGATTTTAAAATGGTGCATGACTTTAGGAACGATTATAGAAAAAAGCTCCTACACAGTTCCATGCTAATTTTAAAACATCATTATTTCCTCGGGTAACGGGGTTATTTTGGTTAATTGAGATTGGCTGATTGGTTTTCTTCCCCTGCTTTGAGGTTTAAAAGGGGAGGGTAATGCAAATAAAGTCTACAGGGGGGGTTACTGCAGCTCCCTCTGAACCGCATACACCGGCTAGTTAAAGGAATGTGTTATTCATTAAATATACGATATATATATATATATATATATATATAGTTTTTGCTCATTTTAATGAAGGGTGCCAAGAATTCTGGAGTTATTACAGACAAACATATATATATTTTTTTTGTTCATTTTAATGAAGGGTGCCAATTAATAATGAAGTTATTAAAAACAAGTCTGTCTGTCTGTCTCCTACAGCAGTCAAACAGTACAGTGTTCAAATGAAAAGTAGTTACAGGAAAAAGTAGCAACCAAATAGGAAAAAGTGGGAAATAAGTGGAACACACAATAATTGCACAATTGTAACGTGTGATGTGATGTGTTCAAGTGCAATATTACAACAAGTGTAGGACAAGAACAAGTGCAAGGCAGATGTGTGTGTTTAAGGTGGGCGTTCACCTGGAAGATGTAATCTCCTGGCCTGACATCGGTCACGTCGATCCACTGGCAGTCGATGTCGTGACGATACGTATCCCAGCATCCCACTGAAATGCCCTGATCCCCCATGTTATAGCAGGAATAGCGCTTGTGCAGGCCTGTTGCCAAGGAGACAGAAAAGTATTTGTGGTTTCTTTTTCTCTGTGACCACATCATATGGCTCTGATGTAACCTCAAGTCATTTTCCTTTTATTTCTTTAAGCTTAAAAGCTTAAATGGATTTTCCGCAAAGAGGTTTAGATTGAGAGCTTCACATGCGGAGTAATTAAATAAAAGGCTGGTAATTGAATTAAAATGCTTTAGTCGCAAAGCAAGTCCTATGCAAATCACAGAATAAAATACAGATATTATTTGAATCAAAGAGGAGCTAAAGCCTTCATTTAAAGCATACACTTCTAAAGATTTCCTGTGCTTAATTTACGAGTGTAGACTCAGTAGATAACCCACCATCAGGGCAGTATGTGTCCTCCAGACAGAAGCTGGCTTTGTGGCCCTCTGCGATCTTTGTGCCATTCATGGTCAGGAGGTCATAGTGTGTGAACACCTCGATGCTGTGGTAGTGTCTATTCAGAAACACAATAAAAACACATTTATGGAAGTCTGCCTTTGCGTTGTAATACTTTTTTAAACACACTCTTGTCAAATTCCTCTCATGACTCAGAAGTGCGTACGTCACATGAGTGGCCACTTCCAGCACAAGGAGAGGAGTATGTAATGGAAAGTGGGTTTTTAAAATGCCCTTGGCAACAATGTAGCTGAACGATTTCCTTGGGGATTTGGCCGGTTTATTTCCTTTAAACTGTCATTAGGTAAAGTGTTATCCAGCTAGCTGGTGTGCCTAACAGCTAGCTTGCTAACTACTAACTATCTGACAGATGGAGGAGGTAGGCTCATAATGTTTATCAACTCGGTCACGCAAGTGGCCACAACAGGAGTGTATAATGAGGTCAATTTTTCAGTTGGAACACACATGACCTTTGCAGCACGCAAAGTGTAGTTAAAGCAATTTTCTTGGCGGTCTATTTCCATTGAAAACAGTTATATCGCCTTGCTAATTGGCCTGCTAACTAGATGGTGTGCTAAACAGCTAGTTTGCTAACATTATGAAGTCATATTAGCTCTCATGTACACAAAACCCCCAATTTGTTAAGTGTTATATTGCCCCATTTACATTTATAAACAGCTTCATCTGCCAGTTTTGTCCTTTTGCAATACCTACACTTGACAAGTATTGAGACAGGCCTTGAGATGGTGACAGGGATTCAAACAAGGGGAAATGGTGAAGTCATTGATGAGGGTGTGTTAAAAACAGTATTAGAATGGGACCTCAATTTAAACATCAGATCACAATCACAAATATATGAATATTTTTGGCCCACACAGTGTGTTGGAGACCTGAACAAAGATAAAGTTCATTTAAAAATGAATTTGAACATAGATTCACTGTGTGAATGTGTAGGAGACAGATGAATGGTGAATGGGTGTCATTGTATAGTCAGTGCTGCTGTTTGCTTAATTTGTTTATGTAGAAATTTTTAAAGAGATATAGAAAATATAGACATTTCTATAATAACAGACATTAACAAGAAAATTGCACGATGGCGTCAAAACTTTCAAAGACAAGCTGAACTTTGAATCATGCTTCTGCTATGCACTCTGTAGTACTGTTATGTAAAAGACAGAGAAGTGAAACAAAATGGCACGGATGTCTTTTCCTCCATTGTGCTCAGGGGCAGAGAGAAGTACCAGGCTATGCTCCTAGCTGACCACAGCATCCTGACCACAGCTATAAGGAAACCGAACCGTGACAGAGCAGAGCCATAAGAAAAAGAAAAAAAAAACATCTGAATGAGCTTTATGATGCTGACATGGTCAAATCTGCCAGGAAGGTCTGAAGGGGTCCCTGGGGATTTTAACCCACTCTCTGTGTGTGTGTGTGTGTGTGTGTGTGTGTGTGTGTGTTGGTCTTCTGCTTGTGATTATTTTGTGTATTTAATGGATGGTGTTTTGTCAGTTAAAGTCAGCTAAGCCTCGCTCCTGGAACAAGAAATAATCTTCAAACCAGAAGGACAAAATCCCCATAAAAAACCTTCAGAGCCAATTCCACACAGAAAACTATTTAGAGCTAAAATCTGGAGGGACTACACATTCCATGTACTGATGTCTTCTACAAGCACTCGTACTGAAATGACATTGAAAAATGTAACGAGGATGAGAACATGTGATCAAGGACTTTGTTTATCTGTATAATGGAGGCAGACATGATGGGTCGATTTTCAGCCCGAAACATAACGAAACATAAAATGGTATACAAAATATAAATACAAAATGCCAAATCACGCTGGAATATAAACCGCACCCGCCTAAAGTCTGTCTGCTTGGAGAAACAATTCATTGCATACGCCATTTCTCTGTGTGTCGTGTAGGTTTTGATTTTAGGTTTGGTGATTTATGTTTGCCATGAAAATTCAATGTTTGTGTTCTAAATATTACAGTAGGCTAACGCAAAAATTACAACACTCTTTGTCCCTTTGCTGTATAAGTCGTAGCACCTGCTAGAGAAAAACAAATCCATAAAATGCAGTAAGTTCTATAGTGCAAAAAATATGGTAAGATATATTGCATGATTGCACATTACAATGAATCCTTATGAGGGGTAAACGCAATGATATTGATTAATTGTTGAATTTCTACAGTTAAGCTGAATCAAAGTCAATTCTTTTGAAAAGTGGGTAACACTTTACTGTAGGGCAGTGTTCAGAAGGCTACATGACACCTACATAAGCCCTTCATGACAACAGACATAAACCGACATAAACATTTATAAACCCTTATTCCAATACGCATCAGTTGTCATAAAGACTGCTTTTGTCAACTTTGTTGTCAAGTTGACATAACACCTATGTCAAGTGATATACATTTTTGGTGACATTAGGTTGCGTCATGACACTTTCTGGGGTGAAATGACATAGCATGTTATGACAACTGACTTTGATGTCAAGTTGACGGAACACCTATGTCAAGTGACAGATTTTTGGTGACATTAGGTTGTGTCATGACACTTTCTGGGGTGAAATGACATAGCACGTTATGATAACTGACTTTGTAGCTCAGAGTATTTTTTCATGTCAGAGTGACATAATGCTTTACTACAGGAGTGGTTTGACTATGTGCTCGTACCTGTGGCACTGGTGCCAGACCCAGGCGTCGCGCCCAGCCCGCGGCCGGAAGTCAGCGCGCCCAAGGTTCACGATTCGTGAGGAGAAGCGCAGCAGACGTCGGTGGCCGTAGGGCCAGTTCATGCGGGAGGCAGAGGATGAGAGGCAGCGTTCCTCGTGGGCACAGGTAAGCAGGTGAAGAGGACGGTCTTCCAGGTACGCTGACTCCTGGACCAGCTGTGAATCCACCACCAGGTCCGGTGCCGCTGGACACAGATTTACAGTCAAACATTCACCAAGGCACTTTTATGACCACGAGGAGAAACAAACTTAAAAGCTACAGTGAATATGAAGTTCCTGAGCTGCTGGGAGTCGACCCTGGGCGAGAGTCTTTTCATTCTCTGGTCTGGGTTTTAGCTAGCGTGCTAACACTATCCGGCTCATGCTAAACTTTTTCGACAGGCTGGAGAACAAAATACACAGATTAGAGAACAAAATACATGAAGAACACAGATCTAGTACAAAAAACAACGTTGGAAACGACCAGGCGTTATATTTTTCTTCTCTACATTATATTTTAGCTAGCTAGCTAGAGTTAGTTGGCTAGCTGCGTCTATCAGCCCCAGAGTTGCACAGAGCCTCGGAGAAAGCCCTGAGGGCTAATAAATTTAATAAATTTATTACGCCACGGTCCGACACGAGTTCACAACTATTTTCCCTTCAACCAGAGCTTAGAATTTAGCTAACTAGCTAACTTTAGGTAACTTGTTCATTCTGTAGGTTATGTGCTGTTTATGATCTGGCAGAACGAGCCCAATTACACCACTGCTTCGGCGAGACCCGGGAAGACTGCTGTAGGTTCATGCAGAGCCGGCTAGCGCTAGCTAAAACACAAGCTTTTGTTGAGAGGTTTTGCTCTTTCATCTGGTACTCAGTAACTGTGACAGTCACATTGATGTGATAACACTTCTGTAATACTGAGCAACCGCGAGTCGCAAATACTTGGACTGCACCCCAGACCACATACTATGATTGCTTGCTATTAAATGGTACAAATGTAACTGTTTGCAGTTATTGTATCTATCACTCACTCTCCGCGCAGGTAACTCCGGCGGCCTTGACTCCACCCCCGCGAGGACAGTACACATTTCCGTTCCTCCTGCAGTGCTGGATGGACATCTCGGTCCCAATACAGTGGGTCCCGCTGAGAACAATCTCCTCAGCATCTGAGTGCCCAGGCCAGTACCCGGTGTCCTGAATTATAGAACGAATAACATATATAATATATATGAGGCCATATTTCTTATATATGGGAAACACTTGATGTCAGTACCAAAACACCCTCAGTGCTCTCCCTCTGGTGCATATGCATGTAGGTCTGAAGGTTTAGCGGTGTACAGATTTCTTTTTTTAAATGACTTACAAGTAAGGCAATATTTGAATCATCAAATATTGACTTACTTGTAAGACTTTTTTTTATTTAAAGGCGTCTGCCAAATGAATAATTGCAAATCTTATGTTGTTGATTATTATATTTAATGGCCATCATTAGAGTAAGATAATGTAGAACAACATGGTATTAACATAGTGGCTATGTTATATACAGCCTATATAGAGAGCCAAGACTATAAACCAGCAATAACAAAATGCCAAAGTAATCATGTAAGCTATAAATGCAGAACAACAAATATTCCAGATGCAAAAGCCTCAGAAGCACAAACAAGAATCTTGAGAGTTCGTGACAGACCAGAGAAGTGAATTCAGCGTCTGAATTTTTTAGAAGTCTAATGAAGGGCAACCATGAGCAGCATTCATTGGATATTATCATGCCTTTTTCCACTCTCTCCTTCCTCAGGCCATTATAAGTCCAGGTTTATAAAAATACTCACAGTGTCCTCATCTAACGCAAGCCAAAAAAAACCAACAACAACTATTTAAAGTTTGTTTTCTTTCCGTGTTTGCTACTTTTCTTCTTCTTTTCCTTGGAAGTATGGAGGCATTTCATGGAAAGCCTGCAATTACCTTCTGCATGGGAAATAAGGGAAGACTTAAAAACAAATACACTGAGGATATAAACAAAGCCAGAGCACAGTGGCACGCTAGACAAAGAGGAATGTATTCCAGTCATGGATTGCTTTAGGAAGGTGCGTAGACTGACTTTAGTGGATTTTGTTTTCGGGGCAAACTTTTTGCAGTGTGAATGGGAGGTGTGTGTGTGTTAAATTAGTGTTCCGGTCTCAATATTTACTACCACACATGCAACTATTTTTATTACTAGTGTACTATTATTTAATAACATTAAATTTTGGCACTTTGGAATTCTCTCTCACTCTCGTCTCATTGTCAGTCCCGGTAAAGGATGCGTGGCTTCTTTGTCTATTAGTCCCGTTGAAGGAGGCGTGGCCTCTCTGCCTGTCGGTTCCAGTGAAGGAGGCGTGACCTCTCGGCCTGTCGGTTCTAGTGAAGGGGGTGTGGCCTCTCTGCCTGTCGGTTCCAGTGAAGGAGGTGTGGCCTCATCATATGTGATGAGCTGCCTGTCGGTTCCAGTGAAGGAGCCGTGGCCTCTGTGCCTGTCAGTTCCAGTGAAAGAGACGTGGCCCTTGTGTCTGTCAGTCCAAGAGAACGAGGCGTGGGTACTGTGCCTATCAGTTCCATTGAAGGAGGCGTGGCCTTTGTTTCTGTCAGTCCAAGTGAACGAGGCGTGGGTAATGTGCTTATGAGTTTCAGTGAAGGAGGTGTGGCCTTTGATCCTTGTATTGCCTCAGAAGGACAGATACACTCCTAGAGAGAGAAAGAGTGTGTGTGTGTGTGTGTGTGTGTGTGTACCTGGTGAGCTGAGGAGGCAAAGCCCAAGCCGAGCTGTCTGCAAACCACCATGGCTTCATTAATGCCCCAGTTCTCACTGCACACGGTCCCCCAACGCCCATCTATCAACACCTCCACCCTTCCTTCCAAGGTATCCCGCCCTCCTGCCAAACGCACCTGAGAAAGAGAAAGGAGAAATTTATTTTGTAGTCATATATGACTGTAGAGCAGATATTATATATGAGTTTGCAAGTGAGCACTGGCTGAATTGTTTGATTATGAGTTGTTGTCACGCTCCTGGCTGAGCGCACGACATAGCGTGGTGGTCGCCATGGCGACGGCCGCCACGTGAGCGGCCACGCGCTTGTGTTTAGTTTCCTTGTTTGTGACGCGCGAGTGTTGTTAAATGTTTCCAGCTGTTCCTCGTTCGTCTCCCTTGATTATTAAGTGTTTAAATACCCGCTTGTGTCCGTCCTGTGTTGTCTTTCATTGTTAATGTCTCTGTTGTATGTGAGCACGCCAGTCTCGGCGTTGCTCTAGTTTAGCAAACCTGATCTGTTGTGAGTACTTAAATAAATATGTATAAACCCAAGCAGTGAGGATTCACGTCTGTGTCCGTTTCCCGGAAAACAACCGTGACAGTTGTAACCTTCAGTCCAGAAAGACAACACTGAAGGTTACAAGTAGCTACAAATGTATGAGTAGCAACACATATGATTTTTTACAAGCATTCATGTATGTGTGTGTGTGTGTGTGTGTCTCACCGTGGCTGCCAGGCCAGTTTTGGGAACGTTGCAGTGTACAGAAACATCCTGGCTGTGTTTGCAGGTCGAGAGGGGAACCTCCTGATACTTACACTGCCTTATAGAGCTCTCCTGGCCAGTACACTGCACTGAGTTCATATGGATTTGACCCGTACCTGCATAAAACACGTTCACACGCAAGAAAATATGCACTTGTGACTCTAAGAATATAGGACTTACATGATCAGTTGGTATTTTTTGTGTTTGCCCAACAATGCCCAAAAGGTGTTATTTGTGCGTGTGTACGAGAGAGAAAGTGAGAAAATAGGAGAGTAAACAGCTTAGTATGATGAAAAGGTCTCTTGTGGCTGGGTGTACGTGTGTACTGTCCGTTTAAATTCTATACGATCTGTCTAGTGTCTAATGACATAAAACCACATTCCCCAGACTGAAACAAGTGGCGAGTTAAGTCTCTGATCCTCGTATTAGCTCCCTCTTCAGTTGCTAGAAATAGTAATTAGCACATTTTCCTTGGCTCAGGCAACCACTGGGCCAGTCACAAGAATAACAGATCAAAAACCGGCGCAGCTGTGATGTGGACGGGACAAAAACGTGTGTACAGTCGGCCTCCCTAACGAAATTACACCCCAAAACCCAGCGCAACATTTAATGCTTCAAAATAGAAACATGGGGCACGGCGGAGAGACAGGAAACAGTGTGCGCGACGACAGGAATCCCTGTAATTTACAGAACAGTTGGGTCATGATGTCATCAAGATGAGCCAACAGTAAACGGGTGCTTTTTTTTTTCTACTCATGACCTTTACACAACTGTCTACCCAGGGAGAGTGGAGGCTGTCATTTAAATACATATAATCTAAACTTCTAAATGGCAGCAAAACAGCACAGGTACACAAAGAGGAGGGAGACTGAATAAAAACATATGTGCAATGTAGCACACACACACAAAAGGTGCATCAATGTAGTGCACGCACACAAAAGGTACTGCCTTTTTCCAAATCAAATAGTGCTTTGAAAGGGGCCTGAAAACGGATGACCAAAAAACAAAGGAACAAAGCTAAATGTAAAGGACCCTCTGCCCTGCTGTGGGTTTGGCTTACAAAGATCTTTGTGAGGTTACTTTTGGATTGGGAACCACTGATCTATTTATTTATTTATTTGTAATGAAAGACTAGACCAGGTAGACGGTGTGCAGGGGTTTAATCCAAAACCAGAAGGGCAGGCAAACATAGACACAGAACTCCAAGTGAAAAGTACAAAAAACTAAGTTAAAGAAAAACAAAAGTTCTACACTTTAAGGTATAGCTTGAATACAACATAAAAATGTTCAAAAATGTACATGTGGTCTTCCACCTTTACATCATCTTCCACAGCCCAAGTTTAATTCCAAGAAGTACCGAGAATGGTTCAAATCCAAATATTAAGGATGCAGTGGCTGGTGACTTGTCAAAAAGAATGTATTGAAAGACCGGTCATTCATTGCGATGGTGGACAAGGTGACTTTACAGTTCTTTCAATTTAACTAAACGCAAGTTCATTGTGGAGAAAAGCTGCAGCTTGTACGCAAATGGCTAAAAATGGCATAAATGGACTTCCTGCTGTTGGCTTATGATTTCAGATAATGAATGAACATCTAATGTGTGATGGCTCGTGAAGCCAGTTTATAAATGCTCAGCTGAATAAACTTTCTGTTTGGCAGTGGTAGCTGATTGAGCGGATATAGAAAAGTGATATGGCCATTTTGGGCCATATGAGCAATGTTTTTTCCTTCATCCATAAAATGACAAAGCAAATGTGAAGGGTTGAATAAGGGTGTTTCAAACCAGCCTAAACAGTAAATGGTTATATTGGCTTGACCAAATAGACAAAGCTGAACAACTCAAAACCTGCTCAAAAGGACACTGAGGCCAGTGACTAAGGATGTTTATCACATGGCCTCTACTGTTTATTGAGTTTTAGAATCCAGGAGGACATCACCCATGACCATGAAGGTTTGGAGAACAGCCAGCCATTTTAAAATGTGCAAGTTTAAAATGTGTATCATGATTCAGCTTCCTCACTTCCTCCTTCCATACTACTAGTATTCAGCAGAGGAGCAGATCACTGACAAAGTAAGCTTATGCAAAAAGCAGTTTAAGTCACAGCACCTGCTAGAGGGCAAAAAAATATGCATCTTATGCCCTATTTGAAGGGGTTAGTTTTTCAGGAAGAGGTCTGTAATAAAATATTTGCACATTTCCTCTTTGATAAAACTCCTGCATCTCTACGGCTATAAATGAATACGGGATGGGCGAGTTTCTAGCATCTACTTTTCCTGCAAACCAGCTGTTTGTGTCACACAGTGATATGTTCACATTATTGGATCATGAATTTATTTATAGAAAACTACAAACCTGTTATTGTGGTTATTGTGTTTTTTTATTATTCCTTCTAAGGAGCTCCTTGTAAAGACAGTACGTAGACAAAGTGACAAGACCCATAGTAACTACATTTTCTAGAGACTCTTCCAAAGCATTCATTATTTTGTAATTGCCGGAAATATTTTCTCTGAATCTGAAAGTAAAAACGCCTAAGAAGCAGCAGTCAAAAGATTTTTTTTACAAAGCAAGAGGCGACATCTGCCTGCAAAATCACAGACTAAAACTAGTCAGGACTAAGAACATCAGACAACCATTGAGTCCGTCAAAAAAAAGTAGGTAATTTTGGCTTTAATTTTCTCTGTGAAAGAGAGAGAAAAACACAGACATTGCCAATCTGGACAGAAATAAAATCACAGAGTAGCACCTGCAAAATATGGAATTACAGCACACCATGTAAAACTAATCCTGTCCGAATAAGGCTTTAAACACTATTTGAACTGGATTAGTTTTTACCAGAGATTTGCACAAGATTTAACTGGCCATTTTGGACGGAATAAAGTATTTGTGTAATTTGCCCAAATTACCACAGATATCCTGGACATGTCAGCATTATGCGACACGAGATACATAACATTAACAATAATAACAATAATAAAAGAGAGCATGTCCATGTATATTATCAGGTTTAGTCATTATGATGAGGTCAATTCAGGACTACTATTACTATAGTCAGAGATATTCCCATTATTTATGGTCCAAACTGAGAGGTTTTGCGTGCAATCCTGAAGTTTCTGATCTCCTGTGAGCAGTAATGAGGCTTCTGCAGCTCATTTCTGTCTCTGGATGACATAATGTTTCCTGTTCTCTGCAATGAACTGGAAACCTAATTAGGATCAAAACCAAACCCCTAAACACTCTCCAGCATGACAGAGATGCCTTTTACACTTTGTCTTTCTTTTTTGGCACACATTTCAAAGCACCATTTTATCCAGATGTTTGAAGTCTGTACCTTTTTCTTCTGCCTTTCATTCATGTCCTTCATGCTAGTAGAGAGAGAGCTGCACATACGTTGCTGATCAGTGACACCAGTGTTTCTGTGTATCTGTGTTATTCTGCTGATTAATGGAATCAGGATTATTAGCATAGGGACAACTCTAAACCATATAGGGTCGTGGTAACCCAAGAAAGGTGCCCTACCTTGGCCCAAGTGTGCACCTCTTAGGGCCTCTTTGGCAGTGCCGAAGCCCAGCTCCCTACACACCACACTGGCTGCTGTCAGGTCCCATAGGTGATCACACACCGTCCCCCACTTTCCCTCTCTCAGCACTTCCACACGTCCCTCTCCGAGTCTGGGACCTGCCTTAAGACGTACCGTCTGCTCACACACACAGGAATGAGGAAATGTTTTACTTGTGTTATTAAAATTAACTTATGAACAGCTGCAGAAGCAGACAGTTTAGTGTTATCATTGATCCAACATAAGCAATTCAGTCATCGTTTACTGAATATTATAACTGAGAGGATCCAAAAGCTTTTCTGAGGATACAATAAAGGTTGGAGGCAATTACAAGCGCAAAGGGTGGGCATACAAGTTATTGGAGAATATTCAGAAAGGGAAATGCAAACTTTTAAACTGGTATATACTGTATATACACTATATGGCCAAAAGTATGTGGACACCTGACCAACATTACCCTTCACTGGAACTAAGGGGTCTAGCCCAAACCCTGAAAAGCCCCAGACCATTATCCCTCCTCCACCAAACTGTTGGCACTATGCATTTCGCTAGGTAGTGTTCTCCTGGCATCCTCCAAATCCAGATTCGTCCATCAGACTGACAGATAGTGAAGCGTGATTCATCACTCCAGAGAACACGTTTCCACTGCTCCAGAGTCCAGTGGCGGCGTGCTTTACA
>JAOUQW010000001.1:25709308-25720380 GCA_028565825.1 Olivaichthys viedmensis | reverse complement strand
CAGGGGCGCTGTATCATGGCTGACCCTGCGCTCTGACCCCAGCTTACCGATATGCGAAGAATGAATTTCACTGTACTTGTGCTACTGTACACATTGTATATGTGACAATAAATAGCATTCTATTCTATCTATCTATTTTGTTACTAATTATGTGACGTGTGCCAGATCCAAATGAGATTCGGATGTAACATAAATATAGAGTAGCATATTTTTCACAGTGATTTCAAGTAATCATTTGTTTGATAGTTGTGTGAACCCTGTTTTCAGTACATCAACTAAGACTGCAGCATTGTAGTTTTGCCCAGGGAGTAAGAAAAAATGATAGAAGAATGAAAGAGGGAAATACAAATGAAAGAACAGGAAGGTTGACAATAATCAACTCACCTGTACAAGCGCTCATTATGCTTCTCTGCTTTTGGGTATCCCAGCATCCCACACACCACTCTACTGCTGCTCAGATCCCAACCCAGGTTGCACACATGCCTCCATCTCCCAGCATGCTTCACTTCAAGTACCCCTTCCGTAACCATTGCAGTGCCCCGAGTGCTGGGCAAGACTGGGCGGAGTCGAACCTCCTCCAAACTCCCTCTCCCTACGGTCTGCAGGAAGAGGAACACAAATTCTGCACTCGTCTAATCCTGACTTTGTGTTCCCGAAACAAAAATACAAGCTTCATCTTCAGTGTACCGTAGATTATATGGGCCAATGAGAAAGCAATTGCATTAAATGCTTGGGTTCAGAGGAATTCTAGACACAACGAAAAACTTCAGTGCCCCCTTGCAAAATAATTGTCTTTGCATGCCAAGTCATGACAGATGGTGAAAGTAGATTGTCTGGAAAACAGTAATTAAAATCAATTTAATGTTTTCTTAGAGTTAACTTTGATTCTGCCACCAGACTGTGTAGCAAGCTATAAATATTATGTAAAAACAAACTAACTAAACTTGCTAAATGTTCGGGGAACAGTGAATTATGGTATTTAGGTAGCACAGTTACAGTGTTTGGGCTATGATGGCTCAAAAGTGATATTTGGGTATGGTTGCATCTCTTTGTAATCTAGTGTTTTGGGAGGATGTGGGTTAAACCAATGAGAATGATGATAAATGGGTCATGGCAAATACCAATGAGAGTCAAACAGTGCAATCAGGGAAAATTGTGTTGAATTACAGATCAGTGAATAAACTACCAAACAAATTAAAGTATTATCATGTAGCACTCCTTGCATTACCACAGTAGGATTTACATAAATTCTGTTCAGTACAATGTTCATCTCACCTGCTCCACGGTGTTTGTGAAGTCAGTGTTCATTCTGTTGTCGTGCTCTACGTTGGGATCTGACTGTTCAGACCTGGACACAGGAGCCGACTGTCGCGCTCCGGACCTCTCTGGGCCGGAGGACTGGGTCGCTGGTCTGGGTTGACTGTCCTGATTGCGTCTGTACGATGCCCCACTGCGCAAGTAATTGGGCAGCTGGTGCCCTTGTGGGACAGAGTTTTCTTGCCTGCGCGTGGCTGCGTTATCATTGCCATTCCTGCGCAGTTGGATCTGATGGCCGTACAGGTGTGGTGAGGAGGCCGAGGAGGCCGAGGAGCCTCGGGCTGAGTTTCTGTGCAGGGCGATTTCATGGCCTCGTCTGCTCAGCTCGCTGTCCGGCGCGGGGTCGGTCTGAGAAGGTGAGCGTGGGGCTGTGGCGGCAGGCTGTGCAGGCTCGCTGTAGCGGGGTACATGGCCCTGGCGTGGGCCTTCTTGGCTGCACACGACCCCGAGGTCCTCAGCGTGAGTGCAGTCATTTATGCCCCAGTTGTTAGAGCGACAGTCAGAGAGTGAGGTCTCTGTGCCTTTGCACACCACATTATCCAACCAAATTTGCCCTAGAATGTGGAGAAAGACACAAGAAAGGCGAGTTAAACCCATAACCATTTTATGAAAGGAAAGAAAAACACTTATAAGCTAAAACGTTGGCATTAATGAGTAAAAATGGCATAAAGAGGAAAACATAGGCACATACGAACACACATATACATGCAAGAAGATAGGCCCTGTTTGTTAAAAAAAAGGGGGAAGGAGCGGTTGACTTGGGGGGTAACCAGGGGGAGCTCAACTCCACCAAAAAGGACGCACAAACCTCTCACCTTGACCCTGTCCGAATCTGGCACTGTGCACCCACGTGAGACCTTGCGCGTAACCGAGTTCCCGGCAGACCACGTTGGCCAGGTTGATGTCCACCTCGTCATCGCACACTGAGCCCCACGCGCCATTATAGAACACCTCCACGCGGCCCTCGTGTGCGCCTGACCCGCCCACCAGACGCACCTGGAATCCTGGCGGCACTCCGCGTGCGAGAGGGAGGAGAACACACAGCGTGAGGGCTACGGTCAGCATCATCTCCGTCTGAAATCCAGAACATGTGAAGATGTGAATAGAGGTTATGAAATTGCCCTTATGCAGAATACCAACAAATATCTGTTTTCGCACGTCACTCAGCTGAGTCAGTGTAGCAAAGCAATCAGGTTTCCAAGTGCAATTACTGAAGGAGGAAATCTAGACTGGTATGTGTCTAGGATGCAATCTAATTGGCCAAGGAGAGGCTTCAGGTGGGTGGGAATCTGAGGAATTTGAGAAACAAATTTTGGTTTGGAGGTACACAACTTCCTATTTTCTATACATATGCAGATTTAGACTGTATATATATATATATATATATATATATATTGCAGCTACACAGCGATGCAGTAGCTGGAATGTTTTTTCTCAGATTAAAGTCATTCTTGTTGACTGGATGTATGACTGCACTCATATCTAGTTTGTTAGAAATGTTAAAGCCTGTTTTCCTGGCCTGTCAAATGAGAAAATACTCAAAAAAGTAAAAGATTATGGGAGTTTTACTTACTCAAACCTTTTTTCTAAGCATCTTATGCAACTTTATCTTCATCATTATCTTTACATCTGCAGACTTGCCCACAGGTGATCTATGCATCTATAGATGAAGTGTGATACAGTAACTAGAATTTATTTTACATAAGATGCTCTTTTACATAAGCTCTGTGGATGTTATGATGCCAGTACAGTTCTGCTAAAAGGTGGAAAGCGGCGAAACACTCCCACAAAACCATAAAACACTCACAGTGCATTTTCCAGTGACTGACTTATAATTAGCAATCCAAATATTTCTCTGCTCTTCCAGAAAACTCCCAAGGGAGAGAATTAGACTACAGTGATGGAGCAGTGGCAAAACAGACATGGAGTTAAATAGAAGTCAGGAGAGAGAGAGAGAGAGAGTGAGAGAGAGAGAGAGAGAGAGAGAGAGAGAGAGAGAGAGAGAGAGAGAGAGAAGAGGGATAAAGGAAAAACAGTGCTAAAAGTGGAACCTCCTTCACCAAAACCAAACCCACCAATAACGTAGTGTGCTATGCGAGACACAGTGTGAGACACAGCATGCTATTTACTGTTGCACATATCAGGACCGTGTCTGGTTTGCAACAGGTTGCTGCAGCTTAAACCAGCAGCGCATTTGGCTTCAATCAATACAGCATGCCAAGTGCCAACTCACTGAGAGCCATGTAATGGCAAAAGCAGTGGGTGACAAGTGCATGGGGGTGAAAAAAACCCACAGGGTGAGAGATATAACAAGAAGAGAAAGTGAGGATTAGAGAGAGACTAAGAGGAGTAAGGAGAGAGAAGAGTTCCACTCACCTGTTGAAGAGGCTCCTGTGAGGAAGCACAGCGAGACTGACTGAGAAGAGCAGAGGGTGCGTGAGGGTTTTGGGATCTGGTTTTCTCTCCCTCTGACTCTCTCGCTCCCTCCCTCTCTCTCTCTGTTCTCGTTCCCTCCTTCCCTTTCCTTCCCCAGTTGCTATCTCTTTCTCCACCCCATATTTTCTTTTAGATTTCTTTTGCTTTGTCTTTTTATTTATCCTATACAGTACACTTTTTGGAAATAAAAGATATTAAACTGCACCTTTTAGAGTACAAACGCTTTTCACTGAGGTGGTACCCTCAAGGGTATGTCTCTGATACCTTTAGTATCTTTCACCTGGGAAAGCCCTTAAAACCTTTTTAAGGTACATAATTGGACCTTAAGGACCACTGATGTACCTTTGAGGGTATGTTTACATAGTTTGTACTTTGGGGAACAAAAATGCACTGGTATAGTATTTTTTTCTGACAGTATAATGCAGAAAAGGCTATTCAGGAAGTCACTAGCATGTCTGGTGTAAAACACTCTTGCTCAGGCAGCTCCTGTGAAACACAATGCAATACCAAATTGAAACATGTGCAAATACATTTCCATCTAATAAATAATAAGTTGTATTTATTAGCACTTTTCTCAAGCGCAAGGCCACTTTGCAGTAGGCAGCCTTGCACATATGATTTGGGAAAGACACTTCAAACCAACCACATCAAAATGCTAACAAAACAATACAGTTACCATGGCACTGCACAAAACAGTGAAGAAGTCACAGGAGGTAGAGTGATAACACAGGAGAAAAAAAAACATAGGTTTTTAAGTTGAGATTTGAAGGATGCAATGGAAAAGATGTCATGTTCATTCTCGGGGAAAGAATTCCACAGTCTGGGAACTATGATGGTAAAAGACTTGCCATGCATGGTAGTTTCTTATCTTGGAACCACAAGCAGACCCCATTCTGATGACCTTAAGGTACAGGCTGTGGTATATGCACTCTCAGAAAAAAGGTACTAAACTGTACCTTTTCTTGTCATTGGGGTGGTACCCTTGAGGAAACATCTTTTGTACCTTTAGTATGTATCTTTTACCTGGGAAGTTGCTTGTAGTGTACTTTTAAAGTTTTACTCTAGAAGCAAATTAAAGGTACAACAGTGGTCTTTAAGGTGTAATTATGTTTAAAGGTACACTATATTCACATTTCCAGGTAAAAGATACATACTAAAGCTACAAAAGATGTTCCCTTGAGGGTACCACCCCAGTGACAAGAAAAGGCACAGTTCCATACCTTTTTTTCTGAGAGTGTACCTGTAGATCAAGAAACTCAGGGGTGCGTAATGCAAAGGAATTTGTAGTGAACACGGTATGAGACAGGTAACCAATGAGGTTTATAAAGGATGAGATTGATATGGTCTTAATTTTAGTTATGAATACACTGAATACACAAAAAAGAAACTGTACAAGTACAAACAATGTAAATGCTCCCTCAAAGGTGCAGTAGTGCACTCTTAACAAAGGGTTCCCCAAAGGTCATTTGAATAGTTAAGGGTTCTTAGCTTCCTAAAGGGGTTCTACCTGGAACCCTCTCTGATTGGGAAACCCTCTGTTGTAGGGCTCTATATTGAACCTTAAAAGGTTTCCCCCAAAGGTCAAGCCAAAAAACTATTTAGGGTTCTAAATTTAACCTTTTTTCCGAAGGTCGGGTTTATACTTGACGACTCATGCACGTGCGGACGCAGAACCTAGACGAGCCGCATTGTTCACATACTCCCCTAAGTACCTTTTATACATCTGGAGCATTAAAAGCGATATGCACTACAGGGCAGGTGAGAGCCGAAAAATCTCTGTCCAACAGGTTTCCCTGTTTAGTGATTTCATGTTAACTATTCTGGGACACTTATTTGTCACTGTGCAGCAGCATGGAGATGTTAAACACACGGACGGTGTCACGCTTTCGGAGGGACAGGAGGACACAGGCGCAAAACCGTTTTCAAACAGACATTTATTTGCCCTCTTTAACTAAACGGAACCATACACTCATACACACACAACATATGACAACAAACAATCCGGCACAAACTGGACGGAAACAAGGAGCGCTTTTTAAACACTTACTAATGACCAATAAACAACATGCAGATGGGGACAATCACATTACAAGACAGGGAATATTACACACATACACGGTAGCGCACGTGGTGGCCGTCGCCATGGCAACCGCCTGCTAGGTCACGCGCACAGCCGCGCACGTGACAGACAGACTGTGTTAGTTTCTCTTGAAAACGTCATTGTGATTGTCGTCATGAGCTGCGTCACATACAAACTTAATTTAGAAGTATTTACTAATCTAGAAGATTCAGAAGCTTAGGATGTAAAACTGACTTTTCGGTAGGTTTGTAGGCTAAATGAGAGGCTTATTCAAATTAAAACACTAACCGTCAAAAAAGGGAAATCAATTAGTGTTATTACTCAAAATCTTTCTAGAAATAGTACAAAAGTATACAATTTGAGAAACAGCTCAAGTTTGTTTAGTCTGTTGTGGTACATCGCGCTATACTGCCCCAACAATTTACGTTGGTATTGCACCACGCGGACATACGCGTAAATTGTTTTGGACGCGCACAATTAACGCCTCGAACAAATGCAGAATGCGCACAGAGGCCATCTTGCGTACACGTAGGTAAATGTAAGTATAAGAGTTTGGTTCTTGAAGGAGCAGTTTGTAATTTTTAGAGCCCTCTGCTGCGTGCAAGGTGAATTGCAATGGAAACATTGAACAGGCCTTCACTTTCCCCCAGCCGACCCCACCCCCTCAGTAAAAACTAAGTATGCCTTATGGGTTGCCTTTTAAGGAAAAGGGGAAGAGCTGAGCAATTCTGCTCTTTATGGGGGCGGAGCTAATTTCCAGGCCAGAAAAATATCAACAGAAACCTTAAAAAAGAAACTAGCGAGATCAAATCAGTTTTTCTAAGGTATTTTTTTAAATGATATGATTATTATTACAGGTCTAGAAACACTTTTACAAATTGCACCTTTAAGGTCCAATTATGTACCTTAAATGAGTATTAAAGGTACACTACACCCTCTAGGTCCTCTAAATGAAGGTAGAAGAGACATCCTCTTGAGGGGTAGCACCCCAGTGACAAACGTTTGTAAATGTACAGGTTAGCACCTTTTTTCGGTGTGTAAGAACTCTAGCAGCTGCATTTAAAATGTCATCAGCCATTTTAGCAGGAAGGCATTTATTCCAATCCAATCCAAGCACAGAGATAGTGAAGGAGCCGATTGAATGCTGATAGAGCTGATAGTGCAGCAGGACTAGGTTTCCACCAGAAACAAGTGCAAGATAGTTGTAGGAACCAATGCAGGGTGTACAGTGGAGTACGTTAGAGTAAGATGTGAATTTCTTCATGTTGGTAAATATAGACCATGATTTGCCAAGACTTTTGACTGTTATTTGTGAAGTTCTCAGACATGCAGCTTAAGTGTACACTCAAGTGAGTCGTGTCTGTGCTAACTGCTCTCTTTTCCGAACTCCGTGTTCACACCTTAGCCATTTCTTATCATAGTGTGTGTCAGTGTCATGTTCTATATTAATGCCATCTCTGAGCCCCAAAATGACCCTTAAAAACAACACTGAATTTACCCCAGCGATCCTCTGACCAACGGCACATGATTTGTAGATTTGGAACACGTGAAAGCAAGTTACACAAGATTGAGTGTTTGTGCATCTGTCTAAAAAAACTGTCTTTCTTCCTCGCTCCCTCTTTCTCTCTCCTTCTGTAATTACACAGTAGTGGTGCTGGCTCGAACCCGCACCCACAATTAGTGGTGTCATGAAATAAGTGCTCGATGTGCTCTTCAGCAATATGCAAACTGCCTGTTTCAGTTTGTGCTGAGAACAGTACCTCACCTCTTCCCCCCTCTCTGTGCCAATACGGCTTTTGCTGCTTTTTTAACCATTTCATAACTGTGTGTAAATGTAACTTACAGTCTCTTACACGAACCAGACCAGGCTTTATGAGTGTGTGTTTGTAGGAACAGTTGAGACACATCATCCAAAGATGATTTGCAAATCATTTGGATTACTGACATTGTCCGGGAATGAGTGACATCACCCCACTAATTAGGTTTACATGGGCCACTTTATATATGCCAGTATTCCATGTGAGCTTTTAAAGGAAGTTTAGGGGCCTGTTAATGCTTAAGAGGACACAACAGTACAGGGGTATTACAACTGTATACAAGCTAAAACGCTCATATGAACGCTGTAAAAGGAATTTTAAGTATTCAATTTAGGTAGACCTAAGTTACTTATGTAACAGCGATGCTGTGCATTATCTCAAATGTCAGAATCCTGTTGATGCAGGAGGTCATGGCACAGAAATGGCTGTTTTTGTCTCCCTCTAGTGGTTAATAGAGTTAACTACAGGGCGCATCTATTCTCTCCTTCTCTATCGCTCTGTGAACGTGTTTTTATTTTTTATTTTATTTTTACTCGCCAGCTTCTCAGTTAGCTAAGCACTAAACTGTAGAAAAACGGTTCTTTTATTTCAATAATAGGTTTAGAATATTTTAAAATATATCCTTTCTAATGGGCTTCAAGTTAGCTGTTAAGGTTTTGCCCGCCATGTTTTTTTCATCCTTCCAAAAAAAAAAAAAACCCTGGACCATAAAATGGAATTGTGGGATTGCCTGTGGCTAAGCTAGCATTAGCATAAGCATCATTATTTTTTCCCCTCCAAAATGACCAGTTAGGTGCAGAACAATACGATATAGAACCATAAACTTATATGTGAGGTAATATGTTGGTATTAGTGCTACCGAAAACACACAGTTGATATCATGAATTTTTAATTTAGTATTGATTGTTAATAATAATCAGGCCCTCTTCCCTGCTGAAAGATCCAGCTTGGTCTGAACACGGGCCGAGGAGCTGGTCAAGCTGGTCGACGGAAACAGTTTATGAATCACCGCTACTAATGTGACACTGTAGACACGTTGTTTCAAGAAAATAACACAACAGTAAGGCAATTAGAAAATCTCAAACATGTACTGATCAATTTAGTCAAGTTATAAGGAAGCTGAAAAATAAATTCCTAGCTGGCTAAACTGGTCAACCGGCTTGACCAGCTCGACCTGTGTTTTGGCAGCTGGTAGCTGGTCAGACCAAGCTGGATTTTTCAGCAGGGAAGGTTTTAAACTTTTGTAATGAAACATTGCTCATTTTTTATTTCACTGAAAGTTCGATTCCATCAAGCAAACTACTCCTCTATGAGTTTGTTTTAATGATCTATGTACCATTTCTTCCTAATGGAAGCTTTTAGGTGTAAGAAGGAGTAAATGCAGTTCTCGTAAAGCAGTCTGGTACCTACAAAAGCCTTACAGTATATCTATCTATGTGTTCCTACACCAATCACCTTTCTGTTCATCCTCATACACTTTGACCCCCTGATGAGAGAAGTCTTTGGGGAGTAGTGTGTTGGTGGACAAGACTTTGGTCTTGCCCGTGGCCAGGTCCTTCTCAACTGTGATCTCTACGGAGTACATCGCTGGGCGGTCAACGAGACGAGAGATTAACATCCTGCAGTGGTGCGCTCTCATTCTCCCAAAACCAGTCAGTCACACACTCCCCACTCCCTTTAATTCTTTTATATATTTATTTAGTTATAGAGATGAGCTTCGAACCTCCAACTAATGCTTCAGTTATTTATGTGTGACCACCAGAGCAAAATACTTTGTTACCCTTGCCATATAAGCGCATAGCAGAAATTAAAATCAATTAAAATTTTAAAACATATTGTTTATTGGATTTGGTTATTTTTATCTTATATATTAGGCAGTGACCATTCCTATGATTGTGATGGATGGGATTGTAATATAGCATTCATACAGTAGGGTCCAAAAGAATTCTCTACTGTATTTATTTAACTTTTTAAAAATTAAAATCTAATACAATGTTTTACTATTATTCAAGAACATATAATTGAAAACTGCGAAAATTTACTTTTGTATATTCGATAAATCCTCTTTGAAACTGAAATCTAGCTGAAAACTGTTACACCTTATATTTCATTCACATGGTAACACATGCTCATAACATACTGTGTTAATTGTTCTCAACTAGTAACAACCAACACATGATATCGAACCAAGCAGTATGCAGGTGTTGTACATTCAGATAGAAAGAACACATTTTAGAATAGAATTATGTAATCTTGTTTGGAAAACATAATTTGTCAATTCCTAATTAGTTCTTGATAATTGAAGAGATCACAGCAGTTCCTGATAGTGAAAACTACTGTATCTGGTGAGTCACAGAAAGATGAATATTTTTGTTGCCTGCAATTATGACTTCAATTATGGTCCTTAGAGCTGATGATGATTTTTTTAAAATGTTATTTTGTTAAGTATTGTCTTCAGCCACTGCATGCTGCCATGACAACAGCAGCACCAAGGTAATCTTTTCATAGGAGCACGGCTGCCATGGCAACCTCAAATTTTGTGAAAGAATGTACCTAAAAATAACTTTTCTAATAACACGCATTATGTTGTTCAGCTTTACATTTTTAAGTGAAGGACGGTTGAATATGAGCGCAGAATTTCACTGTGTGGACCCACTGAAACACACGCATGCATGCAGACAAAAACTGAGAAAAGACAGTGAGAGTTAGAAGACACAACACTAAATGAAATGAAGATGATTAGTAGCTCTATATTGGACACGACAGAGAAAGAAGTCACATTTTGGGGCCTGGAACATTTCAGAAAGTGGCGCTACCTAAAAAATAAATAAAAGTGTGCATATACAATTATTGTATATATGCAATGTTTATAAACATATGCACATATGTAAATAGGCACTATATTTTTTAATATTTAACTATGCTGCAGCATGGACATCAATTGTTAGCCTACAAGTTTTATTTCTTCTTGCCTTCCCTTTGCCCTCAAAAACAATTTAAATAAATGAAAAAGTCTGGAAGAGCAATGGCCTCTACTTAGAGACAGACAGGCACTGCTGTGAGTGCTATATAGAAGACTAATCAGTCCCTCACTTTCTCAGGGTAGTTGTGGGGCCCTTAGAGGCCCCTTCACCGCATTTCGCCTCTCCTCTCCAGGACAACAGTGTCACAGATAAAAGTAAATGTTTGATTACAGAGTAAGACGAGGCCCCATGATATGAGAGTGAGCTGCTGCTGAACAACTGAAGCCATCTCAAATCCCAACAAAATTCTCAACCTGTGATAGTTCTAAAGGACAATCCGTTACACACTTCATGTGTCTAATCAAAACGTCGGTGTCACGCGCATAGCGTGGCGGTAGCTAGGGCAACGGCGCACCATGCGCGTTTGTTTATGTTGTGTTCCCTCGTCTGTGTCACGTG
>JAOUQW010000001.1:25633050-25650176 GCA_028565825.1 Olivaichthys viedmensis | reverse complement strand
CCGCAGCAGCCCGTTTAAGTCCGCTTCCATCCCGGCTTGCTGTGTCCTTCTTTAGGTCCGTGATTCTGTCACACTTGCGGCGGACACAAGCGCAAAGCCGGTTTAAACATAACATTTATTACTTAGCAGATTCAAAAACACAACGCGGAACTGCACACAAGCGGACATACAAACAATCACGGACCACTAGACGGAAACAATGAGGGCTTTTAAACACTACTGATTACAAACAAACGACATGCAGGTGGGGACAATCACATTATGAGACAGGGATATAACACACACACACACACACACACACACACACACACAGCGGCGCACGTTGCCATGGCAACCACCCGCTAGTTCCTTTGAACATGTCGAACAAATGAGTGATTTTGATAACCTGCTGTTAGCTGTTAGCCCAATACACTGATACAGTGTTCCTCAACAAACACCAACAAACCCTCCCTTACGGAAATTCACTACAGTTTACTATGATATGATACCCAATTTTACTATGGTATTTTAATATATGGTTATCAAATTCTGAACCATGATACTACCATGGTTTTATTGTGGTACTTAAGTGTAACTATGGTTAGTATGGTTTTACCATGGCGCTTTATGGTAACTATGTTTATTACATATTTAATTATGACACAGTTTTACTATAGTACTTTATGGTAACTATGGTTGTTATCAGGACAGTACCATGAATTTCTGGGCCCTGATCAAATGCAGTCTCTTTGAGCCCCTTTTCCATCTCTTGAACATGCAAGCTTTTTAGTCCAGGCCCCTTAAGGGCCCCCTTTACCTAGGGGCCCTGCGTAGTCAGGTCCACTATTGCCCTTGGTGTGACACACCTGGTTGTTATACTCTTGACCATAACATTACCCTGGTTTTATCGTTCTGTGGTACATTAATTGTTCAAGAGTTACTGTGATTTTGGCTGCATTGTATTCTGGTTCACTGAAAACTCTTGCTGTTTGTCCCAGTGTTCCACTTTCAAAGCAGAGTGTGTGAGATCAGTTGCCTTCCATGCCTCAGAGAACAGACCTAAGAGTTAGTCCATAAATCAATAGTTACAATGAGTTTTAGTTCAGTGTGGGTGTGCAGTGAGCTTAATGGAGGCAGGAGGAGAGAATTAGGGACTCTTTTTCCAGGCATAGCCCTCCGATGGGCTTAAACCATACAATTTAGAATTAGGCAGTGGCAACTCCGTGGTTAAGGCTCTGTGCTTGTGGCCAGAAGGTTGTGAGCTCAAATACCAGCACTGCCACAGAGCCACTGTTGGGCATTTGAGCAAGACCCTAAACATTCAACTGCTCAGCTCTTTGCTTGGATGGATTCTGTTTCACTTGGATGAAACCACCAAATGAATAAATGTAAACATGTCTCTCTTGCTCTTCCTGTCTCTCAGTTCCTTATCAGTATTGTGGCAGAGAGGCCGGATGGCAGAAAGATTGCTAAGCCCGTAGAGCTGAGGGTCATGGTCGGAGACGCTAATGACAACAGACCGACATTCCCTCAGATGCAGTATCACACTGTCGTGAAGGAACTCGCACAGAAAGGTCACATACTCATACACACACACACACAGTCACACAGTCAGTTAATCATCGCAATATGATTACTAGAACACACTGGGTGGTTATACTGGACAATGAGACAGTTTAGCTGTGCAACATTAATTAATTTGATATTTTGTGATCATTTCATAAAATCATAGAATAGATATCAATATTGATGATCAATTGAAAGAAAAGATACTGTACATTGGGATGAGAAGAAGATACAGTACTGTGCAAAAGTCAGAGACCACTCTTTTGTTTATTCAGTTTTCAATCAAATGACACTTCAGTACTTATTGTTAATAATTTGGTGGCAAACAATAATGATGGGAAAATGTATTTAACAGAAAATCACTCAAATGTCTTCGACAAGTAACTAAGTACAGCATGAAATCTGTAATTTTGTTTCACCTTGCCGCTAATTCCATTCATCCAATTTCATCAAACCGTTACGTTACAGCTGTTTCATGCAAATGTAGTTCATCTGCATAAATAAGTGCTAAAACTATTATACTTAGTGTTGGAGGCTTCTTTGTAATTGTAGATTATATTCACATTTACAGGATTATTGTCTGACACCAAAAAGTTATATATAACTTTTATATATGTTGCATGTTCCAATATGCCTTTTATGTTTCAACATGCAAATGCAGGCAATATAAAATGTTGATTGTCCTCTGTTTCAATTTGCATGTTCATAGAATCTGGATTTCTTGATGATGGTAAACCTGTAGGTGCTTCAGTTTTTCTGTTGTCTTATGACATTTTTTGTGGAACCGCCGCATCAAGCAAAAAAAATTATAGTCTTTAAAACAAGTTTTGGGTGACTTTCAGTAGTGAATAGAATGTTAGGATTATGGCTGCAGAGATTTAAATTCTTGTTCGCTTAGCATTTTCCCTATGCCCCACAGGAACTGAAATCCTCACAGTCCAGGCAGCTGATAACGACGACCCCAAAACGGATAATGTGCGGATTTTTTACCGGTTGGCAGGGCAGGTTCCAGAGAGCCCACGCAATCTTTTCCGTGTGGACCGAGATTCCGGGGTGATCACAGTGCAGGCGGACAGTATGGAGGGCACAGCTTCGCAATACACTCTCACAATCATTGCTGAGGACGCGAAAGGTTACACACACACCCATCACATCAACTGATGATAGGGGTGAAAAGACTTGATTTGAAGCAGTGCACCAGTCTCAATATTGAAACAAAACAGCATGTATCGGGCAAAAGTTGGGAGGCGATCATAACTGAAGCAACATGTGTCCCAGTGAAGGAGACATGGCCTCTCTGCTTGTCAGTCCTAATGAAGGAGGCGTGGCCATTCTGCCTGTCAGTCCTAATGAAGGAGGCGTGGCCATTCTGCCTGTCAGTCCTAATGAAGGAGGCGTGGCCATTCTGCCTGCCAGTCCTAATGAAGGAGGCAAGGCCTCTCTGCCTGTCAGTCGTAATGAAGGGGGTGTGGCCTCTGCCTGTCACAGTGAAGGAGGCGTGGCCTCTCTGCCTGTCACAATGAAGGCGGTGTGGCCTCTCTGCCTAATTAACGGTTTCAAATAGCTCATTAATACATTGGATTGTTGATCACGTATGGAGATGCACATTGTATCATCTCAGAAGAAGAGATACACAACCCTACCTTTTATTCAGTAAATTCTGTTTTGTGGACAAAAATTTGAGCAAAAATCTTCATGTTACTCTTTTTTTCCCACGAACTGAACATGACCTCTAATTTTTGGCCTCATTCTCAGATCATGCTAAATATCAGACACAGGAAGCGAGAGTGCACATGACATGGTGTTTATAAGAAACAGTGTATCACAGTCCAGATGTCCTTGTTGGTATTTATACTCTACTGTAGCTGAATATTTTTTTCAAATGAGGCTTTTAGTCACATACACTGACTTCATGTGGCTGTTGTCTAGATGATTGTCATTTTATATCAACTGTGTGATATGTGAGATATGTCATATTAAATGTGTTATTTGGCAGGTGGTCAGGAGGGAAAGTGATACTTGATAAATCATTAGAATGATTGTTAATTGCATGCCATGCTGTCGATTATTAACTGTAACTGTATGATGAGTGATGGAGGCTAACAGTAGTAATGATATTGTGATGACCTGCCAGTGACCTGCATCTGCCTCTTTCTGCAGGACTGAACAGTTCCTGCACTGTGATAGTTAAAGTTCTTGATGAGAACAACAACCCACCTGTCTTCTCTCAGCATGAGGTATGTGCACTGTTGTTGATGTGTGTCTGAAGTTTTACTTAAGTTTCTCTAACTGTTTGTCTGTATGTGTGTATATAATATTTTGTGAGCAGGTGTGTTTGTCTGTGAGTGATCTTGTCACTGTAGGTTGATGCTTATTTTCATACTCTGTTGTTTGTGTTGCTAAAACTTTATTAACTTTATGTAGTGTGTTTGTGTATAATTGGGAGTCTGTTTAGGTGTGTATGAGGTCCTGGGTAAGCTGATATGTGTGTGTATGATTTTTCTTGTATCTCTATGTAGATGCTTACTTTTTGCAAGGTTTCTTATGTGTGTCTCTGGAGCTCCGTTGTGTTTCTATAGTGTGCTTGTGTATGAGTGAGTTTATGAATATTAAATCCTGTATGAGCATGAGTGTGTGTATGAGCATGAGAGTGTGTATCTTTATTAAGTTTCTCTAGTGTGTTTGTGTGTGTATGAGCTGCTGCGTGAGCAGCTGTGTGTGTGTGTGTCTGAGCTCTGGTCTGACAGAGGCTGATTTGATTTGCTGATGCGAGCGAAGTAAAGAGCTTTCAGGGGAATCCACGTATTAATCTCACGCTTATAGGAAAGGGCCGATATTGCAGAGGACTTTCCTGTTCAGAGCTCCAAATGGACAGTGTTCTCAATGCTAATCTGATCAAGCTCTGGGAAGACAATTTATTCAAAAGCAAATTCATGGCACCTCAGTAACATCTATCCTTTAGTCAATACTGCAGTAACATAATTCCTCCCCCTTAGAAATTTTAGCTAAATTCCAAAACATTAACTACAGTAATTAATGATTAACATGAATAGCAATTGTAACATTATTTTAGATAGATTAGCTAGATCAATATTTTGTATAGATTAATATCTATACAGAAGCCAGGGTCAGGACGTAATGGCAGAGTATCATTATTTAGGATTTTCCATGAATCTTGGTCAGCATTGATAGCTGGATTCAAAACACAGGCAGATACAATTATCCATAGTACATCCTTTATCGTAAACCAAAGAGGCAGCCAGAGGTGTGAACTACAGAAAAAATAAGGAACTGGAAAACCAGCATAAAATTGCAGTATCAAACATGCAAGACAGAGGAAAAACCAAGGGCTATACAATCAACTCCAGAATTATAAAAAGAATAATTAAGACATTATTACACACAATGATTCAAATTCTTCAACCAGACAGTTACATACCTTTCCTCTAGCAAAAAAATTATTCTGTAAGAAATTCATTTAAATAATAGTATTTTCTTTCAAAAACCTGTGGAAAATTATTGACAAACCTAAAGAATATTTAAAATAAATGCAAACAAATTGTCATCCTTGAAAAAAATCTATTTTTAAAATGGCTTTCAGTCCCCAAAAACTTAAAACACACATGTAAAATCCTTTTGTCTTCCATCACCATGTGGAAAACCAAAGAACCTTCAATATAAAAGAGACAGATGGTTGTTGACCGGTAATGGATATGAAAAATATGAAAAATACACAAGCCGTTAAAATTAAGCACAATAAGGGTTGTAATAAAAACCATTTCAAATGTCTGGAACAGTTGTAATTTTTCAGTTTTACCATATATTAAATGTGGGAGTGGCAATAATTTTGAAACCAGTATATTTAAAAAAAAAAAAAAAAAATTTTTATGTCTGAAAAAAATTGGTTTAAAAATAAAACTATACAGCATCCCCATGGGTTTAAGCTCAAAATATCTCTCATTGCATATGGTATTTATTTTATATATATACATTTTTGCTCATTTTCATAAAACCAACATAATGCCGACAATTCTGGAGTATATACTGTATATACACAGACTGATGGGACAAAGTGAGGTAATGAAGAGTGACTGATTTGAGTATATACAGGTTGGATCTGGACCTGCAGAAACTGTAAAATCCAGCAAGTAGAATATAAGACAGGCAGTGAACTCAAGACCTATGTGACAGGAGTTCAATGGTAATGTTTAGTAAATTGTGACTAGATTAACATCAAAACACTTCTTTTTGCCCCTTCTGGGTCAGGCTGTCAAAATATGAGTGTCAGGTCTGTAATCATATCAATGAGCCAGAATGTTTGTACAATTAACAAGATTGACACTGACTGTAATGTAACTCAGCCTCACTAATTAGTAATTCTTTACATTTATTAGTATAATATGTATAACAAGCGACTACATGGACATGGATATAAATATATACATGTATATTTTTTCTATGGGTGCATCTACAGTATGTAGTATTTCCATTTACTTGAATGACTTTTTCTTTTTCTGAACCACTTTGTGTCAGGGCAGAAACTAGGTGGATGCAAGCGCGGGCTGTGCGCTAGCAGGCAGGCTTCAGAAAGCTGAAAAGGGTTAGGCAAAGGCGTCGTCGAGGGGCAAGCGGAGGGGCAGGCGTAAGGTCGGGCGATATGCAGTCGGGGGTCCAAGGGGCAAAGGCAAGGTCAGAAATCCGGGATCGGGATCGAAGAAGGCGTTGTAGCATGACATACATCAGAGGATACTCAGCCCAGATTTTCCCGTTGGCGAGGCTTTTATAGGTTGTCTGTAATCGCCTCCAGGTGTGTGTAATCGAGCGTGTTGCGCGTGTGTGTGTGTGTGTGATAGATATAGTTGTCTGATGCTAATTTTATGCACATATGTCTTTTCTACAGTGTTGACGATGATGGTCAATATGCCCAAAAAGCGGTTTGTTTAACTTTATTTTAACCCCAAATATAAAGTAAAGTTCTGTTCAGCTCAGCTGTGTGCTCAAATGTCAAGTATTTCAGGGCAACCCAATCAGTACAAAAGTCATACATTCCTACCCCATCTTCTTCTTCCTAAGGATGCCCCTAACCTCTTCTCTTTACATAACACAGTTTGGGAAATCCTCTGGGAAATTGTCTTAGATTTCTTTTCCTGAGGTGATCTTCTAAAATTGGCCACCTTTCTTCACCATCCTTTTTTTTTGTTGTTGCTTTTTTGCATCAGCAGTTTCCCGGAAAATCCCCTGCATGCGCTCACCCACGCGTGTGAATAATACAGGAGCACCGAGATGCATGTGGGCGTTGAGCGCAAAAAGCTGTCATAAAGATAGAAGGCAGCAATAATGGAGAGACAAAGAGGCCTTCAAATATTTGCTAGAGTTGAGAGCTCAGAAAGAGGCAGATTTTACAAAACCCAAGACGAGGATATGAGGGTTTCCCCCAAAACCCCTGAATTCTGGCAGCTTTAAATAGATCACTTATGGAAATTGGAATGCAACTTTGATCAGGCCCAAAGGCTCTCATGTTAGGTGATCAAATGCTGTTGTTGTCATGTTTAATAGACCCTCATTTGAGTGCCAATCAAGTGTATTGACTCTGACTATGAATGTAATGTGTTTTCCTGTAGTGATCAAACCTTTGTTAGATGACTAAACTTCATGAAGCAGGTTGGGAAAACAAAAATAAATAAAATGATAATTCATCCTAAAGCAAAAACAAATATGGGAGAATTGAATCCAGATGACCACCATGTAAAAATTATGAAAATCAGGGAAGACAGTTGGGAGCATTGACAAATGTGGGTGATGTTGTTTGAAGGAAATGGATGGCTGATACAGAGAATACACTTTCTGCTCTGCAGTCTAAAAACACCCATAAAGTGCTCTGCTCTGGATGCATGCCAGAAGGAAGGTGCATAGGCACCATCACTGTGTATTCCACTGCGTATTCCCCCTGCTGCTGACAGTAAGGTCGAACGCTTCTCTGAGACGAAGCCAAGATTTACAAGATGGATGGAGTCTGAGCTAATGCACTTACAGTGCCAGCGTTGAATCACAGGAACCGAGCACCTGCAGGCCAACTGTTCACCCTAACTCTAGAGTCATAGCCACATGCTGAAAACATCCGGTTACATAACTGCAGGCTCAGGTTAACTGTTTAGCAATTGCCAGTTCTAAGTTGCTTTGGGCAAAGGCAAGCATTAAATGACATGCTGTTTTGTTATTTTAAATTGTTTGCTAAAATCAGAGATCATTCTCTCTCTCTCTCCCTTTCACACACACACACACACACACACACACATCAAGAGGTGGAAAAAGCTCTTAAGCAGGTTGAGATGGTGTGGCCATGTGAGTGTGTGATGGTGCAAGTGCTGACAGGTTTGGCCTGGCCGATCAGAGGTTCAGTGAGAACGGCTGATTACTGCTCTCCCAAACACACTGATATACAGGCCGAGAGAGAGAGAATCTCTCCACCTCGCCTGAACCTGCTGCCAAGACTCACTGCAGGAACACAAACCATTATAAACACAATGATGGGCTGGACATGCAAGACTTTGGTTCTTCTATTTTCAACACTTTTGGCAACGATCACATGTAGTCTGATACGTTCCCTATACAAGGACCACGCATTAAATGGCTTTTTAGAACAGGGCGCAGAAGAGGAACTTGCTCCATTCACTCCACACATCTAACTAGTATTGCAGTACCTAGCCCATGGGGTTAAGCTCAGTGGTTAAGACCCTGCACCCATGACCAGAATAGTTCAAGTCCCAGGACGGCTTGACCGTTGAGCCTGATCCTTCCATCTGATATGGAATCTGAACAGGGTCAAAGTGTTTTCTGAGCTTGTAAAGTGATCTTCACAAAAAAACTTAGAATTGTGGTTTAACAGTTGTGTATATTTAATTTATTTTTAAATGTAAGGAAAGGTAAATGTGAAAGTCAATCGATGCATAAATGTATTAGAAGCCATTCACTGTGACCACCTGCAAGCCACCATACCTCTTTTTGCTCACTACTAGTGGACGTTGCTATGGCGTATCTATGGGCTTGTTTATGAGTGTTGTTATGGAAGTCAACTAAACAATATCGTACCATAGCGAGCACATCTTTGGGGAAGTAAACAATTTGATAGACTGTTTGTTATTCTGTATTTTTTTAGAGCAAAGCTTACAATGACATAAGAATAAACTGTGGCCGTGAGTCTGTTTTACTTAATCATAATGAGCATCAGCCGTGTACTTGGCTAGCTAGTTTGTTCAATC
Organism: Olivaichthys viedmensis; assembly: GCA_028565825.1. Lineage (NCBI taxonomy): Eukaryota > Metazoa > Chordata > Actinopteri > Siluriformes > Diplomystidae > Olivaichthys > Olivaichthys viedmensis. The sequence goes on along the minus strand of JAOUQW010000001.1, from coordinate 25,641,372 downwards.
TCACTAGCAAGCTACTTAGCTAGCGCTCACGAGTAATCTAACAAGCTTCATATGAGAATTAAAAGTCTTCACGTTTGTGACCAAAACCAATAGAAACGCTATGCAGTGGACACTCATTTGCATGAAGTTTTTGCTCCTTCCCTTGCAAGTGGACACGTACCATCACAAGCTCACCAATGTGACTCACTTCATGCACCCATCTCTACTTCTATGTGTGTATCTTTTTCCAACTATGGATTTATGACCCTGTTTTTATGGACCAATAAGAATGTCGTGCCAAAATTGACTGTCAAATCAACAAATGATTTTGAATATCGAGAGAGATGTGAGATCCACTTTATCCATTGATTGTCCTACGACTACAAAACTTTTCCTACACATTTAAAGATGTACACAACTGCAAGTTTTAATAGAATTTTGTATATTTTACCAGTTCAAAATCTGTTTACAAGCTCAACATTGTTAGCTACATTAGCCTTGTAGTTCCAGACCAAAACTGATTGACTACATTTGAGGCAAAAAGAAAATTGATGTAATTTTGGTCAAACTGTTCCTTTAAAACTCACCCTGTGTGTCATACACGTGAGTGCCTGAGTCTAGGTTTTTGTGCAAATGTGTTTAGCCCCTGGTATCTAAAGTAATTAACATTTGTTATTAACCTTGCTGGATATGCAGGTGCTGATACAACAAGCAACAGAGGCATGCTCGGCTTTTATTAAACCTGATATAATTTATGACAGCCATATCATGTCCTGACTTATCTCTTTTGCTCACTTTCACTGTTCCTTCACCCACACCCCCCGCTTTTATCTACACACCTTCATATTGGGCTCTATTCCTCGTGCCTCATTCTCCTCTATGCTATTACTACAATACACCTCTCTCTCTTTCTCTCTCTCTTATCAGTCTTACTCTACTGTGTCCTTCCTTGGCTTTGTTACACCTTCACTCTCTCTGTCTTACTTCATCATTGTCTATTTTTCTTTCTCTATGTTATGCAACTGAAACCTTCCTAAGCTCTGTTGTTCATATCTGAGTGCCTGTTAACTCAGTTTCTCTCTTTCTCTCTCTCTTTTTCAGTACGGCCCATTTCACTTGGCGGAGGATGCCCCGGTGGGTGCCACAGTGACGGCGGTGGCAGCGTGGGATGCTGATGAATGGGGTGGAGACAGCTGGCTAGTGGACTATTGGCTAGAATCGGGGAATGAGGATGAGATCTTCACTCTGCAGACAGACAGACAGACCAACGAGGTCTCTCTCGTTCTTGCTAAGGTACTCACTCAGGTTTCTGAAGATGATATTATATAGTGAATATCACTGACACACAAAGGAGTCAAAAAGGATAGTTTGGGTTTTCAAGAGATTGTGCTCTGACTTTAAGCTGCCCAAGTAAATCTGGCCCTGTAATCAACCCATAGCGCATGTTCCACCCCCAGGAAAATCTCTCTAATCCCATCCAAATTAATCTCTCCATCTGACCTTGGGCCAGTGAAAGAGTGACACTATTTCCTGTCTGAGAAATGCACCTAATTTAAACAGGGCATCCCCACCGTGACCTCTATTTCACACTGCTGAAGCCTGGTGAACATTCCATTATTAATGTTTCCTGTATTAAAGTATCATTACCTGACACTGATTGAATGAATGACAGTCATTCTGTTCTAATAATCAGTTCTACTATAGAGTGTACATAATATACATAAATATGTACACTTAGGGTGTGATAATATACCAGAATTAAGGTATACTGTCATAAGGAAATCTATTCTATGATGATCCACACTTACCACTTCATCTGGCCCTCATATCGCCTATGATGAAGATTAACTCATCCGAATCTGGCTGCCAGAACACAGCCACAACTCCACCTTGATGAGACCGTATGCTTACAGCTGGCCCTCTTTTCACTTGCCATTGCCATAATTGGCCCTTATGTGCCTAAATGTGCGGAATCCATTGCTACCTTGGCCATTGTGAGTTAGCTGTTCATGGCCAGGAGTTCAAGAGAGCATAATTGGCCCTGCTCTCTGGTTGTGAATAACCTTCCTCTCTTTACTATCGATTAGAGTGATGCTAGCCAATTACTCATGTATACAGTGCTCTCCTCCTATGGCGTTGCATGAGCAGCAGTTCAAGAAGATGCGGTGGCTTCACGTGTGTAGGAGGAAGCACGGGTTTGCCTTCATCCTCTTGTTGTAGCTGTCGTGCAACAAGGGGGACCTCGCTATTGGATATCTATAAAATAGGGTATAAAATTGATAATGACATGACAAAAACTTTGTAGCAGAACTTTTAGGTTTAAAAATAAAAAAATAAAAAATTACTGCGGTAGCCTAGTTTTATAATAAAAAAAACATACCAGGCACAGATATGATATTGCTGCATTGTATTGATAAACTACTGAAAAGAAAAATTATCCAACAAACAAATAAACAAGAATTATAGTACATTATAGGACAATATGATCAAAATTAATTCAATTTAGTAGACTTTTTTAAGGGGCACCTACTAAGATGTACCAAAATCTGTGATATTGGCCTGTATGATTATCCTACCATGAATTTTTCATACTGTACACTATTAATTATTGATTGTCGTTTATAGTTGACAACATGTGGTATGATAATGAATTGTCTGGAAAATATCCACAGCATGTAAGATGATAATGAATTGCCTGGAAAATTAACGAACACTTAATAGACAGTCCAAGCTAAACAAATGTCACATGTAGTAAGCCATTTCTTTTGCTTCCTGATTAGGACTTGTTGCTGCAGTGTGGATCAGCCAAATTGAATAATTGCATTGTGGTCTAATTTAAAAGGAACTAATTGCAGTGCTTCATGTTCTCACCCTGGGCAGCTCTGTATGGAGTGTGCACTACATTTCACAGCTCTCTAATAAAACTGTTTGTGGATAAACAATAGTGACAAATGTAATTTGCTGCTTCTTGAAGTCTGTCAGAACAGAGCTGTGATGAAAAGAAGTTGTTAGAAGAGAGAAATGACATGTTTTTGTTGATTTTGCTGAGTCAGGGGATCACACACACACACACACACTTCTAACTCAGAGGAGGCTGGATTGTATTTCATTTGTAAGAGTATGCTATGTTTGCAGAACTAAGGTGAATAGACCAACAGTCATATTTCAATGTCACTTAGTGCTCCATCTTTGGTTAATGCAATGACTTTTTACAAATTTCATTCAGTTTACAAAGATGTAATGCTAAATATAGGCCTGAAATAACATGATATATGATAATCGCAAAACCTTCAATCAGCATGTATCGTTCTAGTTTGTGTCTGGAGCACAATTATTTGTGTTCCTTTAGAAATGCTTGAAAGAACTGTATAAACAAATGAAATATAAAGTTATGTACCAGTTATGTAACCTGGTGAGTGGGAAAATAAAAGCTGTAGACCTGAGAACAACCCCCCCGCCCCTTCTCTCTCTCTCTCCATAAGGAGAGTTTGTGTTTCCGGAAAGAGTGACGGGTCATGAGCATGTGTGTTTATTTTTTAGCAGCAGATCTCATCTTTCTGGAAAGCTGTAGGCTGGAGCGACAGCTCAGTGTTTAAAATAGTGTCAGAAATGAAACGTGTTGTGTGTACTGGAGAATTGTCTGTCCTTCGTTTAACTGGATGAGTTAAGATGGAAACAGTGTGTCACTCAACTGCCCAACTGCTTGCTGTGACATGCTGTCTTTGTGTGAAAAAAACAGCTCAGCTGTTCAGGCTTAATGGCCTTCTAACCTCTTCTCACGTCTGTCTTTTTTTTCTTATTTTAAAGCACATGGTCACATGGTCAATAATTTAATTCCTAAACCCATCTACCTTGTATAATGTGGCCATGTTTGCATTCATTATTAATTATTAAAGAAATCCAACTGATTCTGTTCTCACAGGGCACTAATATAGGTGTGTTTTCACTCAGGTGCTGGATTTCGAGCGAGAGAGTGAGTACATCCTGGTTCTGAGTGCTCAGAACCCTGTGGCTCTGGTGAGGGGGAGGTACGGCCCCGCATCCACCGCCACTGTCTCCATCTTCATCGATGACATTAATGAGGGCCCCGTTCTGTCCCAGAGTCACTATGAGGTCACGGTCAGAGAGGGCGAGGAGCCGGGACGGGTCATAGCTACAATCAGGGCTTATGACCCTGACTCTCATCCAATCAGGCAAGGCCATTTTTAGTGACATATTTATAATAGTAAATATTTTATAATAGTCTGGAAGAGATTTTACTGAAGTGTTCCTAATTAAATGCAAGATATAGGGTGAATTGTAGAAAGCAGGCACTGATCACAGGCACAAGAGTCTCAAAAACACGCCCTTCAAAGGTTTCTAAGTGCGCACCTGACTGCATTCAAAGAGATTTTTTTTTTCAGATATTCTGTCAAGTTAGCTTATGTTAGCCAGCTAGCTACCATTAGCAGTGAAGATTAAGAACCTTAGTAAAAATGACTTAAAATTCCTCTCAGGAATCCGTTCATAATAGCTTATGTTAGCCAGCTAGCTAGTGAAGATTATGAACATTTATGAATATGACTTTAAAATTCTCTCAGAAACCCTGTCAGGTTAGTTTATGATAGCTAGCTGGCTAACAAAATCTGTGGAAATACATGTGCATATATGAATGCCAACATCTTTCTTCTTCCATCTTGAAATCTTCCATATATGGACTCAATGACATGCCCACATTTATATATGTGATATTTAAAAACATGATATTTTAACTATGCAGATAGACTCTATTGATCACAAGGCCTCTTGTTTACATCCTGTTTTTCTCAGCTCCTGCTACAGCTCTGCCTTTGTCACGCTTTCTGATCACCTGTGTGTAGATTGTTTCAGCTTGTCTTGCAATCCCAATATGTGTATATTTACCTTGGCTTGTGTGTTGCGAAGGCTTGCATATGTAAACTACAGTTCTGCGCTGTGGTTTCCTGGTTTTCAAGTTATAGTTCCTAGTCTCTTAGTATTTTGTTGGCTCTCAAGCGTTTCAGCGTTCTTCTGGTTCTGACCCTAGCCTGCCTATTTTTGAATATGAGTATAGATTTTCCTGCAATGGAATATAACCACAATTTTATCAAAAAGCCTGAATAAAGAAATTAAGTAAAGGAATTACATCCAGCTGCCTCTGGTTCCCATGTGTTACATTAGTTGGCACATAATCCAAAAATCCAATCCAAAAATTAAACACTGTCCAGAAGCAGAAGATATCAGCAGTAAACCTGTGGCACAGTCTATATTTCAAGATTAACTTATCCAGCCAAATGAAAATGGTTGCTTCATAAAATCCTTCCATTATCAGGGCTCTCTGTAAAGTTGTATTCCTATTTATGTAAGAAAAATAGTCAAGTCCATTTCGCAATCTTCTGTTCTTGCAGTATATGTAAGAACAGCATATGATTATATCCACTTGCAGAGCAACAACACATGATTACAGCACCAGCCAGGACTGAACAGAACGTGTTCACGTTTGTAACAGCTTCTTCGCTCTTTTCTCTTTTGTGTTCATTTTGTAGGTACTCACTGAGAGGGGACACTAAGAAATATTTCTCTATTGGGAAGTACTCAGGAGAGCTAAAGACAGTCCAAGCTCTGGACAGAGAGGAGAACAGCACCTACACCATGGAGGTGGTGGCTGAGGACGGACGTAAAAGATGCTTTATCTTACAATCTTAGATTTGAAATATTCTCCTTCTTGTTATTATTATTGTGATTATTATTATTATTATTATTATTATTACAGCTGCACAATAATGGCTAAAATCAATCATGACTATTTTGCACAAAATCCAAATCACAATAGGAACTAAATTGTTTTATTGCACTTTATCATTTTATTTTAAAACAACTGGAAACAGCCTTTGAATATCTGAATCAATATTAGACAACTTGTGGTCACATTAATAATTTTTCTAAACAAACAAACAAATAAATAAATAAAGGGTCAAAAATGGAAAGGGTTTACAAAACAGCTAGAAAATAAAAATAAAATAAAAATATAAATGTAATACTATTAAAAAATATGCCACAGAAATTAATTTATACTTTGATTGTGACCAATATCCCAGTTGACTATGTTTAATTAATTAAGGAATCCAAATTTGTCTATTTGTCAGATTACGTTGTCTGAGTAATTCATCCATCCATTCATCCATCCATCCATCCAAGACAGCGTTCCTGTCAAAAAAAACCCAAAAAACATAGCATCGTAATATATAAATGCAATGCAGACACACAGACAGTATAAACAGCCCTCTGATGTCTGCGTGATGTGGGCTTCAAAAATCCCCATTACAGCTGAGATACTTGACATTTCATATTGCAGCAACTGCGATGGCACTGACAAAGAAAGTCCATGCAAGCTCTCATTGTGTATTCAAGCCCATACACTCACATACTGAAATCTCAGAGAGTGGAATCGAAATACATGAGTCACTCAGCTTTTAGGCAGAAAGGGAGGTGGTAGAGTGTGTGTTTGTGGGTGTGGGTGTGTGTGCATAGAATCAAAGAAATGCTGCATATCTAACACGTGAAGAAACACGCCATGAAACGCCTCTGTTAAACCACCAATCCCAGCATGCATGGTTCCCTCACACATGTTTACGAAAGATGGCAAGGTGTCACCTTGGAAAGGGGAAGGAGAAAGAACATGCACATAACAAGGCCCGGGGGTGCATGTGAAGAAATCATAAATAAATTTAAAAGAATAAATAATACTTGTTGGAGGTTGTGTTTCAGTGTGTGTTATATGGGAAATACAGTTAGACAAATTTCTCTGGCAGGCCGTAGATTCTAGATAGTGGCTGTAATATTTTATTGAGTTTGATATTTGTGTATAAATTTAGAAAGATCAGAAATCTGGTTTTAGGTCATAATGCACATAATGCCTTGCTGTCTGACACGCTGGAGCCTTTAGCCTTGTCCGAACAGCTGTTGATGCAGAGTGTAGCCAATCCATGGGCAGAGGTTAATGTCTGCTTCAACGACACTTTAACCTGGCTTTGTCATGTAGACTGTAGTATGGAACATTTAATCCATAGAGATTGTTCTGGATTTACACATTTATATACATGAGCTCATTGCACAGTACTGTGCAACATCACATGTGCTTTCTCAGATGGTGTGAATCATAGCAGAAAGTGCTTTGAAAAAATGGTCATATTCACTGTAAAGCCAAAAAGTCGGAAAACACATGACAAAGGATCACTGTGTATGTATTTTTCTGAGGATGGACGAGCATGGTCTATCCACTAGCCCACCCCCTGAAAACTTCCAGTTATAGTTTCCACACCTCAACAATTCTTTAATTGCAGTGATGTTTCTGTCGATAGTGTCTGACCAAAAACGGAAAGGGCAAGGGAACAGAGTCTTTTTTAAGTTCCAATCTATATTTGGTGCCTGTGAATTCTAACCTGAAGTCAATCCAATTTCATTTGTATTTAACAATTAACAATAGACATTGTCACAAAGAAGCTTTACAGAAAGCCAGGTGTAGATCGAGATCCCAAATGAGCAATCCAGAGGAGACAGTGGGAAGAAACTCCTTAAGACAACATGAGGAAGAAACCTTGAGAGGAACCAGACTCAAAAGGGAACCCATCCTCTTCTGGGTGACATCAGATAGTAGGATTTTGATCATTACAGTAGACGGTCATATAGAGAAGAGGCAAATAATACTACATGTGTTGAAAGGATACAGAATGTTTGGTACGATCATATTGTGAATAGGTTTCCTGAGACTAGCTGAAGCATGTTTATGCGCCTACTGCAACATCCAGACAGCAAGGCATTACAATAGTCCAATCTAGAGGTAATAAAAGCATGAACTATTTTTTCTGCACCATGTAATGACATTATATTTCGTGGCTTAGCAATGTTTCTATCCTATTAATGTTATCTATATGAACTTCAAACGAGAGACTGGTGTTAATAATCACACCAAGGTCTTTTACTGCTGCACATGATGCAACTAAAAGGCCATCAATAGTTACTACATAATCGGAAAGCTTACTTCTAGCTGCCTGTGACCCTAGTAAAAGCACTTTTACTTTTTTTGTCTTGTCAGAATTGAGTCAAAGGAAGTTACTCAGCATCCAGTGTCTAATGTATTTTACACATTCCTCCACTTTATTAAGCTGGTGACTGTCCTCTGGTTTGGCTGAAACATACATTTGCGTGTCGTCACCATAGCAGTGGAAGCTGATACCATGTTTACGAATAACTGTACACAGAGGTAGCATATTGTCGCTGTCCAATGAAAAACATGTATCTCCACTTTTTGCATTTTTTACTTTTTATCATATATGGAATGTGGGT
>JAOUQW010000001.1:25609288-25623093 GCA_028565825.1 Olivaichthys viedmensis | reverse complement strand
CTGTGTTTCACCTGTAGTTGTCCCTCACTTATATTATTCACCAACGGTTGCTTAAAGCTGATAAGTCTAATTACTTTCCTTACCAAAAAGTTGGAATAACTGTTTAACTGAATAAAATAAACAAACGTTGCCAAAATTAATTAACTTCACTGTCTTTTTTAAGTAAGGTGATTAAATACTTTTTACAGTGTAGATGCAAGAGAGAATATAATAACTGACCCTGTGGAGGCAACTGTCACATAAACTCAAGCACTCAAATGGCTCTTTGAATTGTCACAGTTCTATATATAACCATTTCCTTTACTAAAGAACCCCTGAAGAATCCTTTTTCTGTGCATCAACAGACATGAGCATAATAATAATAATAATAATAATAATGATAAATATCTGGTCTGGTATGCTGAATCAGTGCACCAGGCGCTCTGTGCGCATTTTGTTTTGTTCACATTATGCCCTCGGATGAACGCTGCTTGGTCACAGGTGTCAAAATCCATGTAAAGCTAATATTTACTGGTTCGGTACTTGGCCCATTCGAGAGAAAGACATTAGCTGAAGTAGTTGATGGGAACCCCACTGCTTAATCAGAATGTGTGCAATTGCTTGTTGAATTAGAGAGACAGTGTTTGTGTGTGTTCATTCATGCACGTGCTCATGTGTTCGTGTGTTACGTACTTGGGTTCTGAGAATTCATCCACACGTGCATGTGTCTAAGTGGGATCTTTCTTTTGTCCAGTGCAAGCTGACATGGTGAACCTGTGAAAGCGTGCAGACCTAGATGCCCCTATTCCCCCTCCTCCGTTTAATGCAGTTCTGCTCTTTAATGTGTTATAAGGACTGAACATTCACATTCTGCCTCTCCTCTCCCAGTGACTGTGTGCACATGTAACGTGAGAGGGAACTGCCGCACCGCAGCGAAGCAACTCGCGGGCATGCCCACTATCCAGTCCACATTGGGAGTCCTGCTAGGAACTCTGGGAGTTATAGGTAAGAATGCTGACTCAGTGTGAAATTGCCCCCCTACTCCCTACTTTCAGTAGGGCTTAAAAGTCTGAGTCCAAGAACTGCTCCTATTTCTTCACTTAGGGAGAACTAATACACATTTAAAAATGTATATTACTCAATCCAAGATTACATCAGTCTTCATTAAAATACAATGAGTTTCCAGTTTATCAAGTACACCTACATATAGTTTCACTTTTTAGGTCTATAATTACTGGCTGTAACCCACCTGTTGTTGTGCTCAGTTTGTCAGCCACCCTCTACCCTGTCCATCAATGGAAAGGGCCCACCATAGGACCACCAGCTGACCAGATATTATTTGGGTGGTAGACCTCAGCGCAGCAGTGACACTGACATGGTAGTTTGTGTGGCCCTGTTACAAGTGTATCAGGCACAGCAGCATAACTGGAGTTTTTAAACACCTTAGTGTCACTACTGGATTGAGAAACAGTCCACCAACCAAAAATAACCAGCCAATAATGGTGCTGTGGTCAGAAATTGACACGGACAATGGGCTAGAGTACGATTAACACTGTGCATGGAAAAATATGAGCTCTAGTCTCTAACTGTTTCTACAAGGTGGACCAACAAGGCCAGTATGTGTACACAGTGTTTAAAAACCCCAGCAACGTTTGTAACAGTGCCACACACACTACCATGTCACTGCCACTGCTGTGCTGGGAATGATCCACCACTCATAAAAATTCTGGTCAGTGGTGATCCTATGGTGGTCCCTTTCCATTGAAGGAGGGGCTAGAGGATGTCTGACAAATTGTGTAGATGGGTTGCAGTCAATAATTGTACACCTACAACATGCACCTGTATGATATATGTACCTGATAAAATGACCAATAAGTGTAACTAAATTGTATGTGTACCTAATAAACTGGCAACTCATGAACTCATGAAAAAGTGTACCCACTGTGTCAATATCAGGGGCAAGTCAATACAACCATTAACACTGAATAAAATATATGATGTCACAACAATTTAAAAAATTTAAACAAATGGAGTAAACAGGATATTCAAATAGATTTCAATTGTGTCAGTATTTGTGAATAATAATATCTGAAATTTTTTTTGTTAGTCTCTGACAAATAATTAAATAAAAGAACAGATAAAAATCAACTTTGCCTCTATTTTAACCACAACGTTGCAAACTTAGAAAATTATTGTTGCTCATTCAAAATAGTAATGTTAGTAATAATGAACGATAATATGGACCAATTAGCATGATCTCACATTTGTTATTAATAAGTTCAGCCTATATGGGTGACTGTGGTATTGTGATTGTGGACTTGAATAATGTCTTTTACACCCTATGTCATGCGTTATATGTCCAGTTTGGCTAGTTAAAGTACAACATTGAGAAAAAGAAGCAACAGAAAGGAGTATGCTGTGTATTGTGGTACTTTTTGGGGCGGTAACATTGTTTGTCTCTTTGTTAACAGGCATCATACTGATAGTTATTTTTGTGAGACTGTCCTACCAGAAACCACCACCAGCTGGAAAAGCCAACCAGGAAAGAGTTCCTCTTAATGTCTCACTGTAACTCACCAGTCATTCGGTTCTGTTGTTTGTGTGCACTAATAACAGGAGCAATAACTAAGGCAGCAATAACTATTTCCTCGCTATCACCCTTTGCCTAGTGGTAGATCTTAAGGCAATGTTTTCCAATCTTAATCCTGGTCCTGAAGTACCCCTGCCCTGTACATTTCACTGGTGTCCTGCTCTAACGCTGCACATTTAACTTCATGAAGGGTTAATTAATGAGTTAATGAAAAATGTACAGTGTAGGGGGACTAAAAGTGCAGGATTGGAAAATACTCCAATAGGTTATAGGTTTTCCACTGGTACACTAAACAATGCTTAATTTTTTATATGCATTATTTATATAGAGTCATATTAGAATCATAGTAATAGTCTTTATAATCCACTATTGTTTACTTAATTTGAGCATATGTGATTATTTCACCCTTTTTACAATTATATTTATCTTTTCTATTTCCTTTTCTATTTCATCTTGATTAAAACACTTTATATATGAATGGATAATCACACTTTGGATTAATTGACACCTAGTTTACTGTATCACCAGTTTAATCTAACTCAAATAAAAACAGTGAGAAAAAGATATAGCTGATGTTTGTTCATGCATGGATGCTCTTTAGAAAGGGGTAAGAGAGCTTAACCTCATTCACGTTCTTCCCTGTTTTAAAGCTTTTCTAAATTAAGAGATGAATCCACCCTTTCAAGGGGAATAAAATAACACCACATTTAAGGAGGCTGGGAGGATTACCCATGCACCCCCTCATCATGGTGGGATGATAACAGCACAGCATGACCTAGATGACCTTCCAAGCGGGCTATATATAAACCTGCAGTGCGCAATAAATAGACCTGCTAATCGACTGCCACCTCCTTCCTGACACCTCCTTCCTTGATTTTAAATAAAGCCAGTTTGCTTTATAGTATATGCTATGTATTATCATGTTTAGTTCATATACATTCCCTCAACTGCTTGTCCCCATTCTGATGACCTCTCATTCACTTACTTGCCATACTTGGCTTTTATCTGTACTGCTAAACAAAAGCAGTTTGCCTGCAGCATCTATGTGTCAGTAAGTAGACCGGATCTCATTCATAAGCACTGGACTGTCAAAGCTCACCCAGCCATTCATTTGTTCCAACGGAGCATAATGGAAAAATAGGTATTGGGACATCCAAAAATAGCAACTTATTATTTACATTCATGTATGCTTCTCAATATAGAAATACGCAGGTTTCTCCCTAATGTTCGCTTAAAAAAGCCCCACACGTAACGCTTCTTGAACTGTTCAACACATGACTTAGTGAGGGGAAAAAGCACACAAAGCTGTGAAAGGTTGTATATGTGCAATTTTTGAAAAGGCACAAGCCCAGTGGAATATTCCGGAATTGCTCCAGTCACCCTGGGTCAAACATTAGGGCCACTGAGACAGAGACAGACACTATATTTAGTGTTTTCCTTCTCTTAGGATCAAAATGGTTCAGCTGGCAGGCAAGCCATGGAGAAGGCTGAGGTTTTTAACCATGCCGTCATTCACCATGGCCTCAGGGGCGATTTACCACAAACAAATGCTCAAGTAACAGTGAACGAGCCCTCTGACCTGTTCTTATTATTGGATCCAAAATCAGATTTGCGTGCATTTTACACATGTTAAATGCAACTCAAAATACTATTGTTAGTAACAATGAAAGATAATAGGAACTCATTTATTCATTAATTCATTCATTTGTCTTCAGTAACTGCTTTATCCTGGTCAGGAGCCTATCCTGGAGCCTATCCATCACAGACAGTAGGAACTATTTAGCATAATCTCACTTTCTTAATTAGTGACATCAACATATTTGGGCAAAGTATTCCTGTAATTAAACTAATAACAATATATAAGTTATATATGCTTTTCACTTTCATATTAGCCAACTTTTTTCCGTAGCCCAGAAGCCACAGTTAGGGTTAATGTCATCTGTACTGCTGTCTGCTGTACTGCTGGAAGGTTTCCATCAGCTGTATATGCCTCTGCTATTCTAGGCCAAGAAGAGAGCAGCTGTGGACACTTTTCAGCCTGTAAACAATCTTCAGTGTGACGGAGCGCCCCATGACGCAGCGTTTTCTTACTTTGTGGAAAATATGTGTCACTTCCTTTCATTCAGTTTCTCTGTCCTTAAGCCTCCTTTATTTGGAGTTTAGTTTTTTCCCGTTTTTTTTTTTCCCCCCCCCGATTGCAGCACTGCAGATTGAAGCAATGACGTCTAAATCCAACGCAGTCTCGGTTTGATTTGAGTAAACTCTAACGTCAGGAAAGTTTTTACGAGCTCTGTTGTCACTTTTAATGATGCCTATGCAGTCTTGTGATACATCATAATAAAATTAGAGCCGTGGATATGCCTCCCTATTTGCTTATTTGCGATTTGATCTGAGCTTAACCACTGCAGTGCTTCAAGATTACTCAGGCTCATTGTGTACCGGCAGCTATTAAGATATGTTAAGAGAAAAATTAGTAGCCTGAGAGTGATGCTCAGGATGGCAAGCCAGCATAAAGAGCACCCACCCTTAATAACAGTTCTGTTCACACACACCTGCAAACACCCAAAGTTGGACAAACATCAGCATTTATTTATAGCTGCATTTAATCTATGCAAATGAGACAACAATTCAGCTGCCTGATTAATTTAATAGGGTCTCAGCCACTTAGCCTCTCTCCAGTGCTCTCCATCGCCCAGGACTGTTTTGCGCTGCCAGAAACGTAGGATTGAAGGTTAGATGGCTGAAGGTTAGATGGCCAAATCAGAGAAGCCTTCCTGTACCAGGAAGCCTGTAATTACCTCGATGCAATATATATTTAGCATCTGTATATTGAGGAAGGCAATATCACACAGAGGTCTTTGCAAAGAGCGACAAGTGTCACGCTCTGTGTCTGGGGTGCGCAGTTTGGACACAAACGCAAAGCCACTTAACAACATTGAATTTACTTCCTTCTTACTGTCTGTGCAGAGTCTTGAATGTTCTCTTTATGACCAGGTGGGTTATCTCCCTCCTTCCAAAAGCACATGCCCATAGGTGTGAGAATGTGTGTGATGCCCTGTTATTGATTGGCATCCCATCCCTGGGTGTATTTCCACCTTGGGCTCAGTGTTTCTGGGAAAGACTCTGGATCTGAATTGGATAAGTGGTTAATGACTGAATAAATCTGCACCTCCATCAAATAACAACAGAATCCTATATAGTATTCATAGTGAGTCCCTAAATGTCTCCTAATTTGGTAATTGCCAATTCCCACCCACTAGCTAGTTCTCCCCTATTGGGGAGGGTAAGGGTAAGGGTAAGGGTGCATGTGCTTCCTCCAAGACAAAGACAGTCACCACATCTTTTTGAACTGCTGTTCATGCAACGTCACAGGGTAGCCAAACACACTTGGAGGAAAGCGCTAACTGCCCTCTATGCATGAGCTCACAGATGTCCACGATTGGCTAGTGTTGCTCTGATAGACAGGGGAGAGAGAGTAATGCCATTCTTGCCACCCAGAGAGCAGAGCCAATTATGCTCTCTTGAACTCCTGGCCATGGATGGCTGTGGCATCGTCGGGATTCGAACTCATGATCTCTGGTCGATAGGGTGGACACTTTTCTGTTGCACCACTTGGGAGCCCTAGGGCCTTGAAACTTTTGTGTAAGTTGCAGACAGACATTATCATCAAAGAACTAACCAGACTGAGTTCCTCCTGTCAGTCAGAAGGTACTTTGATTCACTGTGCTGCTCCAATCAGAGCTGATAAACTACGCCAGATTTAAGACACTCCGATTGGTTGTGGTGCATCCTACCAAAGCCAAAAGATTCAAAAACATGTCTAAGTCATTACTCTATATGTCAACAAAGATGGTGGATGAAAACTGATCTGTATAGAAAATAATACAGCGTGCAATAGACCAGGAAGCAGGACACTGTACATTTTTTCTACAGATTTACGTATGTGGCAGTCTTATGACAGAAGGAAATGACCCACAGTGACAAATTGGGGCTTGGTTGTTAGTACGATAGCTCTCGTTTCCCAGCAAACAAACTGTATCTTTCTCACTCAAAGAATTGAGAAGTAGTGAGGCTCGAAAGACAATCAGGATTTCATCCCACTTGCTTCCCACTTGGCTGCGTGATGGGGTTGGGGAGGCTGTTGTTTGAGTAACATTTTAACCACACTCCTGGAATAAGAGTGGTAGCAGGCTGTGTTGACGTAACTGGAGGTTTTCTGAAAATCCCCAAGCTTCCTTTAGACAGAAAATGAAACAATAATTTCCCCATTTTTATCCCTTATATATATATATATATATAGGATTTTTGACCCAAAAGCCTAAGCAGCCTATGACAGTCTCATGTCTATACTACACCATGTCTAACTTACTAAAAGAAAAAGTTTGGTTCAAGCCGTTCATGCTCAAGTTCAAGTTCAAGTAGGTTTTTATTGTCATTCCTCCATATACCTCATATACATTGAAATTAAATGTTGTTCTTACAGGACCATGGTGCAACACGCAACAATACAGCAGCATGCTATACAGGACTACATAAAGTGCAATACACGACACTGAGGATGAGTGCAAACATACACTATACAATAAATACACAGGACAATAAATATACAGGACAATAAATACACAGGACAGTACATGCTAACTAGACAGGACAACAGAACAATACTGAATGGCAATTCTTTTCTATAGCAACCGTTGCCATGTGTCCCCCACCGCCTCTCAGCTCCAGCTGTTAAGAAGAAAAGTGATGCCTTCCCAGGAAGTCACGCTTCAGCACCAGACAGTTTGAAGAATGGGATATGAGTTTTGCATGCAATTTCATAGACCTTTCATTGTATGACTTATTAGTTTAATTAAAAATATGCAGTATAAGACCAGAAGATGGGGGTGTTCATGTGGGTGAGAAGCTTTTCCAGAAACAGTGAAGCCAACCATAGCTCTTTCCCAGGTGCAGGGTGGTGTCAGGGCTATGAAGGAAGCAAGGCTCTGTGCTGGATGACAGCCATCATGAAGGGAATTACAGTAACACAGCACTACCCAGGATTAAGTCAATTCATTACCTTCTTGAACACACCAGAACATTTTGTATGTGCACATTAGACAATGAAAGAAAATGTGCACACAGCAGGAAATGTTTCTGGGTTATATCCCCATATTGGGGTTTATATATAAATATATATATGTGTATACCAGTCCTTGAAAAGATAAGACGTACATTCCTGTCTGTTCGCCCCGAAGAAATCTCTGTAGGGGCCAGAGCTATAATTGTGTGAACTTAATGTGTTTTTTCTCCTCCCTCTTCTTCTATTGGAAAAACAAAAAAACATTGACATTTTCCTTGTCTGTCAATCTGAATGTGAGTTCTTGTACATGTGAGTGTGCACACTGCAGGCTTGCAGGAGGTGGAGGAGGATGACGACGATGACGGCAATAGACATGATGACCATGATTACGTTTGGAAGGAACCTTCAAGCCATATTGAATATGTGACTGTCTATTTTCAGAAATAAAAACATTTCAAATTGCCTCCCAGCTAAAGGAAGGAAGAGTTAATGCAATAGACCTTTCGGTTATTGTATTAAGACATGTTGCTGTGTGAGAATCGTGACTGCCCATGCTAACCAAACAACAGAGAATGTGGAATGCCTTGCATGGCAAATGGCCTGCCTTTATCCAGAAGTGTTGTTGCCAATATAGAGATGGGATGAATCACCATACATTGTATGTGTGTATGACAGTTACAGTGACGAAACAGATTCCATAATCAATCCCTCTAAACGCAGCTCCATATTGTCAATTGAATTGTTCTCTGTGACGTCCAACTCTAATGCCAAAAGTGTATGATTCATCCTTCCAGCACTGGTGACCTAAGCTCCCACCAACAGTGCGGCCATTATGATTAGCCTTCTTCTCAATGCGATACATTAATTACATGTAAATGGAGAATGTGGCAGAAATACAAAGTAACCATGGTATTGCTAATTTCCAGATCTCTAGTGAACCTTATGAGTTGATTAGTATATTTTGCTATGTATAGTACAATAAATAGCATTGGTCTCCTATTTATTCTCCACTTGACTGCATCAGTCGGCCTTAAAAATAGATTCCCTGTGTCATAGGTCCACAATATAATGATCCCTACCTTGAAGTCCTTTTCTTAGCTCCATGCACATCCGCTACATTGTCTTGGTCACTATAGTAACTGTACTATAGTAAGACTTTAGTTGAAAGGGACTTTTTCGGAAGGTATTGAGTGAGTGTGTGTGTGTGTGTGTGTGTGTGTGTGTGTGTAAGCCAACAGCAACGGAACATGATGCTCCTGTTTTTGCTTAATTAGGTACAAAGTCTACAGTACTTTCTTGTTCTCTTTGATTCTCTGACCTACCTCTCTCTCCATTCTGCCATTTTTGTGCAATAACACTCCTCTCTCTTTTGGACTTCAGAAGAGCAACAGGCACTCACCATCATGGCTGTCTACCCCCAGATTATAGTAGTCTTCGCTGTCCATCTCCCAGCCACCCACTCATACCACCCACCTTCTGAGTTCTCATCCTGGCTGGCCTGAACACAGAGAATCACGAGCACGCAGGCAGCCACGATGAGTGGGATCCCATTTACCACTCTGAATATGAGTGGGCCGAATACAATATTTCTGATATTTTATGTCAGCAGTCGACTGACTCACAATTTACTATACTGTAGGTGTGTGTGCCGTCTCGCTGATTCAAGTTGTAGTAATAAAGTGTGTTGCTTACAGAAATCCATGCTTTAAACATGTGATGTAGTCATAGTGGCTGTCATGATGGAAAGTCTGACAGAAGAAGCAATTCCATGTTGTATCCCCCCTGGAAGAACTTTAAGTTAGTCCAGTACACAACCTCAGTGTTAACAGAACGTCTAGAGGCTTTAATATTAGAAATATTCCACAAATACACATGGAAAGTACACATATTTCCAGTGTCCTACTGCCAAACAATGCCATAAACCCTTAGGGAAGGCTTTAGATGTTTTGATGGCAGGCATTGAACTGTTTTTTCACACACTGACGTTTGCTCTTTAAACTCTCCCCTTTGACCTGCCTTTCTGACGTGCAAGTGAGTGAAGAAAGCATGTCTAATATAGAGTTTCACTCTACCACCCACAGCGAAGGGACTATCAGGGATTTTAATCTCTCTGTGCTGACCCAGATATGGCTGCATTAAACGTTTAGTGTGGTCAGTAGGACAGCTGCACTGCTGAACTCAGTAGCAATCGCTCTGTAAAGCCATTGCATTGGCTTTTTGCATTCAGAAACACAGCACTGGAAAATGAAGAGTACCCTCTCATACATCGCCATCTCCCATTTTTGGGAAATGGGTTATTTTGATTTCTTTTTGACTGTGTGCAATATTTTACATTTAAAAAAAATACATGCGTCATTTAACACCATTTAACTCGCAGCATATTATTCAGTAACTACAATTCAGTAACTACAGTGATACTAATAGGAAAGAGTACGAGTTATGAATGTGAGGAATGTCTGGACCCATTATAATAATAATTTTAATGATTTATATATTTTTTATCTTCTAGAATTTGGAAGAACATTCTAACTCCACTGCTAAACGCAATTTACTGAAGGATCATATATGTGATGCAATCCAAATAATTAAATATCTATTCATTTTCTTTAATTTTCACTTAATATAATCAAAATGTTAGATTAAATAATACAATATGGATCCAAATATTTCATTCATAGTGACTTGGACAAGTAAATCTCGTGACTAACATGGTTGATGTGGCAAAATAAATGGTTAAAGCAACTGCTTTTAGCTGTGTGTAAATCCCTGGATTAACCTGTGGTCCGGCACATTATGGCTCTCTGCCAGACATGTCACTCTGCCCTTGTCCATCTTGTTTTAGCTCATATCATACTGCCACATCAAGCTGCCGAACGACTGGGCTTGGATAAGCAGGCCATCTTATTGAACCTGTTCACTGGAAACTTGAACTGGACTTCATGCTGAGTTCCAATGAGTGCTAGCTTTGAGGGGAAGAGTGGAAAGGGGACACCTTTGGTTCCAATTAGGGAACGGTATGAAAACTTGATGGTGTGATATCCATACAACCCAATATCATGGTATCTGCTTACAACTTAACATTTTCAAAGAGGACGATATTAAATGCCATATAACAATGTAGTAGCAGCGCGAGTATGAAAGTATTCAGTTATGGTATATCTTCACACCCTTAGTTTCAAAGAATCCCCACACACACCCATTAAAATTCTACTGAGAGCGGAGTTTTTCCAGAAATCTGTACCCTTGTCCTGGAAATGTTCTGTCCAGTCCCATTATTAGATTCTCTAAATTGTATTGCAGGGGATTTTATTTTAGTACATGCTTCAAGCAGGAAGAACAGATTCAATTTATATTTTATAAAAAAAATTCTTAGTTTTTCTTCTTCATTTAACATTGTTGGTCCTCATCTTTGCTGCCAGTCTACGTTAGTTGACTGTGCTGTTTTAGTCATCAGAACAGAACAGTTTTATTTATTTCAGAATGATAAACACTGTGTTATTAAAGTACTACCTGAATTATAGTAAGAAAAACAAAAAACAATATCCTGAAATCCACCTTATAAACAGAAGATAATGAGTCTAGCTACAATCACTGTAATATATTTTAACAGGCATTTAAAAAATAAACAGTAATTGCACAGAAAGAATTCAAGCAGCTGTTTTTAGTCATTAGCTTAACAAGGGGGCTGTTAGCATTATTTGTGTTAGGCTTTTCTCCCAAGACGGTGATTTCCAGCAACACAGCACCATGGGACTCGTGACCCCCGGCATGGTGAGTGGAAAGCCTGCGAGTGCTGCTGTCAACACTGGGACATAAATAAAGCTAAAGATAGGGTCACACCACCATCTCTTCTGACCGGCCCCTCTTTTTATAGACACACTTTGGTTTATAAAAGGCATTGAAGGGCTATTTTTTGATCTTCTGATGGAAACTTCTGACGGTTGCATGACTGACCCCTTTGGCCTGTGTGTGATGGGGTTTCGGGAGATAGTGAGTGTGTATAGTGTGAACGACAAACAAGGCCAAGGTAGTGTGTGCACTGGAGACGATCCAGCAGGCAATGCTGCTAAATTAGTGCACCCACGTTCCTGGAAGACTTTACTGGTGGTGCTTTACTGGTATCCTCTAAAGATCTATACCAAGTGTGAGACTGACATTTTCCAACATAAACTCAATGTAACAGATTGTTATGTATCTTGGAACTTATGTTGTGAGACACTGGTGATTAGTGGAGTGTTGTTCCGAGGGTCAAATGTTAAAGGGATCGCATGTTAAAGAGGACCGTTTTGTGACAGAGCGAAAAAGAGGAACAAGCCGTCCAGCAATTACAATTACAATTACAATTACAATTAGGAAGTTAGTACATTTGCGTGGACATGCTACTTTTATGAAAAACAGGGTGCAGATCAGTGAATAGACGCATGAGATGCCATCGCCTGCTTGGTGGAATGTGACCGAATCACATTTACCAAGTGACAATATTATTGTCAAGTGTGTATAATTAATTTTATATGATCCAGAACCTTCCTGCACTGCTTGGTAATACCACAATGAAAGTGTATGAAGTAAGACTCAGTTCAAATCATTTCCCATATAACATATGACACAAGGTTGTAAGGATTCCTCAGGGCCAGTAATCACCCAACTGTGTGAGATTTGTGTATGGTTTGCCCGGCAGCTGGCCTTACTGTCATAATGTGTCATCCGCAGTGTTTTGCAGGGTGTCCACGAAGACGGTGAATCAAATCGCACAATAATAAATCAGTGAATCAGCAGCAATGTGCACGGGGTGAGTGTGCCAGCAGCTTTCAGTCATGCCACACTTGTCACCGGTCTCATTTCCCTATAATGTATTCCCACACTGCCAAGATCTGCCACCTGGTATGAGAGTGTGGGATGGCAATAGAGTGGTCTTCTCAGAAGAGAAAAGCATGTGTGTGTTTTAGTACTACCTGGAACAAAAAGCATCTATTGGGCCATCCAATAGATTCTGGCACACACATATATTTTAACTGGAAATTTACCCCAACGTAATATGCCTATGATGTGATATTAATATTTTCTTTTTCTTAACTCTTTAAAGTGCCAAGACCCATCAGCAGGTTGAGAAGAACATTCCTCACTCTCATAGTTTCATACTTTTCTATTAATTTCACTGTATTTACTGAATAATATGTTTTAAGCTGAATAGCTGGATAATAAGCTGTGAGTTTAAGGGGTTAGAGGATCTGCTGGAAATTATGTGGTCCACACTGAAATACTCAAAATACAAAACAAAGGTAAAATTGGATGTTTTTTTTCCAATATCAACAAAATGGCAATTTATGAGCTTGTCTGAGAATTTTGCTACCTCCACCATACAGCGCTGACTTCGTGCCTTCAGGTTATCAAGTATTTGTGATCTTGGTTTTGTGAAAAATAAAATATTTTTCAACTGAAAACATTGTTCCAGAACTTACTGGACAACCAAATATACAGTAAGCACAGTTTATTATAAAAGCAAATAAGCAAAAAATGTATGGATTTTAATGATCAATATTTGATATGAATATGGGTGTGATGCATGAATAGACGCATGAGATGCCATCGCCTGCTTGGTGGAATGTCACCGAGTCACATTTACCAAATGACAATATTATCGTCAAGTATGTATAATTAATTTTATATGACCTTCCTGCACTGCTTGGTAAATGAAATAAAAGTCTATATAGTAAGGCTCAGTTGAAATCAATTCCCATATAACATATTTGATAAGAATATCAAATATGTTATAAGAATAGGAATAGGGGTTTGAATAAGAATAGGATATAATAAGAATAGGGGTTTGAATTTTGATCAAGTTGAATTGCCCTGAAGGGCCTCTGAGATTGACTAGTCGCAAAGTCAATCTCTTCTTATTCCCTGAGTGCCTGAACTCTTGACCTTTGTCCTTGTTTTCATCTTTAAACTAAATTTTCAGAACCGAATTTGGAGATTTGAGTCAGAAAACTTGTTTAATGTTTGATTTTTGGACAAATTTGGATAAATTCAAGCTTCTTAAATTCAAATTAATTACATCCACCATAAAGATGTTCAGCTTCCTCAATATACACTCACAGAGCACTTTATTAGGAACACTATACTAATACTGGGTAGGGCCTCCCTTTGCTCTCAAAACAGCCTCAATTCTTTGTG
>JAOUQW010000001.1:25599047-25609188 GCA_028565825.1 Olivaichthys viedmensis | reverse complement strand
TTTTTCCCCATTCTGATGGTTGATGTGGACATTACCTGAAGCTGCTGGCCCGTATCTGCATGATTTTATGCATTGCGTTGCTGCCACATGATTGGCTGATTAGATAATTGCATGAATGAGAAGGTGTACAGGTGTTCTTAATAAAGTGTTTGGTGAGTGTACATATCAAATGTTAATCAAATTTTAATCATTCAAGTACAGATCAGTGTTGTCTCTGTTTTACTTCCATGACAATCTCCAATATTAAAACCCACAGGTCTTTTTCTGACTGGGTCAGTTAGTCTTCTAATGCAAGTCAGAAATACGTAGAGCTGTCCGTTATCCTGAGTGACAGAGATGCACTTTTAATCATCTCCTATAGCAGGCCTCATTGGTTTGTCCTGCTTTGACAAAGCATTGTTTCAGTCACAAGGTTGAGGTCGAGGTGGGCTGTTTTGTACCTGAGTCTCACACTGTATCTCTCTGAACATCAAATCAGGACTCACACAATAAACCCACAAGCACAAAGTAGAGTACAGTAGAGGAATGCTGCGTAAAAAAGGCGTGGGATATTTTGGGCCTGCAATCTGTTCATCTTTTTAAAAAAAATGTGTGACAGTGACAGCTCACATGTTCAGAGCGAGAGAGAGACAGAGAAAGCGAGAGAGAGAGAGAGATAGGAGGTAGAAGTCAGCCTGTTTGTTTGTAACCATGGTGACATCCAGCAGTGAAATGAGGCAGAGACGGTGTGTGTGTGACCTGGCCTTCATGGCCTGCCCTCTATAGCCATAAATACAAACCTACAGGCGGCTGATGCTTGAAAGAACAATGTGGTATTTATAAAATTAGAAGGGCACTTAATCAGACAAGTGGTCTCTCTAGCTAACATGGATGCTGTGTATTTGTTAAGGACGATGTGGCAGAGCGAGTTCTAGGTCAAAGCCCCACGGTTGGTCTATTGGAGTAAACTATAATAAATGACAAACTACTAAAGAGAAAATACTTCAATAAACTTGAATAAAAATGTAAATTGGATTAAAGATTAAATTGAGACCTAAATAATCACTGCTATTGAAACTAACTGAAATAGTATTAAAATAGTATTGGTTAGACATTAACAATATTTTATGGTCGTAATGAGAAGAAATTATCATAGGCCTCGTTAAAGCCATGCTGACAGATAGTGTGTCCTATTTCTCACTGGCTTCAATGCTGCATACTGTAATATGACTACGAAAACTGAAACTAAAATACTAAAATTAAACAGAAAACAGACTAAAACTGAGAAGTTTCTCCCTGACAACTAACTAAAACTACATTTGATTTCAAGAGAAATTGAAAATAATATAAAATTAAAAAAAAAAATCTAATTAAAGCACAAACCTACTAAAACTATAATAATCTTGCAAAGCATAATATAGTTTACATTTATTCATTTGTGGATGTAGACGCTTTAATCCCCAGTGTTTTACAGGTGAGACAGAATCCAATCCAAGCACAGAGCTAAACAGATGAGGGCCTTATGGGCCTTACTGAAGAGCCCAACAGTGTCTCTTTGGAAGTCGTGCTATTCTAACTCACTGAGAGCTTGATTTGAGGGGGGACGCCATCCTCCCAGTTTAAAAATAAAATAAAATAAAAAATGCATTCCTTTGTAAAACTGCTATCCCCCTTTTATTCATCTCATTATGTGTATGATATTACTTAAGATGTCATTGATAACCTTCAGAAATGGCAAAGCAAACACTATCATTGTCTCGAGGCTATACTATACTATATACTACTATTTGACCCAAATCTGAACATAAACCAGACAACCTCAACCAACACAAAAGAAACCAAGTGTAAGTAGTGGACGAAAACCTGTAAGTGTTTTATGTCTCTTACTAATTAGCGCGCCATGCCTGGAAGACACTGTGCAATCAATACATTACCCGACATAACACAGACATGACCAGACACGAGTCATGCATTCAAGCCCAATATTACATTTTGTCATATGTCATTTACTCAAGGGGATCTAAAATGCCAGCAGGTTGTGTGGAAATGTATCTGGAGTCAGCCATCTCACCACCAGGCTCCATCATACGCAGCTCATAGGGTAACCTCAGTAGATATAACCGATATCCCCCATGCCAAAAATATCAGATGGCAGCTATTTATACAAGAACCAAAACCCAAATGCAGTTTACATTACACACCACATTGATCGTGCCAGTGTATTTTCTGCTTGCTCAGGTATCCTCAGCCTCAGTACTATTCTGGGACATCTATTTCTGCAGATATGTTAAATATACACCCACGCCTCGGGCTCATTCATTATTAATGAAGCCACAAACAGAAAATAGCTGTGAATCAGACTGCTCAGGTGACACACGGGAGACGATAAAACGCAGATATGATCTCCCTTGAGAATTTTTGAAAAGCAAGACCTCATCACTTCAGATGAAGAACCATATGCTGATACGCCATTACTGGTGCATGACCTTGGAAATGGAGACGTGAAGGCTTAACAACACTTCCTCCAAATAGGGAATATCAAATCCACTGAACAGGCTATAAGACGTTCATTTAGAAGTAATTGGTGTTGTCAGTTCAAATCAATTATTGGCATTGGGTGCCATGCTGTATGAATATGAGACTATGTATGTATGAACATAGTGAACATCTGTTCAGTCTAGATTCACATCTATGATGCAGAATTGAAAAAAAAAAGAAAAGGTTTAATGTGTAACAATTGTCTGTACTTTGGACTGTTTTAATACAATTTTTATTTGGACTCTTTTTTTTATTATCAAGGATTTATTTAAAAAAAAATTAAGACTGATTTATCAGCTTTTTGTGATCTGGGCGGATATTCGGAGAAAGTGATAAACTTTGGTCTAGACTGCCACCTTGTGGACAATGTGACGAATAACAAATAAAAAAAGGAAGAGGGTAAAAATTCTAATAGCAGGTAAGAGCATGTTTTCCTTTTGGACTTAAAAGATTTAAAGCATTAGCACAATCCCATTGAAGAAGTGATCATTAATTAGTTATACATGCATAAAACATTTAATTGAGAATGGATTCAATATGAAAGTGATTTTTTAAAAATATGATATGATTATAAACCATAAAACTAGGTCATCAAAGGTCCTTTGTGAGGTGATTTCTCCAAGTAACCACTGTGTATTAAAGGTTGCTGGTGGTATCACATAGTTCTTCACTTTGCACTCAGTTTATTCTATTAATTCATTAAGTTGTTAAATTGTTTGAGCTAGAAACTAAAAGTTATTTATTTGTTCTGGAGACAATGGAAGTGTGATTAATTATTGTTCACTTAACCAAAGTACGTACATTTTCTCTCAAAGTCCTTCTTTCATATTATGGTTTTGGGAGCCACAAAAAGGCCAAGTATAAAACAGCCAATATTCAAATCAGTTCACTGAGTATAAATGTCTTGACTGATTGCAAGCATTAGATGGTGTGTTCTTGTGTAAGGAACAGCACTGTGTGTTTGTTCTGCTGCACTTCCCCTTCTCATTAGCCCGTTTCTCCCTGTGAAATGAGCCTTGGCCTGATTATCCAATGGAACAAATCACAGCCTGAGAATATTCCACGCACAGCATGAACATAGTGAAGTACACCGCCTGTGGCTGCAGCTTGCTCCGAGCGCCAAGATATGAATCACAGTCTGACAAGGTTAAAGATTCACTCAGTTTGCAGACGGCACACTTCCCGACAATCAGTTTGAAAACTACTCCTACGTGTATGTATTTTTTCTTTAAAAAAAAAAAAAAATCTGTTTTAGGATCAGCTCCTGCTAGTCAATATAATTAAATAATCAAAAGCACAATATAATGCTATTGCCAACACCCTCTGCACACAGATTATACAATCTCTCATTGCTGCTTCTCAGTTCTCTTTCAAGACTTAATTTACTTTACTCAGGTATACCTTTTCTCTCAGTATTCTTACTTCTCAGTCTCCTAACTTTTTTTTATTTTATTTATTTTTTTACCCCTGGGACAACGTTATTAACCAGGATGTTGTGAGTTCAAATTCAAATCCCATGACTGCCAGTGAGCCAGTGTTGGGCCCTTGAGCAAGACCCTAATCTGGCTTTTAACCCTCAACTTCTAAGCTCTGTGCTTGGATTGGATTTTTCCTTACTTGTAAGTCGATTTGGATAAAAAATATCTGCCAGATGAATAAATGTAACTCAATGTCCTTGTTTTTTTCTCTGTAAAATTGTAATGCAACCTTGAGTGTAAGAAAGACACTACAAAACATATTATTTGGATATGAGAGGTAAAAATTGATAATAGATTAATACATCTACTGTTAGGAAATCAATAAATTTTATACCTGCAGTTTACCAAACCAAAAAAATTTACAAACATCAAAAGTTTGGAATCACCTGTAGTCATATTTTATGAACAGTCATTACTCCAGTCACTAAACTGTTATACAATGTAGTAGATATAAAGTAAATATATACTATATAAATATAGTATCTAATATAAACCAGACACTAAAATATATTTTTAAGAGATGTTCTTTGGTATTTTGGGAAAAGTTATTTAAAAGTAATTTAAAAAGTGAAATGATAAAAATGTTATGATGAAGGAGAAATGACTATACATAGATAATTCCAGTATATTATTTATGTATCCACATCAAAATTTGATCCTTGCTTTCCAAAAATAGAGGCATTCTGGATATAATTTTTTTCATATTAACATCTTCACTCTTGATGCTATAACACTTTCATAGTCATTTTGGAGTCATCATTCTGGACACATGATGTTTTACAGCTTTCTACAAATGATTTAACCTAGTTATATTACAATCATTTTATAGATGAAACTAAATGGAGTTTATATGACTGAAAACTTACTGATTCCAAACTTTTGAACGCTAGTGTACATAAAGATCATATGAATTAAGTGTAAAGATTTAGCTTTAGGGACATTCTTTGTGATAATGCAATTGCTGTAAACGAATGCCTTGTTTTTGACAGACATTCTGCAGTTTTGCAACCAAGATGTGTGCAGCATATTCTAAACAACCTGACGACAGCATATGACATCAAGATTGTTTTTTTTTTTTTTTTTAATCTTCTCCACTGAATTATTATCTTCTTGTTATTGCTGGTGCAATGCATCGGATAAATGTGTCAGGTCCCAATAGGCCTGAGTGATAAACACTGATTACAACATGTTATAAAAGGATAATCATCTCATAAAGAAAAATATTTTTTATTTTCTGTCGCATGTCCAACTGTCTATTTAGGACCCATCGAGCATAGGTTCAGCAGCGACACACACAAAAAAGCTACAGAACTTCAATTCCCATCATGCATCTGTAACTTCTAAGACGGAAGTGTTTTAGTGACGACTCGACCCATACAAGTAATACATAAGCAATGTAAGTTGTGTAAGGAACACATGGCGATGTAAATTCTGTAGCTGCATATGGGTCTGTGGAAAAATATCTCAATGTCGGTAAGTCACTGCTGTTACCGGGTTTAAAATATAAGCTTACCAGTTCTGAGACGCCTATTCCGAACTTGCGTTACAAATAACAACTGCATTAACGTCACTGACAGTGGATTGTTGTTGTATAGCAATCTGGACATTGCGAATAAAGGATGAATTGAATTCATGTCCAGTGCTATTTTACTGCTGTGAAGGACACGGACTTTTGCAAACACATAGGTCTGGTGTCCTGAACTAAAGCGGTGAAGAATGCCCCAGTACTGACAGTATAAGCACGCGCTGGTCTTGCTGGTCGCGTGCCTGAGCCGGGTACTTTCTGTTTATTTACGCTAATAAAGTGATGTAATCGCACAACTCGCATACGGACTACATTGATGCCAATTTATCCGGCTGAATGAACGCTAAGCAGAAAAGCGCGTCTTTTCTTTTGTCATCGCAACTGCTCTGTTACCAGTTGACGATTTCGTGCTGCTTATGTTTTAAAAGGAAGAAATAATTTAGATATTCAGTCTGCCTAAGGTCTCCATATAACACGAACGCTCTATGTGGTCGGTCTAAGAGCACATGCAGCTCAGACAGGGCCATAGGACTTAGAATGGTTTATAAATTAATCAATAAATAAATAAATAAACAACAACAAAAACACACACCAGTTAAACACAGTATTGGCCTGCACATGTTCAAACCATTTTTTGGAGACTCCATAACTGTACTTGCATAGAGCTTCACATTTGTAAGGCGGAATGTGCTGGATTTGTCATGTGTTTTTCATTTCTGCACTGTCCTCCATAAGACAGTAATTCACTGTTTACAAGATGTCATTTTCATGCAATCTTAATATATTATTTATATATTCTATATTCTATACAAGTCACACATTATTTTATCAAGCCCTTTAGAGACTGCCCAGTCATCAGGTTTGCTGATAGGAAACCTCTGCGTGACCCTCACGAGGACTTCACTTGCCATCTACTGCACTGCTGTTGGAAGCTGTATTTAAAGTAAAAGATGGCAAGAGTCACAAGAAAAAGAAGCCCGCTCCTCCAATCACACACTGATTTTGGTTACTGACAGTAAATCGGTGCGCCTTTCACCAAGGAACGTGGGAAAACGTTAGCTAAAGCGAACTAACAACAGCTATACCCCAATCTCTCAAACATTAGCTAGCATGATAACTTTGATGATACTAACTAGTGATGGGTGTTAGGTCTTATTCTTCTTGTCACATCTGTTACAGTTTATATTTGTTAGGAATTTTGATTAAAATCTAGTGACTAGAAAGTACAGATACTGGAAAACTGTACTTAAGTACAGTAATTAAGTAATTGTACTTTGTTCATTCCCACCTCTGTTGATTGCACAATATAGCGTAAATATTGCACTTTATTTTGGAGTGTTTCTAGCTAGAAACCACTGACGTGCTGCTCGTGGCAAGCTGCAAAAAACAGCTTGATAAAAGCGTGATTAAAGGTCTAGTCAGTCATTCTGGTGTAAGTTAGCTGAAGCTAGCTGTTTTGAAGCAAATATTTAAATACAGTCCCCTACTATAGTGTTCATGCCAAAGCCATGCACTGCCTAGGCTAAAACAGGGGGGCAGGGTTTGGCTGGTCGGGTGTACCTGGCTAGCCTTAGAGGTCAAACGGTATCCATTATGTTGGCAAAAAGCATTTCCCCATAGACATGCATTCAAAATTGTAACAGGAGACAGAAAGTTCTTTTTCCAGTGATCGGTTGTTTTAAGGTGGCACATAAAGCATCAAAATTATGTTCCCAGGAAGTAAGCCCCTATGAACCAAAATGGCAACGCCCGCCCAGGACTCGTACTTCTTCGTAGACAATGCGCCAGTGAGCTAATCCCAGTGAAATGAATAGGGGCTAATGCTAATGGCTGTCTCTGGTTTGTATAATACCCCCATGGGCTAGAACGCCTGAATGCTAGTGTAAGAGGAGGAGCTTTCTGAATTCACCGGCAAGATGATTGACGGGCAGGTAGCAACTCCTTGTCCTGATTGGTTGGATGTTTGTGGTCCACATTTGTTTTTTTTCCCCTCTCTTTACAGAGCTTGGAGAATTTTTCCTCTGAGCAGATATTTTATTGACAGCATATATTTACTTGTCAGAATGTGAGGAAAACTGATATTACAAAAAGTGTTTTGACTTAAAAATTCAATGACCCAACCTTTAACACAGAAATATTTTGCAAGTGGTGCTGCAGGAGTGCAGTTATAACATCTGGAACAAAATGGGCTCCACTGTTTACTTTTCTAACTTTTGCTGTTCTTCCAGATGCTGCTGTCATGGCGATCCCTGCCTCCATGTGTGGCAATGGGAAGACGCGCTGCCTCCTCATTGCCTGCTGCTGCACTGGACTTTGTTCCATCCAGCAGCTTGGTGGACAGGAGCTCCTTGGAGCAGCTCCAGACGTTTGTATCACAAGCCTCGCGTCTTTTTGTGTTAAGCGGAGCAGGATTATCGACTGAGTCAGGAATCCCTGACTATCGTTCAGAGGGCGTGGGGCTGTATGCACGCACAAACAGCCGGCCCATGCAGCACGTCGAGTTCACGCGCAGTGCCAAGGCTCGGCAGCGCTACTGGGC
Source organism: Olivaichthys viedmensis (assembly GCA_028565825.1). Lineage (NCBI taxonomy): Eukaryota > Metazoa > Chordata > Actinopteri > Siluriformes > Diplomystidae > Olivaichthys > Olivaichthys viedmensis. The sequence continues at coordinate 25,601,129 of JAOUQW010000001.1, read as the reverse complement.
CCGCAATTACGTGGGCTGGCCGCAGTTCTCTTCCCACCTGCCAAATTCAGCTCACTATGCCCTGAGGGACTGGGAAGAGAAGGGCAACGTTCACTGGCTTGTCACTCAAAACGTGGATTCTTTACATTCAAAGGCAGGGCATCAGAGGCTGACTGAGCTTCATGGCTGCTCACACAGGTAGTGTAGGTAGAAAAGTGTCCTTTTTTTAAACCCCCATATTCTGTTCACTGCTTAGCAGTGGCTGTACTGTTGATGTCCTATATTTTGATGTTAGTATTTGTAAATTGTGAAATTTATCTGAAAACTTCCAAAATCCTAATCTCAATTATTAGCAATACAGACAATATTTACAGAAATACACATAAAACCCCTTAACATGCTTGGGGATCCTCCTGATAGCAGGTGATTGAGCCAAGCACATGTTCCGTTTTGGAAAAATTATTTTTAACATTGTCATTAAAATTTAGTTTTTACCCAACAGAACATAAGGGTTGAAACTCACAAGTTTATATATAAAGTTTTATTCTGTTCTTGAAACAAACTCCTAATAACAGTAGGCCAGACACTGAAAAATCTTGAATTGCCTTCTTCATGAACATGACGAAGTGTTTAAACATAAGCTGTGTGTGTGTCAGGGTGGTGTGTATGGGTTGTGGGCAGCTGACTGTGCGGGAGGAACTGCAGAAGCGTATTTCGGTGCTGAACCCCGGCTGGGAGGCGAGGGCAGGTGCGGTGGCACCGGACGGAGACGTGTTTTTGGAGGACGAGCAGGTGCTGCACTTCAGAGTGCCCACGTGCCAGTCCTGCGGTGGCATCCTCAAGCCTGATGTGACGTTTTTCGGCGACACTGTGAATCGTGCGACTGTGCAGTTTGTGCACGACAGGCTGGCTGAGGCTGATGCTGTGCTTGTGGCTGGATCCTCCCTGCAGGTGAGCACTGAGAGTGCTTCATCATATTACGAATGAAATCAGGGTCACTAACAAAACATTAATGGTGTGTTTTGTCCCTTTTCATTATCAGAAAGTGAAGTATTGATCCAATACTGGGTAATGGTATCGGGCCGATATTGGCCTGAAACTCTGGATTGGTATCAGATGTATTTTATGCTGTGAACACAGATAAAAGGACACAAATTGTCTTAAAACATGTCTTAAATTGTCTTCCAAACCATCAGAGTTTTGATATTCATATTGTTTCAAACATGGAAAAATGGGATGGGTGTGTCCCTACTTAAGATTTTTATGTTGTCTTGTGAGCTGTGTATGCTGATTGATTGTACCTTTGTTGACACTGAAAAACCACAGGTCATCTGTTTGTACTCATTGACTCTGTTTGACCTCACTGACATTAGACTGACACGGTGGAAAAATAGCCACGTTTCGCTTGTTTGACATGCAATAAATACGCTAGAAGGTTTCTGTAACAAATAGGCATTTTTGTGAAACAATTCACCAAGAAATTTCTCCCAAGGCATTCATTAAGATCACTCTGTATGATTGAACATACAAGTTCTATTCAAGCTACACTGGCTGTCTATTAAGATTCGCATTGACTACAAAGTCCTGCTTATGACATTTAAAGCTCTAAATGGTTTAGCGCCGGTGTATCTTGCTGATCTTCGGAAGCAGTACAGCCCATCCAGAGCGCTTCGTTCAGTTGAGGCAGGTCTACTGTTAATCCCGAGCATCACTCGCAGCTCAGCCGGTGGAAGATGTTTTTCTTATCTCGCCCCTAAACGCTAGAATAGTTCTCCAGAGAACATTTGGAACGCTAACTCTATAGGTGTTTTTAAATCCAGATTAAAAACATACGTGTTTAATTTAGCTTATTCATAGCTATTGGGTCTTTTATCTTTTCATTATTCATAGTACTAACATGATATTTATTGTCAATTTATTAGTGATTGTACATTGGTTCTTTAATGTGCTTTACCATATATAATTTGTTTTGACTTTCTGATATTTTATGTGTAAAGCACTTTGAGATTTTGAATTCAAAATGAAAAGTGCTATATAAATAAAATATCAGAAAGTCAAAACAAATTATATATGGTAAAGCACATTAAAGAACCAATGTACAAT
>JAOUQW010000001.1:25545907-25564108 GCA_028565825.1 Olivaichthys viedmensis | reverse complement strand
TTACAGCTTTCTACAAATGATTTGAAACCTAAAGTGCATAAACACTAGAATCATATTACAATCATTTTATAGATGGAACTGAAACTAAATGGAGTTTTTATCACTGAAAACACTGATTGGAAACTTTTGAACACATAAGTGTACATATAAAACAATAGAGCGAGCAATGCAACAGGCAGTAGGACAAACTCATTTTTTCTACTAATTCACGCAGTAGATTGATGACAAAAGGAAATGGTCCACATTGACAAACTGGAGCTTGTTAGTTAAAAAACCCATCCCTCTCACTCAAGAGTTGTGAAGCGGCTTTGCTTTTAAGACAATGGCTGGCCAGTCTGGGTTTGAAGAGTTAATGGGCTTGTTTCCTGCTCATGAATTAAACTTTGTTTTATACTAATTGCAATGTCGAAAGTGATTGACTATTGAAAATCCTTTGCTATTTTTTGTTATCTTTGTGTCTCTCAGGAGATGACCTATGACCTGAGGGATGTGCTAAAGTGGGAGTACATAATGTCTGGCCCCGGTGGCTGTTCGCTAGTCGTCCTTCCTGACGTGAGGAAGCAAAATGAGGCTACGGAGCAGAATGATGTACGTACAGCAGGCTTACCTGCACTCTTAATCCTTCCACTCTGACCGTGCTTCATTTAGACAGGATTTTAAACACAGTCCACTAGGAATTATTAAAGTTTTTTTTTTTTTGATAAATACAAGATTCCATTATTATTCACGAGTCAAAGTGAAAGCAGGAGGGACGATGGCGCATAATGCATCGAGGAGCATAAATAATAGAATAAATAAAATTAAACAAGGTTCCCCAGAAACAAAATTGGCTAAAAATAGGCAAAAAAATGTGCAGTATGTGCAGAACATAAAATTTAGGCACAAAACATAACAACAAAATGCAGCCCATCTCACTTATCCGTTTTTGTGAAATCACTTCATAATAAAGACACACTGTTCATTTGATCAATGTGTTCATTTGACGAAAATCAAAAATCAGTTATTAGCTTGAAGTAATCACAATGAATTATAAATAAGAATAATTAAATTGTCGTGACTGCTGATTGTTTCGGTAACTGCCCTATATTAGGATTTCTCAGAAATTGGTTTGTCTCAGTTTTAAATATCAAGCAATCAGTCATTTAATCAGATCTCATGCTGTCTGCGGGAAGTCCTCTAAACACTCAGGTGATTTCAGCAGCATGTTCTTAAAAATATTTAGTGTGGTCCCAGGCAAGCTTTATTTTTATAGCGAATAAAATTTTAAACACATGAAGAGTCATGTTGCTTGTACGATCCATTTGTTTTGTAGGCTTGCCTGTTTTTTTATTTTTATTTTTATTATTATATATATTTTTTATTAACCAAAACAGACTTAAATAGGTGTCCATTTTTAAATGGCCTTGTATTGTATTTTGTGCTTGTTTTTGCAGGAGGAAACCGAAGAGCCCAAACAGTTTGAGATGCCTCGATCTTGGGTTACGCCGATCCACATCTCGCAAGAAGGTGACCTTTGACCTGTGCATGACCTATAATAACCCCAGCCCACCGAGTCATGCCATGTAGATCATGCTGCTCAATGCGGTGGCCTCCGTGACCTTTGGTGTTCATTGTTTGCATTTGAAGATATGGAAAGTCGTTTCCCTGGTGGCTCGAAGCTTATCCGATACAGGAAGGCCACGGTGGAGAAATTTGCCCCTTATCTCCTGAAGGATGGATTAGTCACAAGACTCACTACTTATGATGACCTGGAATGTGAGTTGTAAAGACTGTTTAAATTGCTTAAATTAAATTAAATTGATGCCAAGTCCATATTTAGTCTCTGATTGATTAGTGCTAATTATGGAAACACTGCACCCGATGCTGTTCTTCAGTCATTGCCCTGTTCTCCTCCTCCTTTTCTTTCTTCCTTTGTCTCTCCTTTTGTTCGTTGTGAAGGCACTCAGCCCAACACAGTGAAGGAGTGGTATGAAAACCGACACGATCAGCTGGAGGAGAGGGAGCTGAAGAAGGCCACCAGAGTCACCATCGAGCGTTTCTCATCAGGAAGGAGCTACTGTCTGAAAAGTGAATTCATTCATCTATTTATATAATAAACAGGGAGAGGTTACTCTCAGTGATTTAGTTATCAAATCTGATTTAGACACATCGTTGATTAATTAATCAATAAATTAGTCCATCCATCTACTTATTTCTATAAACAGATATGGAAAAACTCCTATTTATATAAACAGGAAGAAGCGACACTGTAAATTCTGATTTACACATAAGATTCGCTCATTGATTAATTAATCCATCAGTTTATGCATTTATTTATTTGTTTGTTTGTTTAAATAAATAGAGTGAAGCTAAAAAAAAAAAGAGGAAATTAAATCAATAATCAGAGAGGAGCTACACTCTAAAATGTGAATAAGCCATTACATATAAATGTGTTTGTCAATTAATCATCCACTCAGTTATTTGTTTAAATAAACAAACAGGAACTAAAAAGAGAAACGAATGAATAGAGAGAAATAAATAGGAAGACTTGATCAAGCCATCAGATCTGATTCAGACATGGCCATCCATCCATTCATCGATTTATCCGTCTATTTATTGATTTAAAAAAGAATTGAAATAAATAAAGGTAAAGCTCAAATAAATAGGGAGGAGCTACGCTCTGAAATGTGATGGGATGAGATTTAGAAAGCATTAATTCATGTATTCTTTATTTATATATATATATATATATATATATATTTATTTACACAGATAAACTTAAGTAAGTAGTAAAGATCCAAAAAATGGAAGGAAAAGTAAGAAATAAATTGTGGTTCTGAAATAAATCTTATTAAACTCTAATTTAGACACGTTTCTTAATTTATTAGTTTTTTTGTTGTTTATTTACTTATTTTCACTCCAATAGGTTCTTAGTCCTCGGACAAAAAGACAGCTACGATTTACACGATACGATGTCGGCATTTTAACCAAAGATATAAAATCAAGGGCTGCTCGTCTTTCTTTATAACCGTCTGAGATTCTTGGCTCTGTGCAGCTCACAGGTATGTGACTCTGGTCCCTGAGACGGAGCGTCTGATGGAGTTCTACAGTAATGCTCGAGACGACGACCTGGTGAGTCGACTCGAGACGCCGACGGAAATGACCGAGACCTTTCAGGACCGACCCGACTTCCTCTACTACCGACATGTCGTTTACAGCAAGTGGGTCAGCGCTTTGGGGCTGGAAGAAACATCTGGACATGTTCAACGACCTATTCAGGTTACTATAACACACACACACACACACACATACACGTGTATACACATCCTGCAAAGTACTGCACCCTCCATTAACCACCAGTATATGAAGGAGCAATGTTAACATAGCATAGATAGCTTAGGGCCCCTATGTCCCATGAGACCTGGGTCAATAATGTGTGTGTGTGTGTTTATTTTTTTAAGCAGAAGGTTGTGGAGAGGTTCCACAGGGATCGATCCAAACCAGCCAGTAACGACGTTGCTGAACTAGTGTTCCAGATTTTGCAGAATCAGATCGAGGTGACGTACCATCTAGAGGACGACAGGATCATTCCTGCCTTTCACATCTTTGTGAAACCTCGTCACTCAGAAGAACCCTTCTCAAGCGAGATGGTTTCCAGCTATCAGGTTGGCTGTGAAACAAAAACCACACTTTGCCGCTCTCTGGTGGTCGTTCCATTACCGATGACTCTGAGCCACAGTGGTCACTTTCAAAAATGTGTTATATTTTTGTTTGGTGTCAGTGTTTACAGAAGGAATCTATACATTTCATTAAAGTGTTGTTTAGGGTGATGTAATAAACATAGCTCCCATACAAACTGAGTCCACCTGGCTGCTTCTGGGACTCAGTGGCACCAAGTCGACTTTTGCTTCGGATTCATTTTGACACATTTTCATATCAGTAAAAATGAAGTTTTGAAAGAAATTCTGTATCTATGCCTGAAGCGTGAAGAATATTCAACTGTACAATCTGTTAAGCTGCTTGTGTTTTATACATAATAGTACTTTTTGGTTAGAAGCTAAAACCAGCGATGGCTTAAATCTCTTCCTGTGGGTGTGCCTGCAGGTGGACCCGCTCGAGGAACCCTTCACGAAACTGTACCTGTACCAGACCCTCGAAACACTCATGAAGGAGGAGGAGAACGTCCTTATCAGCATCATGGAATCTGAGAAAGAAGTACAGTGATATATTAAAGAGGTTTACACAGTATCTGTGTATATCAGGTTTATCAGGATGTGTATAAGTGTTCATTAGGATATCACATTATTCATTAAGATTCTGGATTAGCAGTCTTCATAGTCGCTGAAATGTTATAGAGCACCGTATGTGTGTGTTTGTCAGGTGAGGACCATCCTTGATGTGAGAGAGCAGGAGGAGAGCGCCATTATGCTTGAGATCTCCATCTACGACATGGCTAGGAACGAGAAGGCACGCCGCCACGTGGAGAAGCTGGTGAGACTTATTATCAGCATTCCATTGACAACTTATTTCTGTACATACTTTGCACCTTCCATATTTCTATCAAATTAATTTAACTGAATAACACTTTGAGTCACGCACCAAATGTCAGAGAAGCGTCTTCCCTTATCAAGTCCCAGGGAATGGAGTGTAAATGATTCAAATGTTTGTATGATACCAGACGTGAGTTTTATATTAAACGTTGGAATTAAGAATTTAAAAAACAAGATACATTAAAAAAAACACAATAAAAAACTGCTGAAACTCCTCCAGCTGATCAGACCAATCTGAGAACTGTCCAGATGGGCGTAACTTAATATTCTAATGAGCACATTTGACTGACATCCCTCTGCTACACCACTTAAGCAGAACTAAACTCAACGCGCAAGTGTGGAGAATCAGAGTCGGCTTTCGCTTGCTCGGTCACTCAGACTCGTTCAAGCATGAACGCATAGTTTTGGTAAAGCTCTGTGGGAGGGACGAGCAGTGGCAGCCTTGTGATTTGTGAGGGTGAAGCTTACGCAAACTTCACCTAAAATTACACTTTACATCGAAAGGGGAGAAATTCTGTCCATGTAGATGCTGGAAAGTCACCAATTATTAATACTTTCAGCTGTATACTGTGTCCATACAACATTCTACCCACTACTGTTAAATAATAATAAAAAAAATGGTCAAGCTTTACTAAAAATTCTGTTATTACTGTGTCTTTAAAACATTGTGTGAACTATTTGTCTCAGATCTCAGACAGAATGCAAGTGTATATCTGTATAAAAACTGGTGAAGACTTACTTTTACATTTTTCTTTCTCCTGCAGATGTGCCTGGCCCAAGAGAAGCGTCTGCGTAAAGAAGAGAAGGAGGTAGACTCCCTGGCTCCGTTCCTGGCTCGGCTGGGAGACCCGGAGAGCCTGACGAAGCAGCAGGCGGTGCAGCTCCATGCAGACTGTCTGGCTGACCTTAAGCACAGACTCATAGACAGGGCCAACCTCATCCAGGCTCGATTCGAAAAGGTTGCACTCGCATCTCTAGTGTGTCCATGAAGGTTTTCAGTCATCCAGGTTATTCTGAATGTTTAGAAGTAGTGCATCAATGCAGCTGGCCTTGTGTTAAGATCTTGAAGATGAGTCACTGCTCATCTGAGGGCCTTTATCAGTTCAGTTCTGACACCTCTCTTTGTGCATCTTTGATTTTTGTGCATTATTTAACCATTTAAACTCCCAGATTTATATTCAACATTCTCATAACTACATATCTATTAGTTTTACTGTAGTCACTAAATAATTCAGAGTAGTTACTGAATAATATGCTTTAAGATGAATAACTGAATAAAAAGCCAGGAGTTGAAAATGTGGAAGATGCAAAAGAATGAAGGCTGATGAAGCTTCTCAAATGCCCAGTGTCCTTCTGATACAAGGCGCTTTTTTATTTTTACTTTGAATTACATTTGGTTATAAATATGATGGGTATCTCAACAACATAGTGTAATCAATTCAGTATTGTGCAAACAGTTCGATCTTTAAAAATAAATGTGTTGGCTTTGAGGATTGGGAGGCCATGCTTCACTGAGATTGACAGGCACAGAGGCCTCTTTCAGTGGGACTGATAGGCACAGAGGCCCCGCCTCTTTCAGTGAGACAGACAGGCACAGAGGCCCCGCCTCTTTCAGTGGGACTGATAGGCACAGGGGCCCCGCCTGACTGATAGGGTCCCACTGAAAGAGGCGGGGCCTCTGTGCCTATTACTTTACAGGAGTTTCATGCTTAACGTGTCTTCAGGATTTGACCAGCTAGTGTGAGTAAATGAGGTTAATAGATTGCGAGCGGCTGCATAGAAATGCTCACTTTTCCGCTACACAAACACGACAATGATTACTTCATTCTGTGCAGGTGGTCCATACAAATAGCACAGTGATCACAGGTCATGCATGTTCATTACAGTACAGACATTTACACTGTATTTTAAAGCAGATTAAATACTGAAGCTTGTTCCCTCACTGTGATTGTGTATATGTGTGTGTGTGTGTGTGTAGGAGACTCAGGAGCTGCTGCAGAAGCAACAGTGGTACCAGAAGAACCAGCTCACCTTGACTAAAGAGGACGAGGAGGCATATTTGGCCTACTGCTCCGAAGCCATGTTCAGGATCAAAATTCTGAAGCTGCGCCTCAGCCGGTACACACTTCAGCTGCGTCTCAGTCACACCCATTTGGCTTTTAGGGGTCATACGCATGAGACTCTTCACACTGCTAATCTAGGGTCAGATTCTGTCTAAATACAGTTTTTAAGGTGAATTCTAAAATCGTAATTTTTTTTTTTTTTTTTTACAAAACAAAACAAAACAGCATTTTGCACTTAACGTCAGTTTTTTACAGAATTTGACAGAATTACAGAATGTCTTTTTGAGACATATCACACACAATGAGTTTGGTCTCAGCAAAATGACCCGGTTTATTAGTTCCTAGATCAGTATACCTAGTAAACAGGCAACGAAACAAAAACAAAAACAAAATCACCTCGAGAACACAGAGAAAAACAGGAGCTGCACATACTGTGTCTCGCCAGATTTATTTGTACCTATACGTACCTATGGACGTTTTTTTCTTCTAGCGTCGTCCAATCACATCGCTGACCGTCTCTCACTACAAGACTTGTGTACGTTTTAGATGGAAAAATCGAACATGCTTGAAAATATGTCGAGGCGTCCACTCATTGTGGAGCGAGACTGGATTTACCCGTTTACCGTCTCACCTCACCAGATCATCTGGGTGAACACTCGGTTTCAATCCGATTGAGCTCCGACCCGAACATTTTCTGAATCGGAAGCAAATTTCGTTGGAAAGATTCTGAACACTGGTTACTGGTTTTATTTCACATTTTGAATTTGCACATGAAAACCTGAATAGAAATATTGCACAAAAAAAAAGGTAGTTTCACTTGTCTTGAAGGTAGTGTGTGGAGAGAGCTGTGATAAAGGGTGATGGAAACAGATTGTGTGGAATAAACCGTGGCGTCGCCAGTGTGTGTGTGTATGTGTTTGACTGCCGGTCTGTTGGTGACGTCACAGTAGTTGATGGAAAAATTTTTTTGCAAAGCTTTGCACACACAGACACTCGAAAATGTAGTTATGGTTCTCTGAGCCTGAGGTGTCTTGTCTTCTGTACACATATTTTAACACTTTATCTCCAGAAGGCTGTGTAGAAACAGCAAAGTTCTGTGATGAATCTTTGAAGAATGGTTTCCTTATTTCCAGTAAACATTAATAGGTTGTTGTTTTGTAGACACAAGGACAGAGCGCCACAGAAGTACCTGGCGCTGCACGAGAAGCTGAGACGAGATCCCAGACTGATCCAGCACCTGGACTGACCCCACACTCACACTCTTTAGGGTCGTTCAATACTGAAGTGGCTGAAAGGGCTTTTCTAAACAGTCATTATTGGAGGGACCAACTAATGAGCTGTCAAGATTTTCTGTGAGCTGTTAAATGCCGGCATTGCCTATAAAATATAAGTCAAGTTCAAGTAAGTTCAAATATTAACATTGCATTTAGTCATAATAAATGGTATACAGCAGTAGGAAAATGGAATTGCACTCACTAAATGACTAATTCAGTTTAATGTAATTGTTGTTTAATATTATTTTTTATTCTATAGCCTATATGTGATATTATTAAACTGTTTTAACACCCAAACAATCCACCAACACCGACAGAAGCATTTTATTTTGAATTTTAAACACAATTTCTTATTTCTTTTTCTTTCAATTAAAACTAAAAGTAAAGAATATTTTTGCCCACTTTAGCTGGACAGACTTCATCCTGTGCCAAGCAACTTAAGCCAACCTCTTAAGCGAGTCCGACTTAAAAGATTTAGTATTTGAATATTATTAGAGCCTTTAATTTCAATTTTATACAATAAACCACAGAAGGTAAAAAAATAAAATAAAAATAAAATAAAAATTGTGAAAACTGTTTCTAAATAATCTAATTAATTCCGCAATACGGCTGGGGAAAAAACCCACCGCGGTAGAGGAATTATTTTCTACCATCATCACCTATGGACTACTGGTTCACGTTTGAGGTGTATACCGCCACCTAGTGTACGGATATCCGCAGTACACTAGGACTTCTTTAAGGTTTTAGTGCGTCTGTACACAGCTTCAGTCTGTCGCAACTGAATATCATTACACTGATTAGTAAATAAATAAATAAAAGGTTTACATACAAGACATTTGCTCACGATGCGTTAATTATTCCCCCAGTGTGCCCGGATTCACACCTTCTGGGCCCTAAAACTGCGGGTCTTGGGCAGGGCTGCTGCTGCATCAACCCTAAACCCTCCCAGCTTGCTCTGATCAAATCAACTGCATGAACTGGAAGCTCGCAAGGTTTGCAAAAACAATTAAATAAATCCCAAAAGCCCTACCATTTTTGCAAGATCCACTCACAAATGCACAGCAGACATCTTATAGTTTGTTAAATTATATAAAAAAAATCTTTATTGCCATTTTCACTATAGATTATACACTTAAACTCAATAGCAACAACACTACTTGAATGAAATACAAAACGATGCATCAGAATTGCCAACATTCGGCTCTCAAGTGCAAGATGTTGGAATATTATTAACCAAAAAGAGTGTAATTAATTAATAAACAGGGCTTAGTAATGTAAACTATTTACAAAAACAAAACAAAACACATCAAGTACTTCATGCCATGCTCCTTAAATGACTTAAAGAACAAATTAAATCCTTCAAGTTTTACAAGCGCTTCAGTGGCAGAAACCCCCCCGAAAAATGGCAAACAGTGGATGGGTTGAGAAACTCGGTGGAGACCCAGTGAGAAAGACATTTTAAGTTTCCTAAAACGTCAATTTTAATAAATTAAAAAATAAAAAGGCGAGAGAGGAAGCCTGGAAAGCTCCAGTTAACACATACAGCACTTTGCACGAGGAAACCATCCACTGTAACTCCTAAACATGACACAGAAAAAGCCTGGAGTGGTTAGTAACCGTCAGTATATACAAAAAGAAAAACCCTTAAACAATTGTGCACAATACTAAACAAGCAAAAATGCAGTTCACGTTATATAATACAACGCGACAAACCTGTGGTTTTATTTTTTCCGTTTTCTATTCTCAATATTTTAATCTATACATTAGTCTGACCTGAAAACCGTCCGAGCTGAGAGCAGGTGGTGAGAAAGACTAGTGCGACTTAGCGGGAGTTAGCAGTCTAGCTAGCTGTAGCTCACTAGATGCAGGAGGAAGGGTGAGGGTTAGCACGCGCGCGTGTGTGTGTGTGTGTGTGTATATATATGAGTGGAGCTTGTCTCTATTGGCGGTTGCTCTTGATACGCTCGAGCCTCTTTTTGAGGTCGTCGAGGTTGGCGGCGGGCGAGGAGGCGCGGCCCGGGCTGTGCGAGCGCGTCTGCTGCTGCTGCTCCTGCTGCTGCAGCTGAGACTCGCGCGTCTCCTTCAGCTGCGACAGCTTACTGTGGAGCATGTCAGTGGAGGAGGCGAGAGGAGGCCTGGACAGCAGGGACAAAGGACGCTCGTCTTCCTGCTGCTGCTGCTGCTGCTGTTGTTGCTGCTGCTGCTGCTGCTGCTGCTGAGAGAGGGAGAAGTAAGAATCAGAAACGATCAGGCTAAGAAACTTCAGCGTTTGTTTTTAGAGAGTCGGTTATCTTTTGTAAAGAAATGTTTCCATTAGATCATAAAGTACTCCACTGAAGAAATGATTTGCTCTCAGGAACGATTGCTCATTAGCTTTTGTTCATAAAGTGGTTAAAGGTTTTATGGAGTTCTTTTTCTGACAGCAAATCGTGACCTCAGTGTTATGAGGTTCTATCTGGCATTTTGGTGGAAAATGAGTTAACCACATAAACTTCATCACTGGGGGGGAACTTCATTCTCCTGTGGTGTCTTTTTTTTTTGCTAAGTTTTTTGTGTAATATTTGAAAAAATTAAAGGTTCTATCTCCAAACTCACAAATAGAACCTTATAAAACCAAGTTCATCTGCCAGCCAATCAGCATCCAGTATGAATTCACAACACAGGGAGCTGTGGCCAATCAATATCCAGGTTTTAGGTTCAGTATGGCGAGTCAGAAGAGAAAGAAACTTTCAGCTGCAGATGTTTTGCAGCACAAGTGTATAACAGAATTAGTCTTGGTCTGCTGTATTTGCTGGTCTTACGATGTGTAAACGTTGTGGCACATTAGAAAGTCTCTCTCCGCTGATTTATGTCATTTATTAAGATTGAGGGCTTTATTAATGAGACAGATAGAACCTTATAAAACCAAACAGTATTTGACTTTACAGAATAATACGGTGTTGGGCCAGTGTTCAAAAATCCACTTTATGATCATCTCAGAATGTTGATAATGTAAATCTGAAGTAATCTTAAAGTGTCGGCCTTATTGAGCTGTAAATGTAGTTTATGGTATTTTAGAGTTTTGCTAGCTGGAATGTCAAAACTTTGAAGCCCCATATCTCAGAACGACTCTTCACCCAGATAGAACCTTATAACACTAAGGTCACGATATGCAAGTTAAAGGAATAGTGATGACTCAGGCTACAAGCTTCCATTACCCGTTAGCTACATTAACCTCATAGCTCCAATGCTAAGCTAAAGAAGCAAACTTCAGATAACAAACATATCAGAAAATATGGGGAAAATTGTGTAAATTACACTTTGGCCAATCTGTCTCTTTAACCCTTGTGTAGTCTTTATTCTGTATACTCTCCTTGTCCTAAGAGTAAAAAATGACGCTAAAACAATCTTTATACCCTGGTGGTGTACAGCTTTCATGGAAATATAAACAATAAGGCCATGTTTCACTTTTTCTAATATTAGGGTCACTCTAGGAAAAGTCACCAAGTTGGAAAAATATCATTTAGGGGTTTTTCTCTGCTGTTAAACATAGCGGCGGCTCATTTTACACCCTTAAGACAACACAAGGGTTAAATTCTGCTTTATTTTGTACAAAGGATTTTTGCAGCAAATCACGTGGCTTTAGGAAGAATAACAAAACCAACTATAGCATCTGGTTGAAAGAGTGATGGAATGTAAATGAAAAAAATCAAATAAAAAGCAAGCCCAAATCCATACAAATCAATCTTGCAATAAAGAAAAAAAATTTTTTTTTTAAAGTTCACCCTTGAGTGGAATGAGAGTGTCGTAAACGTTGTTGTCGAGACCGAATAGAAAGGTTGTGATAAAGGTGATAAAAGATTAGTGATTGACGGACTCGTGACCGGAGTGGGGGTCAAACCTTAGAGTTCTCGAGTCCATGGCGCTGTCGGAGGATCTTCAGTCTCTCGTAGTAAACGGCAGGTTTCAGGTCCTCCCCATTACTGCTGACCGACATGGAGCTGTGGCTGGAGGTGTACACGGAATCTACACTGTGCTGCGGAATCACTGGACACAGACGACAGAAGATAAATCATTACTGTATGCATATACAAAACGTAGCCATTAATGCACAATAAAGTTGACCATCGTGACCGGCGATTATCAGGCGTGGCTTTTGTTAGATGTTCATATCTGCATAACGACCAATAGTTGTAGGTGCTTGCTTTTCTGGCCAGGCCAGGAGAGGGAGAATAACCCCATGTTCACACCAGCAAGTGACTGGACCATCGATTTCTAGTGCAAGTGCAGCTCAAATTCCGACGCCAGTGAATTTATCAATTTGAATCGATATTTTCTCAATTTATGAAAGTTATGATGCTGTAAAGTGAGAAATGTATACAATTCTTTTCGCGTTTCCTTCGGAATCAGAATTTAAAACAAAAACAAAAAGCTGGACAGGCCACGCCCACAAGCAACAACAGTCGCCCGCTACACACCCACAAGAGACAAACCTAGAAGCCTCTTGATCAATTACTTGTGTGTGTGTGTGTGTGTGTGTGTGTGGGGGTGGGGGGTTTACCTGAAGAACTCTGCAGGCGGTTCTTCCCCTCCCGCTCGGACTCGATCATGCGGAGGCCGCGCTCCACGTAGCTCTGGAAGAACTGAGACGTGTTCCTCAGGAAGGGCTCCAAGTCAGCGTCCGAATACTTCTGCTTATATTCGTACAGCTCCGTCAGGCCCTGAGAGAGATTGTACAACTTTATTTAGTACTTTTATGGAAGGTACTAAATTCACATTCACATTCATTGGCGTAACTTGCGCTGGAGATATAGCGCCACCACTTTCTTTTTCACTTTTGTCCAGTCATCATTCCTGTCCCCAGCACTTTTCAAACCAAAATTACACCCGTGTGCATATTCATCAGCCCTTGGAACGCAAACATTTCTGAATACTTGACTGTATGCCATCAACTGCTTCATATGCGAGGCATGAGAGTTTGAGTGTGTGAGGATGGGCGCGAAGGAACCCGACTCTTACCTCCTTAGTGTTCTCCTTTGAGCCGATCTTTTTGAAGATCTCGGAGAGGATGTCGCTCACTTTGGCTTTGATCACTTTATCGTCCTGTCAGCAGTAAAGGGGGGGGAGGGTGCATTAGATCTTAAATTCTCACATTATACAAGTTACACTTCACTCCAGTGCTAAATTTTCACGGTTTTCCGCTTAGAAGACAAACGTAAAAGGGATAAACGTGTGTGGTGACGTACGATCCGTAGGGCTCCTTTCTCCGTGTTCAGGTCGGACTTGAAGCCTAAGAAATTTCCAGAGTGTTTCACCACCCGCCTCAGGTGGGCCTCGAGTTCTGACTCATTCCGGTTCTCGATCATGGACAAATGGTCCAGTATCTGTGGGAGCAAAATGAGCATTATTTCTATATTATTCCCTTAGAGTACATTATTTCCATATTCAACATCTCCGTACGCTGATTAACTAGCGGAGAGCCATCGAGGAACACGGACATCTGATGCAAACGTGGAGGACGGCCTTGAAAGTCACCCCAAAACTTGTTTTAAAGACCATAAAATGTTTTTCTCTATATTGAATAATACGTTGCGTGACGTTTCCACAAAAAAAAAAAAAATGTCATTCAACACAGAAAAAGGTGCTTACACTTTTACCCTCATCAAGAAATCCAGACTATATGAACATGCAAAATGGAAAACACCCCCGACCCTACCCACGCCCACCTCCTTCCCCCTGGTAAACCGCTGTTGCATGGCCTTCATTTGCATATTGGAACCTGATAGGCTATTATATCTTATGACGCAACAACACTTGTCAGTCACATCTTAAACAGTAACTCAGATTTTCCAATAAGACTTTTTTAGCTCCCCTTTTTTCTTATAAGAATGTGGCAAAACTGTTGCAATGACTATTTTCAAACTTTGACCAGTCTCCACACATTTCTGTGATTTAAATCATAAAAAAAAAACTTGTCTTATGAAGTTGAAGGTGACTTTAAGAAGGCTTGATGGGGTTTGTCCTGGAACAACATTATTAACAACCTCTATAACGTTACTTCCTTGACGAAAGTTGAACAATTTATCACAAAAACGGGCACCTGGAGTCATAGAAGAGAATCATCTACAGCGTAATTAAGGTGGCTTAAATGAGGGTCATGAAACAAGAAAGCTTTTGTGCTAGCTAGAGGACTAGCTATTGCTATACATATTGCATAAAGATCTACATTGTGTATTACGTACGTCTTGTATTAATTCTGTATTCCATACTGTCAATTTATGTCTGTTAATTAGGTGCTGTATTGTTATTTTGTATGCTATTGTCACTTGTTTGCAGCAAATCTGTAGCACTGACAATTTGCGCCGGCCTCGGTCACTTGGAATTAAGATATTTCTCCTGTTCTACTCATTAGTCATGTTAGCCTTGGGACATCTGGAAAGCCTCTGGGTGTTGTGCTGTATTTCAAAGAACACGTTCGTACCTTGGCTCCAGTGAGCTTGCAGAGTGTGTGCAGCAAGGTTTTTAGAGTGCGGTGTGGCACGTCGCTTTTCAGCTGCTTCAGCTTCTCTTTAGGGAAAACCTTCATGAAGTTGTGGACGTCCAGGAGGATGCGGTCCAGGTTAATACTGTTAATGGTCTCGGGCAGGAAGCGGATCATTCGCCACAGACACTGCAGAGACGAGTGGGGAGGGACAGGGTTTAACACATGGACATGTTATACGGTTTGTTTTTAATAAATAAACTGCAGCAAGCCTTCTTTACCTTCATGACAAGCTCAGAGAACATGGGCGACCCTGCGGTGGTGACCAGGCTGTCCTGCAGCAGCACCAGCAGAGCACTGCGATGCACCACAGTCAACAGAGTTAGCATCATCACAACTCCTGCTGTTTACATCAACTGTTATACACACCATTAATCCTACCTACGCCGAGGCTAGAGGAGAGATGCTCCCTTTAGCCACAGCTGCCTTCTATTGATGGAATAAATATTCAGCTTCACTAGTGGAGGAACGCACACTGAGCCAGAACAGCTCATCACTAAAAGGCTACTACAGATAACAGTAACAAGTAAGGAATAAAACATGACGGGGCGTTTTATTTTAGTGTTTTATTCCGTTTATATCACAGCAATTTGCCAACGATGACACATTTTTATTTTTATTGAACGTCGGTAAAACAAGTTAGTTCCTGTTATCACTTGCATTATAAGTTATAAACAGTCGTTCTCTCACCAGCCTCTCTCTTTTTACTCTCTCTCAAAGTAAATAATAATAATAATAAAAATAAATAAAAATGCAGCTTTTCATGTTACTGATGAACCGCAAAGCACAAACTCCTCCGTCCTGAAGACTTCCCCACGGCGGAAAACTTAAAGGAACGGCTTTACCGTTGACTGTTACAAAGCGCTGACACCGGAGTCTCCTTCCATAAATGTTCAATACACCTTCTTCTTACAGAAAACGTCACCACAGCAACGATTACACGCTTTTCTTTATTAAATAACACTTTAAAAAAAAAAATCTGTTTATGGGGAGGCTTAAATTATGTGAGCGTCCCCCATACAAGTCCCTGTGAATTAGTTGTTACTATAGAAACCAAACATATCAGAACGAGCGCATTAATATAAACCTGTGATTTGCCCTGCAGCCGGGACTACTGTCAGAGCCGTGCAGTTATAGAAAATGAATCAACACCTTCTGACCAATCAGAATCGAGAATTCAACAGTGCCGTGGTATAATATATACATTATATACACACACATTTTATATATATATATATATATTACATACATACACACACACACACACACACACACACACATACATATATACATACACACACATATTATATCTATCTATATATATATGGGGAGCTGACCAATGATATATATAGCAAAACACAGACTACAGTCAGTAAATGTATATATACAAAGTGCCCCTATATGTTCAGTAGGTTTACCTGGTAAAAGAGCAAATCAGTGTACATCATAATACAGTACATGAATAAAATGTCCATTATTTTATTTTTGATAAGTAATTGATGATAATGTTATAATGCAGGACATGAGTATGAAATGATAAATGAAAAAGCACCTTGTGGTCATTTTCTTGGAAAAGAGGAGTGTTTTAAGGTTTTATAACGTTTTGGATGCTAGACTTTATGTTGTATTTGAACAGTAATTGTGGCCAAACAGTGTAAAAGGTTCGTGTATCAGTTTTGTTCTACTCACCTGAGGATGTTGGTCTGATCGGACCTTTCCAGCACACGCACTACCAGCAGGTTGACGGAGCGGATGAGCTGCTGGCCGTCCTCGATGTCCTCCACCCGTGAGTCCAGCATAAGCGTGATCAGGCCGTGCATCAGATCCTTCAGCACGCCCATAGACGCCTCCCGCGCCAGACTCTCCATAGAGAACAACTGGAGAACACACAGGAGATTAGTTTTGGGCCAGTGCTTAGTCTGTGTCCTCCTGACTCACAGGTCTAAACTGTTACCCTCCCATTTAGACAAGCTCATTTGGAGGCACCAACTTGTGAAGTTAGCAGCTAATATTCCATTTCATAGGGAACGTTTGGATTGAAGTACAAATAATTTTTGACAGCGATGATGAAGAATAAGAATTACAACCAAAATCACTGTGAGATACATGTACTGGTGGTGGGTTCTCTTTTTGCAGTACTAATTTCTAGTATTTTCAGTTCTATTCTGCAAGAATAACTACATGCTTACAGTGGATGATTAGCGACTTCTACAGCAGGAAGACAACCACGGGTTTTCAGTCATCATTTATCAGTTTCATTTATGTTATTGACAAATTTTCTCCAGCGGCCCATACTGACAGTACCCCATAGACCCCTTGTATTGATTTTTTCAGATTTCTTAATTAAGAATGAAAGAATTTACTTCTTTTAAAACAAAGAAAAAGTCCATAATAAACTGTAACCTGTAGTTTCTCATACACTTGTGCATTTTGTTGGGCTGCTTGCTAATCTAACAAGCTGACGTAGCTACCTAACGTTTGCAGAGAACATTGGAAATAACGACAGAGCGTCTCTCACCGAGAGCATGTTGCCGATGATGCAGCTGTACAGTTTAAAGATGTCCTTCTTGTCCAGCCGGTCGTCGGCCATGTGCGTGTTGTAGATGAGGCGGAGCTGCATGAAGGTGGCGATGAGGAACTGGTCTATGTGGCCTGACATGGCTTCCGCTTTGTCCTCCTGCCGCAGCACCTCATCGATCTGCCGTGGGGGAAACGGCATCATGGGATTTTTTTTTTATTGTTGTAGTAATTGACTTCTACTACAGACAGCTGAGGAAATTGGTTTCGGACCAGTCTAAATAAGTACTGAAGTTTATTGCAACAGGCTTTCCATTTCTGTATGCCTTTGCATAGCAGTGAGTGAAATAAAATCGCAGAAATAAGGTGATAGTTTAGTTTTATGAGGGGGGAAAAAAGGGTCCATGATCAAAAAGCAGCTCAAATGAAATCTGATGTCAGGCTGCTTACCTGCGCCAATGCCTGGATACTGGTATTGATGTCACCACTAGCAACCTGCGAGATGACAAAGTTGATAGTGGAGGCCGTGCTGTTGTGAAGGTCGTCAAAGTGAGGGGACACAGAGCGAATCCTGTATAATACAAGTACACACACAAACAAACACTTCAACACCTCCACAAAAGGGTTCTTTGGTGATTCTCATTAAGTGGTACCCCAACCACAGCAAATTCAGTGAATTTCTACTTTTTTTATTTTTATTTCGATGCATTAAAAACTGACTGGCCAATAAAAAACAGCTCATACTCATGGACCCATTGATGAAAATGGCTGTCAGGCTCATCGTCTTTTAGTCATCACGATCAATATCTAGCGTAGCTATGTTGTTGATAAACAGACTGAAGCTTACCGAGCTGGCTAACTGCTACACAGTTTTGGGTCTGCTGTGAAACCCATAAGCGTGTTTATTGAATTTGTAGGATGTGGTACCTATTTAAGAAATAAATAAAAATTGACCCTTTTATTTTATTTTATTTTTGGATAAATGAAAGCTTTGTACAGAAAATCGGACGCGTTTTTCCTCTACATGCTAGCCAGCTTATCGTCCAAGTTATTATTGAGAACAGCCTACGGGTTTGTGCTGTTGAGTAACTTATTCTTTTACAATTTGTCATCACAAAAACGGTGGGACTTTGTATTTAAGATGGTTAAGGGTTCCTTTGGGACAGACATGAAAACATTTTAACCCCGGCATAGAGACTAACTTTCATTGTTTTTTTTTTTCCTTTTCCACCCCCCCCCCCCCCCCCCACATAAAAATATTGCTCAAAACTTCTTTTATTATAGCTGTACCGCGGACA
>JAOUQW010000001.1:25526413-25545807 GCA_028565825.1 Olivaichthys viedmensis | reverse complement strand
AGGCATTGTACCACATTGACTTGGTATAGTCTTGGACCAGGATCATTGATGCTTAATAAAAAAAAACCTTTACATTACATTTTGAAATACTAAATGTTAGCTTGATACTGCATCAAGAGGCACATGTGACCTGGCCTAGGGAACCAAAATGAGCAAACCAACCACAACTTAAAAATGTGAATCTAAAACACAAATGTTAATTTCTCAAAATGAATTAGGAGTTATGTTGTACTTTCAAAATCCAGCTAAACCGCGATATCCAGCTGCGTCTTACTTGGGTTCGGGGATCATGACGGGCTCCAGCAGCTCATCCAGTTTGTGCTGCACAAGGTCAGGGAAGTCGCTGACGTGCGTGTGGTCGTTCTCGATCATGTCCAGGTCCAGCTGAAACTCCTTCGGGATGGAGGGCACCGTGTGCTCCGAGTGGGCGTTCTGTGACCGCGCTTGACTGGTGGAGGGGCACAAAAACAGAAAACTTCACTTTCATGCAGCTCACACAGATTTAGTTGAATAATGAAACAAACTTGGGACAAGGAGCTACACTGGAAGACACACAACTGCAGGTCCTTGTACACTTTTCCAACAGTATACATTGATTACAAACACTGGGCTGTGTTTGAGCAGTTTTAGATTGTTACCTCCCTTACAGATGGTTTCATGTGGAGGCTCAGACTTGCTTTGCAAAAGCTAATCTTAGAATTGATGGCGAACGTTGGATTGAAGTGCAAAAGGACTGTGAAAGCATCTTTACTCTGTTATTTGGCTGAAATGGCATTTCTAATTTTTTCTAACTCAGTCTGCTATTTGTGCTATTTGTCCAAGACTCCAGGTTGGTGCGTGCCTCGTGAACAGAACCTACAGCGATTCGGCAGTACTTACATCCTATACGTGCGATACATTATTCTGTCCAGGGAGGGCAGCGAGAGAAAAAGAAATCATACAGAAGAAGAAAGAGCAGCTCAGATTTAGGAGGCACAACATGCATTAAAATAAAAGGGCAAAATCAAACACTGAGGGCAGTGCCGGTCCCTCTACACAAGTTGCGTAGGCCCACCCCTGACTACCTTGAGGCCACCCCACCCCTATGTCAATAATGAATTGGATTATTATAGGCCTAATACATTTCGAAAGAGTCTGACGGGTACCAAAACTGCAATGGGTCACGTAAACTGTGAAAAGCCACCAGTATGTTTTGATGAATGCCCCAAAAACAATCTGTCTCATGTGCAAATTGCTGCTGGCTCTCGGGTTTAGTCTTATTATAGAGAGTCCAAGTTAACTAGAAAGCTCTCATAGCTAAACAGACAATAATTGCAGGGGTATGGTAGCTCGTGATTAAGCTTTACAATATGTTAGCAGGTCAGCTATCATTACAAACATTTGGTAGCGGTTTCCGTACATTAGCAAGATAACTTGCTAGCTACTGAATGCTCAACATGTCCAATGGATACACAGCACAGCAGCGTCTGATAAAGGAGGTTATCAGACACATAGGGGGCTTAGCTTAGGATCCTGGGAAGGCCGAGACCGGCACTGCCTGGGAGGAACGCTACACTGATTAGCAAGTCATCAAGGCCCCATTCTTCAAACAGGGATTACCGAGTTAGCTAGATTGGATTGTTGACGATTTTACCCTGGATGTGTGAAAGATTGGACTATACTAACGGGCGCAATCTCCTTCTCAGATTCCCATTACCTGTACAACAGGATGGATGATGGAACATACTTGAGTTTGTTGGGCACTTCCTCTTGAGCAGGTTTGCGCAGGAAGGTAGCGTTGGGATTGGTGGGCTGCTCCCGCTGCGCTTTCTCTGGTTTTTTCTCCGGGGCGGCAGGCGTCTTCTTAGCCGAGCGCTTAATCCGCTCCTCTAACATGCTCATGTCCTTCTCCGAGAGCTGTGGAGCGCAGTCAAGAAACATTAGCAGCAGCTAACAAAAGGACAGGATGTTTTTTCATTGACTCACCAAAAAACGACAGTCACGCACGCCAAAATAATGCTGGTTCAAACAAGACACACGACAGAGACTCCGACGGGAACCTTTACATTCGTTAAGGTCTTAAAACAAAACCCAAGGAGCGTCTCAGAGCGGGACGTTTTACTGTTGACTTACATTGCCGATGAGTTTGAAGACCTGGTCCCCACAGACGTTGTACGCTGCCACCACCGTATTAAGCGACGCGTTGCGCACCGATGTGTCACGGTCGCCGATGTGAACGGCGATGTCTTTCAGAGCCTTAGCGGGCGTCGGCTGGCACACGTTCAAACCGTAATTCTCAATCAGGCACCCGAGCTCGTCAAGACATTCTGGAGCGAAGTCAATCAAATTTGAGTGAAGGAGAGTGAAACGGATTGATCAATTGAGTACCCCCATTAACCCTTCTGTTTAAAATAACCACAATTTCTCTTTTTATTAGCCCTGAGCAATTTTTTTTTTTTTTATGTAAAGAGAAGCCTGAAATGAAATAACTAGTGATGTCCACTGCATGACAATATTGCAATATTTTTCTAAGCTATCTTTGACAGTACATAATTATTACAGAGCAAATCTTTTGGCTCTTTTAGTTTTTTTAAATAAAAGCTGCAGTTTTTCTAAAAAATCAGTTTTTCTAGTGAGGACCAGCCGAATGTCTTCACTAGAGCAAAAAAGTCACATGTTCCTATCCTTGTGAGGACATTCGGTCCTCAGTAAGATACAAGTACAGGAACACACGCACGTCAAACATGGGAAGCTGTATTTTCATAAATATAGTTTACATTGCTATTAAGTAAGATAAAGATATATTAAGTATTTTTAAATAAACTGCACAACTGTATCAGCATTGAATCCAGAGATGGCCTGGGCCAATGAGACAGAACATGGCTAAGCTCTGAGCAGAACACGTAGGTTCATTTTGTTTATCTATTTATGTTACAGCACTAATAACTGATGTATACTCTTCCTAAAAAACATTCGCTCATTTGTGAAGATCTGTAAGGCAAATATTCTTAACTTATAAATCAATCAATCAATCAAATCAACAAGACCTGATCTCTGCTTGGCGTTCTTGGACTTGGCCCCCTCCATAAGGAAGGGAAACATTTTGCTGGCAGAATACACGTTACACAGCATGGTCAAAATGGCACGGACGTCCTTGCGCACCACGTCTTTCGATTCCCCGACCTGTCCGGAAAAGCAGGAGGAAAACACAGTGCGCGGTTACGCTGAGGCCAGCCTTACGCCATAATCACATTTCTAAAGACCAATCACTAACAGGTTAGCACTGTTAAAATTCAAAGCCAGTGACTGGCAGATCAGCCAAAATAAGGTTCGAGACCCAGGTGCTGAAATTAAACTCGATTAATATTTCATTTTATTTAATTTCCAACTGCATGTCTGTCCTGTTAAGTAAAACACTGACTGATGTCAGATGCGTGTGTGTGTGTGTTATGAAGACCCACTGACCTTGAGGATGAGATAGGGAATGAAGGACGAGGCCTCGTACTCGCTCAGATGGTAGTTATCTCTGCTCAGCATGGTGAAGAGGAGCTTGAGGAACTCCATGGCCTTCATCAGTACGCTGGTGTTGGTGTCAAAGAACCGCAGCGTGAACCACTTCAGGATCAGATCCAGGCAGCCAATCACAGCCTCCGACTCGCCATCCATGTGCTGTGAAACGCCAACGAGAAAGCAAGATGCAATTAAATGAATGAATCTAAAAACTCTAAGCAATAATGAGATCAGAGTGTCATGTAAATGGGTCAAGTATATGACAAAAGGCGTGTGTGTGTGTTACCCCACCTCGATCATGGCGTTGACGGCCTTGACGTGGTGCTGGAAATCGAAGTGGAAGAGTTCATCCTGTAGCCACTTTGCCAGGCACAAGGCCATTTGAGTCTTCAGCTGTTCCACATACTCGTCCCGCGGCGTCATGAAGTTCCACTTCAGGATCTATACACCACAAACCAATTACCAATACACACAGTGCAGTGCTAACGTCACCCTGATGGTGTCCAGGCTTTGTCAGCCATGTTAGGACTTGTGGACAAACTATTCATTTAAAAGGTTGGGTCCATGCTTCATCAAAAGTGCTTCCCAAAAACCACTTGAAAAACATCTGAAAGCCTTTTTGTTTTTGTTTTTTAAGAATAGGAGGAGGTTCTAGCTTATGATGTTAAGGGTACAAGTGCACGTTCTCGGACAACCTCTCCTTAAAGCAGCAGAGTGGAAGCTCCACCAATCCCCACCTCCTTTATACATCACGACTGGCCAATCGCTGCGGAGGTGGGTGGCATGTTTAAAGCCTTCTGTTTACACAAGAAACTGTAGTCTTAAGACTAGAGCAATGCGATTTACTGAGCCAAAGAAGAAGCCAAATGGACTAGCGTTAATGGAGAACATTCTAGAAACTCCCCAGCAAAATCACACACAGGTATGGTATGGTGCACCAACCTGACATTTCAGTTTGGCGGCATTTGTTTGCTGTGTGTGTTCTGGGCTTGTGTGTGTGTGTGTCCAGTTACCGTCGTCTTACACCCAAGTGCTTCTGGTATGATGGACTTCATACTGATGTGTAAAAACGGAACATACGAGAACAAGATCTACGCACAGGATGATGCGGTACGATGCCTACCTTCAGTCCTCTCTCGTCCTTCATCCTCTGCTCCTTGCTGTTGGGTACGAGGATGAATATGGGACCCGACCTGTCTTCTTCATCTTTAGCAGTGGCCTTGACTGGAGCCTTCTTCCCCAACACTCCCTGAAGGACATGTAGGACAGATATTACACTCGGAGAGAGAGAGAGAGAGAGAGAGAGAGAGAGGAAGAAGAAGAAGAAGAAGAAGAAGAAAGAGACTCAACCCAGTAATTCAGTAGAGTGCAAATTACTTCATTTGAGCATTGAGTGCACCCCAAACCGTGACACTTCAGGATGAAATGAACCCCGTTTTGTGAGTCATGCGCATGTTTACTGTTCCACCTGTACCTGTGGGTTGCTAGGTTTGCCCCCCGAGAGTCTGTTGGGCTTAGGGACACTGTCTCTATCTACCTTCAGATTCAGCTCCATGCTGTTCCTCTAGTCAACGCAAAAACAGCAGCTTTCACCATTCAGGCCATTTGAACCGAATTTTGGGGTAAATGCATGATCATTAATGGAAGTGGTTAATGCCAAATCAGAAGACAACTTACAATTCCTCTCATTACGAATATAAACATGAGATCATCATACAAACTATAGGATGAAATACATACACACACACACACACACAGATAGTCGCTGTCCAAAGAAAAACATGCATCTCCACTTTTTGATATATATATATATATATATATTTCTTTTTTTAGGGCTGCTATAAATATTAGATAAATGTGACAAATTATTTGAATAATCCTATCGAATAATACTTTTACCACTTGTATGAAATCCTACTAGTCCAGACTTTTAGTTTACCCTTGAGTACGTTCTAAAAACCAGGTAAAGGGTCTTTGCAAAACAAAAGTGGGGGCTCTTCACTAAGCGGTCATTTCTCAAGTTGTGGGATGTGATTGGCTAGAATTATATGCTAGTTATTTACCAAAAAAGGAGACGGGAAAGTATCAGCAACAGAAAGAAATGAACATTAGCGTGCATGTCAAGAATTAAAACCAGTTTGTTTTTGGAACTAAAATCAGGAGGAACCCACCGCTCACTGAAACTTAATATACAGATTTGCTGTGTATGGCTAAACTGCTTTTGGCTAGTAAAATATGTTCAAGTGCTTGTTTGTGGCATTTGCCTCCCTATACCTGATTATTTATGCATATCTACCTTTTTTCTTGTCCTTATAAAGAATTCATCCATTTGAGTGTTAAACAGAAAATTCTAAATTGTTTTATAACCAACTGTTGCAGCACTTATATATATTATACCATATGATATAAAACTGAACATGGTATTGTAAAACATTCAGTATGTTTAAATTAGCAACAAACAGATTTGGTTGAAAAAAAAAAAAAAAAAAAAAAAAAAAAAGCCAAACCTAAGCTTTAAAAAGAAAAAAAAAATCGAAAGCTTTCAGACCTTTTTCGGCGCAGGCCCTGCTGATTTGGGTTTCTTGGTGTCCTGTTTGGGTTCTGGTGTGCTGTAGTCGTCCATTGCAGACTGGCCTTTAGTCGGAGCTGAGAGATAAAGAGCAGAGGCAGTCAGTGCATGCAAGGCTGCAGTCTACACACCATAGAACGAGCTTGGTGTCACGGGATCCTCAGCGTACTTCTATAGCTAATCATGCAGTGAAGAGAATACTGAATCATCTCAATTTCTTTAAAATAACGGCTGAAAATAAATAAATAATAATAATTATTTACAAATACACATCTTACATTCTAATGCTTTTAGCTCAGGGGGCTAAAACAAACTGGTTTCATATGGAAGAGCATAAACAGTTTAAACGGCTTCAGTTCATGTCCTACCTGGCAACATATTGTCATAAGAAGTGTGTTTAAGTAAATTAGTTTTTCACACAGCTTATATTTACTGATCTTCAGGTCATTTTTATGGGAATTACTTGTTTTTAAATATACAGATGTGCACTACACAACCACATTATTCTTTTGTCATGAATTATATATGGAGAGAGATTAGTCTCAATTATTAAACAGATGTGTTTCACTATTCATAGGCAAACATTCTGCTGAACAGTTAGCAAGCTTGCGACGGTTTGGTTGCTTCAGGGTGTTGTTTTACAATGCTATCATCTCAAATGTCAAAACTACATGACTGAATGATTGTGCATCACTTGAGTCACAAAATACAGATTCAACACTTCGCAAACTAATTTTGCATTTTAGGAAACGCATAAGGAAATTGAAGAAAAAAAAAGAAAAAAAAGTTGAGATTTTAATATAATGGTGAAATCATGTATTCACAAATCCATATCCATTTGTTCAAACTGTTGCATATTTAATTAAACAACAAGACAAGTCCAGATACATTGGTTGAAGAATAGTGAAACACATTTGTGATGCGTGTATCATAATTCATCAATGAGAGACATTATTTTATCAATAATGAGACCAATATCCATAATAATGGGTGATTTTATATGGAGTCATTTTGCTGAGAGAGAGAGAAAGAGAGAGAGAGAGAGGAGCGAGAGAGAGAGGAGAGCGTACCCGAGGCAGGCTTCGCAGGAGCAGCACTATGAGCTGATTTAGATGGAGCAGCTTTGCCGGGTGCAGCAGGTTTGGCTGGCATTACTGCCTTGGCCTTTTCCAACATTGCAATCACCTGGTCCTTCGAGGCCGGCTACAGAAAGAGCAAACACGACATCAGATCACATTGCCTCGGGATTTTACGAAAACGATAGCCATCACGGCCAGAACGTGTAGTAATGAGGAATATCAAAACAAAAAACCTCAGGTTATAACAGCATCATGACTTTCGTAATTAATATTTGAACAATAGATGTCTTTCCACTGAGGAACTTTTGCTCAGGAACTTAAGGCCAGGATCTCTGGTCTGGAAGTCAAACAACAGGGCTAGATTTCCTGATGGGTTTCCACTGTAGTGCCTCTCTTGGTAACGTCAAGCCCGCAACCTCAGGAACAACGTGACATGTAGAGCACCACATCTTCTGAAACCTGAACCATCACATTACAAATGGAGCTGGTACAAATAGATGACTTGATGCAGACAGGTAGTGAGTGAAAGGTTAACTGTATTGCTAAATCGATAGGAGTAAACAAAGGATCGTTATGTAACTATAGTAACCAACCCAATCCAAGACGAGCCCTACCCAGGAGAAAGAAACCAGGAACCGTATGGTTCAAGTTCAAGCACCAAGTTCGGCCCACAGTGGCTGTAAGCTGACTGAGGCACATGTCCAGACAGCAAACATTCAAGGCATTAAAAACAAAAATTAAATGGCTCTTCTGAGCTTAAAGCTGGTTCCATCAACGACAAAGTAAATCTCTTAAAAGCTTTCTTTGATTACAACAGGCTTAACCACTGAAGCCCATTAAGAGTGTGAAGCCCAGAGGTCAATGCACAACTCCATCTGACAGCACAATTTAACTGTAAAGCCAGGCTTCATGTGTTGCCAGAGAGATCAGCCCACAGGAGCAAGGTCTAAGAGAAACCCACCTTCAGTTTGTTAGTGGCCTTGCTCATCTTTTCATAGCCCAGGTGCATCATAAAGGTGGGCAGTGCATCCTGGGCTTTCTTCCGCACGTCTCCACTGCGATCCTCCAGACAGGCGTACAGGTGGGGGACGCAAAACATCAGATCAGCGGGCACGGAGCGCATATTGGGCAGCTTCTCAGCCAGCCAGCCCAGCACCTAGCGCACGCACGCGCACACACACACACACACACACACAAACACAGAGGCATTTTAACACTTCACGTTATTATTTATTTATTACATAATTTACTAAAATTTTTATATTTACACGAGAGGAGAGCCACAGAAAAAGACTCGTTTCTGATTGGCTGGCATATGTGCATTAATATCTTATATCGAGAGATTAATGCTGCAATTAAACTATTCATTTCTGTGTCATTTAAATGAATAGTTTATAGGCAACAGTGCATGGAAATGTTTTAATTAAAAGCAACAATAACAGAGCAACAGACGCAACCATGGCAAGAATTGTATAATGGTAGCGAGTGGGGATGGGGGATTAGTGTTTTCATATCATTTAGTTACGAGTAAGCAGAAAATATACTAAGCCTCTGCTTTTTAAAAACATTTTTTTTATATATACAGTGGTAAGTAGTCATGGTATTATGGAGATATACACCAGCCAAATTGGCAGAGTCCTTTTCATGTCATGGTGTTCTTTGCCTTCGCCTTCTTATATCAGGACACTTTGTTGGGCATTATCTCTCATGTAATGAACATTCATGAACTGTTGGGACGCTCAATAATAAGTATATTACCAAGTACTTGACTAGTAAGTGAGCAGTTACTACAACATTTGAATTGTCTGGGTTTAAGTGGATGATGATGATGGATAATCTAAAGATAACATCAGAAATATGATGTCCAAGCAGATTTTATGTTGATTCAGTGAGATTTGAAATGATTTCAGGGAGCAGGACAGGACAGATTTCACTCCATTTCTTTTAAGCTGTACTTAAAATATATCCTCCTTGATATGCTAGCACATCTTGTCAAACTATTCCTTGAATCCCTTTGTGTTGACATGCCTGTATTCAAATCATCTTGGAAATCGGCAAGCTGATGTAATCGGATTCACGCCGAGCTCAGTTTACTGTGTGCGTGTCGGTGGTTCAGTACCTCCTGTTTGAGAAAGGGATTCTCCCGTTTCAGCTCTTCTGATAGGTCCTCTCCTTCCAGCCACTCCTTCAGGCCGGTCTGCTGTACCCATGCGTTCAGCGTCGTCATGGCAGCAACGCGGATGTTGGCCTAGAGAGCAAGGCAGCGTTTCAGTCGCATGTACACACAACAGATGGTGCTACTGACACAAAGAGGTTCCTCAAATAACCACTTGCAATCGGATACACTGCACACGTCCCTGAATCTGTGAAGTCTGTCATTCTGACATCATTTCATTCATTTAACAAAGGGCAAAGTGGTGGCTCAGTAGTTAGGGTACTGGGCTACTGATCATAAGGTTGTGGGTTCAAGCCTCAGCTCTGCCAAGCTGCCACTGTGCCCTTAACCCTCCCTGCTCCAGGGGCGCTGTATCATGGCTGACCCTGCGCTCTGACCCCAGCTTACCAACATGCTGGGATATGAGAATAATTAATTTCACTGTACTGTACATGTGACAATAAATAGCATTCTATTCTAACCCTTATTTTACCAAGTTACCCCACTAGAATCAAACAGCACTTTTACCAAAAGGAAACAACGAAGCAATTTATTTTTACGATAATCCCACTATCTGGTGTTGACCTTCGGGAAAAAAAAATTCCCTTGTCGAGTCTTGGTTCCTCCCAAGGTTTCTTTCGAATGTTCTTAAGACCTTCGGTTTGCTCGATAGGGGCCTTGACCCGGATTTCTATAAATCTGCTATGTGACGACTGTCGTTAAAACGCATCATACAAGTAAAAAGAAATTGAAAACTGAAAAAGGTGATGCCACTTCTGGGTGGATAATTAATCTTACTACCCAATAATAGAGCCCAGTGGTACAGCACACGGGTGGTCTATACTGCTAAGCTAGCACACTTTTAAGCCCAGGCAGCAGACTGTCTTTAGTGAAAAGGCTTGAGCTAAAATGGCAAAAATGTAATATGCAAAACCAAAAGCATCAGGTTTCTAACCATAAGAAGGATTAGGGGAGGGCTTTGTAGGGGACAGTAAGGACTTTAAGGCTTGCATAAAGTGCTGTGCAGAAGAAGGCAGCAGTGGGGGTTTGAGGGCTGACTCATATTTCTGCATGTACAGACACAGAGGATGGGTTTGTGGGTAAGCAAGGCTTGCAAACACTGTACATGATCCTTTAACGTCGAGTTGAGGTTACGAGGCGTGCAAGTAGGCTTGCTCTGCGAGCTACGCTTACCCATAAACCCCTTGCAGGTTCACATGCATCTTCACAGAAGCACAAGTCGGCTTTTTACCCCCCCCTTGTTAAATGACCTTTTAGAGTACTGAATTACATTGCATCGCATCTAAACGGCGCCAAATCGTATGCCATCGAATCGTTGGCTAATTTAAATTCATCCTTCATACACTGGATCTTTTATCACATAATGTGCAAAAAGAATCCACACCCCTACTTTAGGGGCAAGGGCGTTTTGGCTTTCAAGGTCTTAAGTTTCAATAGGGCAGTAAGGGGCTGTACCTTGCTGTCTCCCAACACAGTGACGATTGGGAAGCCCAAATTCTTCACATGTTGTTTGATAGCTGGACCCATGGCCGTGGCAATCTGCTGCAGGATGGTCAGGGTTTGCTGAACCTACACACACACACACAGGTTACTAAACTTCAATTATAATAAAAAGCACAACTGTGACTTAACCACAAAAAACTTCTAAACTGCAGAAACTGTCAAACCCTTCACTACACATGCATTTCCTTTCAGAGAAGAAAACACTAAAGACAAATATGGCCTATAGATCACACCATGTCTAGATCGAGGCACAGCAACCTTACAGCGTACGGTCCCGGACATATCAGATAATAAAATAAATAAAGTCATTAAAATACCAGTAGTTTGTTGGAGTCGCTGAGGCGGCCCTTCAGTTCCATGGGCAGCTCTCCGATGTTGGACTGGATGAACTTGGCCTCTGAAATGACGGCTGCCACCTCGTCCAGTCCTTCCTTCCGGATCTTCCAGTTCTTATCGCTAATCTTTGCCACCATGTCCGACGTGATCTTATCACTGCAAACCAGAGTACACATCCAAGACAAATCAATGAGCACCCTAATTCATGGTCTCTTAAACCCCCTGCCTAACTTTCTCCCATTCTTTTCAAACTCAAAGCTGATTGGTGAGGTCACAATTTAGTCTCTCCTTCCGCAATTACCTTGCAAATTTGACATTCGCTGATGTGGATTCATAATGCAGACATGTTCTGGACGGATTTTCTAGTGTTATACAAAACAATATCCTGTTTAAGACTGACCTCAAATAAATTTCTGAGCAATAATTTGAAATGCTGCCAAATAAAGACTGACCTGATATCAGCCCTGGGCAGCAGGTCCATGAGGTCACCGGCACCGCCGTCCACTTCAGGTTCGTCAGCCTCCTCCCCATCCTCCTCTGCTCCTTTCTTCGACGAGCGTCGTGTTGAAGCAGGAGGAGACTGGCCCTGCATCTGAGACCCCCAGACCCACATGCCATTAGGTTACAGCATAGCCAATACTTCACTAGTTAATAATAAGTGAAAAGCACACAAGCCTAGTGAGTGTTACAAACAAACGAGACCATGCAAGCTGGTCCCCATTATCTATAGGTGTTGGGTTGATAATCGATATTATTGTACATCATGATCATTTAAATCTGGGCCAAATTAACAAAATTATCTTTGTTAGGAGGGTTACCTCTACTTTATTTAAGAAGTCCCTTTATTTAGTCAGTCAACCATTCTCATCTATGGTTAGTACACAATTGTATGCAATAAGAAAGGTTGCGCTTAATTATATAAAACAGAATATCACCATATCTACATAAACAGAATATTACCAACTGAATAACTACTTAACTTTTTATATATATATATATAAATATATATAAATAAATTAAATTTCTAAACTAGTGAGCTCTGACATTGCTGCAGTCATGAGTTCACGCTGTACCAATAAGCCAATCAAATGGTTGGGGAGGTCCATTTGGTCATCCCATGTTATAGTTATGCTGTTAGCTGACAGTCTGCATAAAAATCAATCAATTATTAGTTACAGCACCAAGGCACACGCTAAATTTAAAATCATGTTCATCAGTTATTCATGGATTATTTGAACTTCCTGAATATCCATGCAGAGAGACTGTGTAGCGCAAACAGCACTCGTTTCAAAAGGTGTGTAAATTTGGGAGCTTGCACCAGAGGCTGAAAGCCGTCACAGTTGTGCTTCATTTGAGAAAGCCTCCATCTGAAAGGGGTGGGGGAACGCTGTCTTCACGTACCTTCTCAAACTCTGCATCTATCTGGGAAAGCAGGGCCGGCTTTTCATCTTCAAAGAACATGCGTAGAGGAGCCCCCATGTACAAGTACATCACACCCAGCAGAGCGATGGCCGACGTCCTCACCCCCTGGAATTTACACAAAGCGTTAGATGACCAACTTTGGAGGAAACTGGTCCAAAAAAAAAAAAAAAAAAAAAAGACATTTAGGAGTAAAGGTTAGAGCACCCTACACTACGTCTAGATTGAAAGTACACCTGGATCAAAAGGGGTTTCTTAAAATTGGCTATATGCACACCACACTTAAATAAGCCGGGTCTACTTACGGTCCATTTTCAACCTGAAAACAGCGCATTTTAGAGGAGTCGTTGATGCTCTTTTAAACTGTATACTTGATATTGCATTGACAACTACATAGGTAAGTGATTACTGTCGCTAACGTGGCAACAACCACCACAGTGCCACTTAGCTAGTTACTCTAGCTAGCTTGTTTATATTACCATATCGCAAATTTATTTATTTAACAACAAATAAAGGTAACACAAGACAAGGTCTAAGACAAGGTGGGCCAAAGAAACGGCGAGACGCAAGAAAATGTTAGAGGGTTTTCTGAGGTTTTTGGTGTTAAGAGAAAATGTTAAATAGTCATCCTGAGGAACAGAGAAACCACACAGTGCTAATCTGTGAAGCCTTGCGTCTCCAATATGGATGTGTCTTTTTGGACATGATCATCTAATTAAATTGAACACTGGATTGAGTACACAACTAAACGACGCTGAAACCAAAATCTGCTGCCGTACACTGAATAGCGAAAGAGTTCTGTACATCAGTGGCTTCTATAGAAATATCAGTGTAGACTGGAAGTATACAAACTGGCTTATGTGTATTGCCAATTGACAAAAATCTTAAGTGAATAAAATGTTCCATCAATTATTCAGCAGAACACACAGCAAGAGTTTAGCCACACTGAAAGGCTTTGTGCAAATACACTTAGAGAAGTGTATTTGAACAATCAAGGATCGTGCCATACACGCCAACACCTTAATAAATACACACACTCACCGGGTTGGTGGCACCCAAAGCAGTTTTGACGTTGTTGATGAAAGCCTTCACATTAATTCTGCAAGATTGATTTGGAACAATAAATACACAAATACACAATAGATAAGAGGAGAGAAGCCGAGTACTGAACACGGCTCACCCTGCAAAGCCGAACTCCTTCATGGCGTTGGCCAGCCAGTTCAGTGTCTCGGCCTGGTTTTTGGGGTTCTTCTGCGCAAAGGCCAAAGACACCACCTGCAGAACAACGACGCCGTCGTCATTTTAAAATCCAAAATAATCAGTTTAATAATACGTTCAATTTGTTGAATACGTTTTTAATGCTAGTGAACAGCCAAGGAACATTTCTACACCTTTATCCTCATAAAGAAAGCAAAGATCGATATGATATGCAAATCTGTCTGTCATGCAAATTAGAAAACACCCCCACATGCTCCTGACATCCCACATTTGACCCAAATACCAGTCTACATCATCGGAATGAACCTTCCAAGAGACATGGTTTCTCCCATCTGGTTTCTGAAAAGGCCCACCTGTTCAGCAGTCCATGGCAGCGAGCAGGCCTCACCGATGGCAGTCAGAGCCTCTTTGGCATTGCTGCCACACTTCACGTCCCCGATTTTGTCCACCAGGCCGTCCAGCACCACGAGGGCAGACGTCTTCGAGAACGAGCCTTTCTTAGCGATCAGGCCGACGATGAGCAGCTTCATCTGCATCACCTGAGCAAGTGCAGATGCCGGAATTACACACTTTTATTTTAGCAATAAGTTTAACACAGTCGGCTAGTGTGAATGCCTTCGAATTCCCCCACGAGTCCACTGACCTGTTGTGATGGTACGGGCGCTATGAATGAAGCCTACCTGAAAATTGGTCTCTTTCCAACCAGGTTTCTTAGCCAGCATTCTCACTAGAGCCTGGCATGGCATGTCAGTCTTGTCCATCTGTTCAACGGCCTGAGACACACACACACACACACACAATTCTGTTAACAAAAGATTTCATTAAGCTCTGGCTCTGTTGGAAAAGCAATATTTAGAGAGCTTTAAAGAGGTGAGAGAGAGAGAGACAGAGAGAGAGAGAGACAGAAAGAGACAGACAGAGAGAGACAGACAGACAGACAGAGAGACAGACAGAGAGAGAGACAGAGAGAGAGACAGAGAGACAGAGACAGAGAGACAGACAGACAGACAGACAGACGGAAAGAGAGAGATAAATGGTGTGCAGTCACCCTCTGAAACTCCTCCATGCTAGCTAGCCTCTCCTTCCAGTTTGCGCTGTCCAGCAGCTGCATACAGGAGGCCGGGAGCACGGCTCCAGCCTTCTCCTCACACACCTCCAGCTGAGGACACACACGGTATATATATAATTGAGGCTTCATGCATTACCACAGCTGTGCTTAGTACCACTATTTCACTTATCCTTTTATTCGACTTTAATTTGATCAGTGCTTAATGCACCTTGTAATGTGAGCCTGTTTCAAAAAGTGCGATATAAATAAAATGTATTATTATTACATTCAGACGGCTGACTTACAGATAATTCAGTCTCCACAACTTCTTTTGTGTCGTGTGCCTTCTTGGACTTGCCGCTGGGAGCAGTAGCAGGTTTACCTTTTTTAGGAGGACCTGCAGCCTGTGAAATGGAAACAAAGTCAATAACAGTCACGCTAAGAACTGACCCAACGTTCACACCGACAAGCGACAGCTAATTGTCTATTTATCACTTATCTATTAAACCATGTTTCTGTCAAATGCGACGAGTCGAATCGAGAAGTTTTATGCATTCAAGCAAGTTACACTGGTCAAAATATGTTGTGTGTTCATATGCGAAGTTTTCCTTCAGAACAAAGCTAAAATCGCCATTTTGAAGCACAAAAGCACACAACTGGACAGTCAATGTGGAATATTAAGGACCATGTGAAACAGAAATCACGCATTTCTCTTCCGTAACCTGATGCATTTCTGTTTAGAACCGGCTCAGCGTTTTCGCTCAACAATAACCGGGTTAGAAGACGAGGTGAAAGGTGACGTGATGATGTTGGTTCATATTATTATTCCCCAGCTGCGTGTGCATGGTATCCATAAAACACAAGACGTTTCGAGGCGGACAAGCTGATCTGTCTATTAACCAGGGCACTTTAAAATCAGATCAGTTCTAAACTGTGATCATTCGAACGGTGTGAACTTCAGAGCGTTTCAATGTCAGATACAAGACTTGCTTTGATGGATTCACGGCATTCCAACTCTCTTTAGCTTCTTAATAAGTCTACTAATACTTTTATCAACGTACTTTGGGTGCAGGAGCTTTTTTAGGATGACCAGCAGGTTTGGCAGAAGGCTCGTCTACAGCAGGAGCTTTAGCTGCGGGCTTTTCCTTCTTCTCCCCTCCTCGACCGTCTCCTTTCTTCCCTCCAACAAGCTCCACTTTCTCAGAACATTCTTTTATCTATGTTTGTGTGTGTGTGGAAACAAGATAATGTCAGGACTCTTATTCTGTCAATAATGTTCATAAGACCGTAAACGATGCTCTGTAAGCTACTCGAATACCTTATCCAGTTTGAGTTTGTCCAGATCTGTGAGGAAGGGGTTGACTGCTTTCTCTCCCACCACCTTCATGGCGGTGCCCAACGCTTCAAATGCAGCGTCCCTCACCTCTGGAGCAGAGTCGTTCACGTGCTGAGCGGCAGAAAGAAATTTTGTAAGGGGTAGGAAACGGCAGACCTCCTGATTTAATATCACAACGATATGTGGTTGCCAGTTTGATATGTATTGCCTAAAAACATCTTTACACCGTTACCCTTATTTAGTTCATCTCCCAAGATTTCGTTCATCCCTAACATTAGCCAAGTTAGCTAACCAGCCAGCTTAGCCCACATCTTTTGCAGCCAAGTTTCAGGGTACGTACAGTTTGCATAATGCCAAACCTGGAGGCTATACGCTTCCGTTACTTGTTTGCAACATTACTTTTGCACTGGTGCTAAATAAAAATGAAGAAGCAGACTTCAGATACTAAAATGTCTTTGCTGATTGACAACATTATGGGGAAGAAGAGAAGCATGTAAATTTCATTTCTGGTCAAGCCATCACTTTAAATGTGTATTAGGAATCTATGGTTTGCCATGCACTGTACCTTAAGGAAAGCAGAGCAGAGTGGCTTCAAGACGCTCTTTGGCAGCGTGGCGGGAGTGCAGTGGCGAAAGCTTCGGGCCAGGAACAGCGACGCCTGCTGTTTGATCGACGGGTTCTTGTTGTCCATCACAGCCAACACGTCCTCGCTGATGTTCTGAAGATTCGTCTGCACCACAGGACAAAATCTTTCATTAATATTATTGATGACACTAGTTGGGGTCACCTACCGGCATGTTTTTGGGAGGTGGGAGGAAACTGGAGTACCCGGAGGGACCCACGCAGACACAGGGAGAACATGCGAAACTCCACACAGACAGTAACTGGAGCTCAGGATAGAACCCTGAACCCGCGGCTGCAACAATATCCGCTGTAGCACTGTGCCGCCCCAATGTCTTAACATTTTTAATCTACACTTTTAATGCATCATGTGATGTATTTTTTGTCGGTTGATTAGAAGCAGAATTGACTCGAGGTTACTGGCTGCTAACAAGTTGCTCTGAAGTGGCTTTACTTGTAATTATTGATTTGGCAGTTTTTATGGGTCCAAAATGGGAGATAAGCTCCCCCCTCTTTTGGGCAAATGTCAGCATGTTTGTGGACAGACGAGCACAATGCGGTTTTACAGTCAATCAAATAAGCCATGCCCCTAGTTTTAGGTGACGTCACGACACGTGATATAACACCAACTCAAGTTTTTGGGATATATATATACACACATATATATATATACACACACACACACACATATACATACACACATATATTAATAAATAAAAAAATAAAATCAGTATTTTTGTCTCAGACATGATTAATGTAAGAGACAAAGCTTCAGATAATGTTTTGTTAAATTTTTAAATACTTTAAACTGTCACTTAAAATAATCTGGCAAAAAACAAAAATAAAAAAACAAACAAACAATAATAATAATTTACACCATTTGCCACTTACGCCAATGTATTTAATTAGCCAAGACATGTTTGGCAACCGATATTTGCTTTAGTTTTGCACTGGAGCTACAAAGCCTAGTGTTACTAACAAGTAATGGAAGTCTATCTCACCCAAAATCTTGGCTGATCAACTACATGTAGTGGAAAATTATAAAATTAGATTTTTTAAAATATATATATATATATTTTTTGCCAAAGTAATCCTGTAATAATTTATCAGTATAGCACTAAAATAAATTGTGTCCCCTAGTTTACCATTAGGCATGTTAGGAATACTCACAGTTAGGAAGACTGCATCAATGGCCTCCTGTAAGGCCTGGACCACCTGAGGTTTCTTCTCCTTGAACTTCTCCAAAATGGTTGGCACCACCTTTGAAAACAAAACTTCCTCATGTCAACATCGTGTGAGTAAATTTAGCTTAGCCCTTAAAAAAAAAAAAAAAATTACATTTGCCCATTTAAGGTCAGGAATTTAAAAGTAGAGATCCTAACAAAATGCTTTGGAACCTTATTTGCTAATATCCACATCTGCTTACTGGGTGAACTATTGACCTGTTTATTTTTCTTCACTTACATGGCCTGCATATGTTCCAAACTTCTTGCGCAGTCCTGCTGCCAGTGCAGCTAGACATTTGGCTGCCAAAATCACCAGCATCACATTGGCATCTTTGCCAATGACCTGCATGGTAAAAGACAACGTGATACTCTCAGTGGCCTTGTTCACAGAAAAACTCCATTCTCCACATTTCACTGTTAGCAGGGCGTTACCTTCTTGAGAGCTCGGACCAGGTCCCCGTAGTCTCCGCCCTCCAGCTTAGGGTTTTTAGTGAGGGTTTCCACTGCCTCCAAGGCCTCCTTCCTTTCCTGCCATTTCTTTGCTTCCTACACCAGACAAAAAAACAACAAACAAAGCAAGAAATTCATGAATAATTTATCAAACAAAAAGACAAGCTGTAAGTGATTCACACCTCCAGAGCAGAACAACAACCCCAGCTAGAAAACAAGAGATAAAGGTTTGGACTTACAATTTTTTCATCGAAATCTTTTGGGATTTTTGAAAGGATCTCAACAGCTTCCAGCAGCTCGTACAGATCCACGTGTGTAACACCTGCATCATCCTCATCACCTGAAAACACATTGGTGACGAGATGCGCGTTAATTTTTTTATTTAAAAGTAACGCATGGGTCAGTGTTTTTTTTTTTTTTATCACAAACCTGTCTGTGCTTCTGTAAAACAAACCTCCAGACCGAATTTTCAGGTGTCATTTATGTGGTCACAGTGTATTATGGACTCAGATGGTGGGACTTTGGGCTTTCATTTAAATTTTCAAACAAAGAAAATGCGTTATACAGGTAAAAAAACAAAAACCCTGACACCCATCTAAATCTCTAATATGTCCACTAGCGTTCAAAGGTTTGGAGTCACCTGTCATATTTTGTGAAAAGCCATTATTCCGTTCACTAAACTCTTCTACAATGTAGTAGATCTAATATAAACCAGGTTGTTTGGTATTTAAAGTATTTTGCGAAAAAAGTTATTTAAACATCATTTAAAAATCTTATAAAATGATATTAAATAACAAATAATATACTGAAATTATCTATGTATAGTAATATGTCCTTTGAGTATACAAGATTTGATCCCCGCTTTCCAAAAAAAAAAAAAAAAAGGCATTCTGGATATACATTTTTATATTAACATCACTCGTG
>JAOUQW010000001.1:25498858-25521052 GCA_028565825.1 Olivaichthys viedmensis | reverse complement strand
TAGAATAAGTCTGTAATGTAATGAAACGTGGAGAAGGTGAAAGGGGTGTGCAGACTTTCCGGCTTGACTGTATGTGTTCTGTCTCTGCCAGATTGTCTGGCCAATATTTTGCCTGTCCTTCTTGAGATATCTGTTCTTCCAGTGCCAGATGTCTTTAAATCAGGTCTGGAGACTGAGAGGGTCATGACAAAGCTTCTTTTTAAAGTATTTTTCTGTTGATGTTTTTGTCATCTTGTTGCAGAATACACCCACATTTCATTTTTAACATCTTGGAATTCAAATTTTTTTTGTAGATTTTTATTGTACATATAGAGGCACATTTTCCTTCTTCACCCAGAAACCATGGAGGATGCAAACTTTTTCACTCAACTTACATTATAGATGCAGAGACATTGGGTCTGGACAAGTCCATGCAAAACGTCCTTACCTGTGTTCTCTGTAGTCTGTGAAGGACTGTTTAACACACATTACAAAATTTTTACATCCATAATGCTACGTTTTTGTCAGTAATGTATACATCAAAACAAAAACAATAGTTTTTACAGCTATGCTTTTTCTATTAATCCAAGTGTCTTTTAGATGTATAATATTTTTTGCAAAGGTCATTAATATTCAACATTTGTCTCCCAAAACACTCTGTCCATGTGATCTCACATCCATAAATGCTGATAAATTGCTCTATACGGTTGAGTGCAAAAGTTTGGACCCCCCGATGATTTTTAAATGGAAAAAAGAAAAATGCACCACTATTTTCTACTTGTTTTTGCAGATAAATTAGATGTTAAAAATGAAATGTGGGTGTATCATGCAACAAGACAACAATCCAAAACATAAAGCAAGATCATCTGAAGAATGGTTTGAAAAGAGGTTTTGCCTGAACCCTCTCGGTCTCCATTAGAGAATATTTATATAACATTTATATCACACTCAGAAAAAGAAGATGCAAACCTTTTGAACTGATGAATTAACATACACTATTTGACCATTTTTGTTACTTATCACACCTATCACACTAATTGTCTTTAAAATAATTAAATTTCTTTAATGTCTTTTTCATTTTATAATAAGGGTATGCAAACTTTTGCACTTGACTGTATCTATAATATGGAAATGAATATATTTCGAATGTTGGTCTGCCTTTTTAGGGCTAAAGTACATAATTATAGTTTATAGAAGTGCATACTGAATGGCTTATACAGTATAACTAAAGTTGGGAAGAATCTACTGATGTAGGGATCTGTACTGTACTGATGTTACTGTACTAAGACTTTAATGTAGTCTCAAACGGTGTATACTGAAGGTATGGCCTAGAATTGAGCAGAATACCAGCTTACATGCTGTCTTCCTTCTTTTCCAGGCACCCTTCCAAACAGATCAGACCTGCTCATCGACCCAGAGATGGATCAGGAGTTGGAGAGGCTGTGAGTGTCCTTGTCTGTTTTCAGTTTAGTTAGTATACATCATGAACAACACATCCAGCATGGCTGTGTGCGTAACACATTAGGCCTGGAATGAATCCTGCCAGATATGTGTTGTTTTTACATTTACATTCATTCATTTGGCAAATGCTTTTATCTAAATTAACTTACAAATGAGGGAGCATCCACATCCAAGCACACAGATGAGCTGTTAAGAGCAGTCCTTGGATTTAAAGAACCTTCTGCTCACTAGCACAGAACCGTAAAGGTCAGCCAAAAATCAAATTTACACAATTCCTCCCTTACCCCAAATGTAGTCAATCAGCCAAGACGTGTTTGGTGTCCGACGTTTGCGTTCTAAGTTTTGTTCTAAGTGTGCTACGATTAGCTATGTTAGCCTCATAGCTCCAGTGCAAAACTAGACGCAAACTTGTGTACATTTTTTGTTGAACTATTCCTTTAACCACCACACTTTTTCACAATTTGAAATAATTAATTGCTCATTGAGTTTTATATGGCAGCCTAGTCATAAGAAATGTAGCACTAATCAATTATGCAATATATTGCGAAATTTGACACGCAGAGTATTGTTATTGCAGACCGTTCAAATCATCGTCACGACTCCTTAGTTCCTTTTGTTCTGTTTGGGAGGAGGCTGCCCAGGTAGGCAGCATTTTTGAGCAGCATTTGTGCCCCTAATATAAAATGTGTCCCATTTGGAAGGCAGCATAAGGACAGCTGTCATCTCAGAGTCCTCATTTTGGACAAATTACCATAATTCTGCTCACTGAACGCAAAGGTCCATTAAAGTGGTGGGCAGATCCAACTGAGGAATAAATTATTAGAAGCCTGGTAATATACAATATTGCGATAATATTGTAAACCGTGATAAAAGATTAGGCTAATAGCATGATATAAAAGTTTGATATGGCCTCAGGCCTACTAGCCACATACTGATGTGTGGTATGTGTGTTGTTTTAAGGTTTGGTATGTGTGATGTATGACTGTCTGTGGTTATTGGGGTGTGCTGTAGTGTAGCTCAGGTGGCCATCAGTCCGACGTCGAACAGCAGCAGCAGTGCACCGGGGCTGAAGGAGCCGTGCAGGAAACCGTCACCGCGCAAATCCCTGCACCAGCGCAGGAGGATCGAGATGGAGAGCGACGGCTCCACCGAGGAGACCGACTCCTCCGAGAATTAGTTCACAGAACATGGAACAGCAATACGGTCACCTTCACGTCATTAAAAACCAGGAGTATTGTTTATTAGCAATTAGCAAATCCGATTTGACCAAATCACTAGTACTGACATTTATTCATTTGGCAGATGCAGAGTGATTTACAAGTGAGGCAGAATCTAATCCAAGCACAGAGCTGAGCAGATGAGAGTTAAGAAGCCAACTTTCTAGTGGTTCTTGAACTCACAACCTCCTGGTCACTGAGCTACCACTGCACCACTGCTTTCTGTATTCATTCATATAGAAAGAGCGCAAACACATCTTTCCTCTCATCTGTATGGATTCACTTGTGATGAATGTAACACTATGTATGCCACTGTTGTGTACTTTGTAAAGACTATTTATTGCACATTGTACATACCCATGACTTGTATTTTCCCTTCATTAATAGGTGAAAGTGTAAACTTAAATATCATCATTCAGTGATATAAATAAGCAACGAAGAGGTATTTGTAGAAATCAGTACCAGTGCTTTCCACCGTTAACATGGTACGACGGCACTGCACATTTCTTATATTTACATTTATTCATTTGGCAGATGCTCGAAAGGGATTTACAAAAAAGGCTCTCCAAGTACAAAGCTGAAGAGTTGAGCATTAAGGGCCAAACAGTGGCTCTATGGCAGTCCTGGGATTCAAACTCACAACTTTCTGGTCGAAGCGATAGTTTGGCCAAAAATGAAATTACCCCAAATAAAAGTTGATTCGTCAAGACATGTTTGGTGTCTGATGGATAAATGACAAAAAATCATGTTGTACACTCTGTTCAATTGGAAAAGAGTGACTAAAACAGCTGGGTCATGTGACATTCAGGGGCCCATCACAGGTAATAGACATCAACGTTTTCAAATATCTCAGTTTTCCCACATTCACACTACAACCCGAAAAACATATTTTTTCAATGTATCCGGCGTCTGAGAGCGTTTTTGAAAAGATGCGTCTTTGGTGGGCGAAAAAAAATCTTGTGCGTTTTCAAATGTATCTGTATTAGTGTGGACATGTTACCAGTTGAGCATTGTGTAAACTGCATGTCTAAATCCCTACACACTCAAAACCACATTTTGTGGCTCAGTAATACCATTTGTACACAAACATTTTCACAAAATAGCAGAATTGTTTCGTATTTAAAAAAATTAATTGGAACCATATTATCATCCCAATCACTTCTGACATAGAATTCTGCCTTCAAACTTTGGGCCACACCCCCTACCTGAGTCTGACACCAAAAGAAAACACCTACCCCCCCCCATCTCTGCAAAGTCTGTTCACTTTTATAGATAACATAACCAAGTCTGTTTGAGGTACTGAACACCTCGACATGGTTTGAGGCAAGTATGTGATAATTTAGTCATGGAGGTTTGCATGATGCTAAACTGGTAGCTCTAAGCTTATTTTTTTTAGCAACATTAGCCTTACAGCTCTAGTGCAAAACTAAAGAAGCAACAACATTTGGGGTAAGGGGAAAATTGTGTACATTTCATTTGGTGAAAAATCAAACTCCAGAACGACATATTTACAAACCAAAGTTTAATTTTACGAGTTCCGTAGTACAGTCGAGATCCACTTCATCCAAAAATGAAGACCATATACAAGACCATATACAATAATCACAACCAACAAAATTAATAGGCACAACTTGTGGTTTCTCAGGATCGATCTGAAGACACATACGGCCCAAACATTATCACCCTTCATAATAAACATCTATAAATTCATAATCTCCAGAATTTAACTAAGCTGGGTCATTTTGGCATAGTAACGTGTTTAATGTCCCATAATCTAGTTCCTTATATAAAGTAAAAAGTCGGTTTGAGCTCCAACTAGATACAGAAATTTCAAATCACTCACTCAAAGGGTTAAATATTGCATACTCTTTTTAGTTAAGCTCGGTTCAGTTTGAAGTGCATGCTGGTAAGGGTCTGTCCTTCTGAAAGGCTTAGAAAAATGACTTTGGGTTTTAATTCTTGGCCTTAGTTCATTATATACTGTGTGATTTACTATTAGAACCATGAGGAAACCCAAACCTGTGGAAAGTGTACAATTATAATAAGCCATTTGCTCTGGATATCAGGATATTCCTTTTATAAATATGATAGTCATATTCCATAGTAGTAAAAGGGATTTTTAAAGATTTTAACACTGTACATTACCCTCTGTTTAAATATGCTTTATCTATTTAATGAATATACTTTAAAAGAATAATTATTGAATTATTGTATGTTTACAACATACAGTGCAGTCCATAAGTAATTGTGCAGTGTTTTATACTCCAGTGCGATGGATTTTAAATG
The DNA here is from genome assembly GCA_028565825.1 of Olivaichthys viedmensis. Taxonomy (NCBI): domain Eukaryota; kingdom Metazoa; phylum Chordata; class Actinopteri; order Siluriformes; family Diplomystidae; genus Olivaichthys; species Olivaichthys viedmensis. Next base: position 25,516,109 of record JAOUQW010000001.1, on the reverse strand, counting down.
AAACTAATAATGACTTTAAAGTGTCAGCTTTAATTCTAAGGTATTTATGAATGTTGGGTGAATCAGATAGTAATGAGAGATGTTTTATACATATAGTGCATTCACGTTGTGTCGGAATTTCAGTATTTGCAAGATAACTTGGAGATTTTGCTTGGAGATGTTCATCGCCTTGAACTTGGATATTAGTCACTTCGATGGCAACACAACACCAAAATAGATCATAGCTATCATATCATATCATAGCATATCATAGCTAGCTGTTAGCTAAACCATATTTTAGCATATTTCACTGTTTTATAGAAAGCTAAACTAAGGTCATTACTAGGGAATTTTAGGGAATGTGTGATTAATATGTAGAGTTGAATCAGGTTAAAATTCTGACATACGCCTAACTACCTGTAACTGTGGAAGCTCCAACCATATAACAAATTTCTTTCGAAATTCAGACTTTTCAACTGATAATTATGAGCTCAACAAAGACGTGAGTGGTTTTAACGAGTCGGAAATTTGTAATTACTGTAAACGCACTAATATTCTCCCCATTTCAAGGAACCAAAGGTTTTGGGGGCTTTTTGACTTCAGTCTTTTCTTCAGTAAGTGAAATGCAGCTCTGTGGGGTTCAGATTGACTCCGTCAGCAAAAATGTTCCACTTTTTGGTCCACTTTACCACTTTAGTTCTTTAAGCGTTGTGTTTCAAGTCATCAGTGCAAGTTGAAGTGCCGGCCACTGAGTTATGAGGCATTAACTGTACATGCCCAAACCATGACACTACCTCCACTATGTTTCACAGAAATGGTTTGTTTTTGTCATGAGTAGTTCTGTTCCTTTTTCTCCACACTTTTCTCATTTCATCTCATCTGTTCATCAGGCTTTATCCCAGACATGTTTTTTTTTTTTTTTGCCATTGTAACCAATTACTTATGGACTGCACTGTATATGATACATACTTCATAAACACTGCATATGAACAAAATGAAAAGAAAATATTTGGTTCTCAAGGCTACATAAATTCAGAGATCAGTGACATCTGGCCTGGTTGCATTTTAGGCGTTGGCACAGTTTTGACAGATTTGAATATTGAAGCACATTAAATACGACGACATCCAACAACTTGGTGCAAAACAACAGAAAAACAGCAGATGTTGGCATTTGTTTGGATGCTGAACACAGACTGGCACTGTAAGGACCCTAAAAGCTAGCACACAAGCATGTTCGCTTGCTAACTTTTTCTAGCTAGCGTACTGGCTTTTACTAGCATACTGGCATATGTCCCATTGTTGTAAGCAAAGTGCATGTGAACCAAAGGTCACCGTGAAGCAGGACCAACAGTTATCCTAAATAATGTACAGAAACCTTTCATTTGTTTTAATTGGTAAGCTAGGCCACTGTACAATTGGCTTAATGCTGAAACAAATAGCAGAAATTGCATTTTTCAATTAAGAATTTTTTTATTTTATCTGACTAAACTTGGCTTTGTCCACTGAATAAATTACTAAAGAGCATCGTACCAGTTGTTGGTGCATCACAAAGACTTTAAAACAAAATCTGTGCCTCTACACGTCATGGTGGAAGTGTTGGTGTGGGCCTTAAGGCTTTTTCTTGGTATTCAAAGGATGCAATTGCCAAGAACAGCTTAACGAACACTTGTGTCTTTTTAATTGTACGCCTTGTCTAAAATAGACATAAACATAAGCATGACATGTTAAGGGGATTTTCGTAACCCATCATGCAACACTTTAGATAATAGGATATAGGGTAGTGCAAAAGTATCTGACAGAGCAAAGGTCATTCGAGGAAGATATCTTCTGTGGGGCAGGAGTACTCCATGTTTTCTTTGTAGAACTGCTGAAACGCTTTCCTGTAATAGGAAACAGGAGTAAAAATAGGAACAAACTCATTAACCAGTTGTAATGTTACCACTTTAAATAAATTTGAGAAGTTTTACCCACAATAAAATCTGAACCACAGCAAGGGCATAAGTTCTGCAGAACTAGAACTGGCACTGTAGATATTTGAGACCAAGTAGTGATTTCAGGTTTGACTTGTGCACACAGGACATTGTCACAGTCCGCTGGCGTTACGCTGCCATGAATGAAATTTGGATCTTGATATTTGTCATGTCCCCTCTATTACCAGTTTATAAGCATTTTTAAAATGTAAAATATTCGGCACATACCATAAAGCACTTTGAGTTGCATTTGAAATGTAGAAAATTCAGTATATAAAGTTTTCACACTGTTCCAGCTCTACTTTATAGGAAATAAGGCTTGAAATTATTTTATAAAGCCCTTCTTCATGTGGCTTTAATCTTATGAGTCAGTTTCAGATGGATTCAGATCTTTGTATTATCTTGAAGCAGGTCAGGTAGATCAGTGCAAAGGTCATTCAAAGAAGCTTACCCGATAGATTCAGCCAGATGTGTGGCGTGTTCCTCTGAGAAAAACACATGACAGGCAAATCTCTGGTGCGCTGGGTGTTTGGTGATTAGTCCAAAATACCTGACACATAGAGGGAAATTATGATTAGGCATGTGCAGGCCTACATGTATTTGACTAACATACTCTATTTTGATCAAGTAGGCCTATTCTATAAGTCAGTGGATCCCCTGGGCCGCCACCTGTGAATGCGGGGCTGAGCGTGTGCCGATTATATTGTGATATTTGACATAATCATATTGTTATTGTGGACACTTCAAAATACAAATTGTTACTACCACTGCATCCCATTTGGAAGGAGGTACCCTAGGTAAGCAGCATTTTTGAGCAGCAAAAAAGTTACAGCTGTACCATTCTGGAGGCAGTAAAAGCATAACTGTCTTCTAAGGTTCCTTATTTTGAACAAATTTGGAGCATCATTGCAGGTATACCATAATTCAGTTCCATGACAGTTTGAAAAACATGGTGGACAAAACTGTCTCTCCAATACAATATCATAACAATATGGTAAACCAAGATAAAAACTATTTTCTCCCCAATTTGGTCATTGCCAATTGCCAATAGCTAGTTCTCCCCTATTGCACAACAGCTACCAACCGGGGAGGGTGAGGACTAACAACAGGGCTTCCTCCGAGACACGTGCAGTCACATGCGTCACAGGGCAGCTGTCCTCGAAAAAGAGCTAACTGCTTTCTTCAGTATACATGAACTCACAGACGCCCACGATTGGCTAGTGGCGCTCTAATCGACAGGGGAGAGAAAGTAATGCCATCCTTCCAGAGACCAGGGCCAATTACGCTCTCTTGGACTCCATGCCACGGATGGCTGTGGCATCGTCAGGATTAGAAACTCGCAATCTCCAGACGATAGGGCGAATGCTTTTCTGTTGCGCCACTCGGGAGCCCAAAACTTATGCAATTATTGTCGTACAAACATTTAAAGGAGCGGTTTGTAATTTTTAGAGCTCTCTACTGCCTGAGAGATTAATTGCAATGACTGGAATAAAAACATCTCTAAGCTTTCCCCATCCGCCCCAACCGATCCCACCTCTTCTTCTGAAACCAGGTATGCCTTGTGAAATAAGAAAAATGGGGCGGAGCTTGGGAGAAATCATTTCTGGGCAGGAAAATGTAATCCATTGCATGGCCATACAGTAAGTTTGAACAGAGAAACTAGTGAAATCCATTGCATGGAATCGCAATTTCTGTAAGTTTATCTTTGAAATTATATGACCATTACAAGTCTAGCAACACTTTGAAACAAACTGAACTTTTCCATTGTTGTGTAAAAACTACTCCAGTCTACAGAGAATGACATAATAAAATCTGGATTAATAACACCCACCGTAATTTAAAATCATAAATAGGAATGAAGTAATGATTTACGTGTTGTTTTATGTAAGATTATTGCAATTTTATTTCTGATTTTCAAATGCACAGAAGTCCTATGTTGCTCTGCAGAACTTTAACCATCCCCCTAGTAATCATCTTATTGTTCGCTTCCTGTTTTTGGCTATTTGAGATCTAAAGCAGCTGATTCACTTCCATTACATTACCTAAGCCTTTCTCTGTGCACTCCACCCACTTGTAATGATCCCTTCAGATCTGAGAGCACAAGGGGAGAAGGGACTTGGGGAAGTGGGTGTAGGATAGGGACAGGCCCCATCACTATAGATCTAGGTTAGTTCACTTCTTCACTCACTTTTTGTTCTTTGGATGGCATCCACAGAAGGAGATGTTCTTCAGCTGAAAGAAGTGACAGTACTGGTCACCCTGTGGGAGAAAAAGTGAAAGGAGGAATGGATTCATCAGCACCAACAATCTGATGAGTGGGAAAACCCAATTAGCTTAGCTCAATCAGCGAGCTGCCTGGGTAAAAGCCCTATGAGTGCAGATTCATCACACAGCCTTAAGACTGTTTGTTACATAAACACGCAAGCCGAACAGTTATGTCACTAACTGCAGGATGGTGGGAAAAACTTGAGAAGGCAGCATCTATTCTAGACACTATATCAGATGAGATATTAGTATAACTTTAGGTGATGGGGGTCATTTAAACAGTGACAAGAGTCAGGTTGCACTGCTTGGTGACAAACACTTCATCAGCCAGAAGATATCCAACTTCACACTGGATATGTCATCAAAGCAGCACTACTGTCAAATGTCCAATGCTGTGTATAGTTCAATCACAAACTGCACAGAGTTACGACATACAGTATGTAGGCAGTAATGTACTGAGTCTAGTGATAAAAAAAAAACTGGAGCCAGACACCAGCTAAATGTTTAAGGTTACCCCCCCCCCCCCCGTGGTTGTATTTAGAGGCCACAAATCAGGAGTAATGGGTTCAGGGTGGACTAGGTTATTTTTAAAAAGAAAAGAAAAACATAATAACCACAAATCATACCCCCTTTAGTAACCCAAAAATCAGAATAAACCAAAGATAAAGAAAATGCCATCTATTTCCTAGCTGGCGCTTTGAAAACTATACACACAACCAGCCATGTTTGCAATATAGCCTGCGATAAACACATCCATGTCACACAATATGCAATAGTATAATGGGGGATTAATACTGATTTTGGCACGTACCCTTTCAGAAAGCTGACACTCATCTTGAACGATGATCTTTAGTCCTCTTATGCTGATCTCCACGATGCACAATGAGGGAGGGTTGAACTGCGTTGTTCTCCTGTTTGTGGCAATCTGCCGCCAGATCATAATCACAACTACATCATGAACAACTGCAGACAATTCACACTTGCATTTCAACAATTTAAAAAATATATACATTTTTCCCCCTTTACCCAAAATTACCCCAAGACATGTTTGGAATATTAAGTTGGCTTCTTTAGTTTTGCACTGGTACTATGAGACTAATGTAGCTAACGAGTGATACCATTTGGTACAAATGGTAAATTTCTTTCCTAAAATATCAGAATAAGTGTGCATAAAAAAAAAAAAATTAAATACACAAATCAAATTGGCATTGTCATCCAAATAAAGTCTTACGTACAATTCCGCCTTAAAACTTTATAAATCAGAGATTCCGGCTTAAATATTGCTTCTACTACTGTTTTTAGCTCTGTCCATTTTTATAGACGGTGTATAACAGGGTGTCATACAGTGTCAGAAACCACATAAGCACCTCTGTTTAAAATACTGAACAACTCGGACGCAATCTGTGTAATGATTTAGACATGCAGTTTGCAAAATATTAGCGTGGAGGCTTTAAGCTTCCCTTTACTTGTTAGCTATATTACATCGTAGCTCCAGTACAAAACTAGATAAATAGCATACATTTCAGATACCAAACATGTCTTGGCTGATCAACTACATTTGAGGTAAAAGGAAAATTGAATAAATTTCATTTGTGGCTAAACTGTTCCTTTAGTTAAAAAAAAACACCAAAAAAAAGGGTTATATAATGGAAATTAGTAAGCTTTTTTATTTAATGTGCACCATCTTATTATCCAATTATTATCTTATCTGACGGTACACAAAAGCACATAATTAATTCAATTAGTTCATAATGGCTGTACAGGTTTCATGCCAGGAACAGGAGGAATGCAAATGTCTCTAATGTCTCTGGCGCTTTCCTGACTGCTGCTATTGTGCTCTTAAATAAACTGCTTAACTCTACAAGAGTAGGGCTGTGTCTCAAATCGCATAGTATGACCTAATACTATTTACTATGTACTAATCTAGAGGATGAATACATACTTTGAATTGGGTTTGTACATGAGAGGTTTGTTACGTTCAAATGTTTTTCAGATACTATATGATGTTAAAAATGGACGTAGCATTCAGTGTTACCTGACGTGTGCTAACGTAACCAACAGTGTTTACAATGCTACGTGTGTTTTTTTATTTTAATGTACAGTTCATTAACATGTACAAACAATAACAGTTTTGAGACAAAGACAGACTGTTTACTGTAGTACATTTGTTCGTATTTCTAAGTTGAACACATTAGACAGTTATATATACTCAAAAATAAGTATGTGAGTAAGCAATAATTAATAAAATTGAGAGACAGCTCAAGTTTTTGATTTGTGTGTGTTGAGAGCTGGGCGAGAGCAAAAATATAGACCCTCTGGGGGGCCCTGAGGACTGGGTTGAGAAGCACAATGTACTCGTGGCTAAATGTCTTAAAGTCTTTAAGACACCTCCATCTCCCTTAGCCACTTCACTAATTACTTTTGCCTTAAAAAAGAGTAATAACTGCTCATGAATAATAATTATTTTATGAATGATATATTTACCAATGCTTTAATTTTGCTCTATACCAGTAAAGTCATGACTCTATAATTGTATGACAACACTGATAATCTGGGGAGGGTGAAGTCTAGCACTTGAAAACAGTAATAGCTAAGATTGACGCCTAGATCCAGGAAGCAGGGATCACATTGGTTTAGCTGTACAAGCTGTAAAAGTAACCTATTCACAAATGTGCACATATGTCATAACTATGCAAGTGTGTGCTAATATACTGTAGTTGGATATACAGAATATAGTTAGATCAAGACATTGACTACAGTGTTTACTACAGGCTTTGTACCACAGCATAGTGGTAAATACAGCACACCAAATTTCTACTGTACCTTCTGCATAGCTGCACAAAGCACGTCGTTCCCTTTATGATATGGCACCTGAACAGAGCCCAGGAATTTCACCCAGAATGTGTCTAGCCAGTCGCTTTTGACCTCTGGAAAAAAAAATACAAAAAGAAATAATACAAAGTGGACAAAACTTGAAAATATTTCCTCTTTGGATTTGCTAAAGACCTCAGTACCTTTAGGCTGTTGGTCCTTGGTGACTGTAACTGCGTAGAAAGCGGGGAAAATGCCCCTGGAGCCGGTGCGCATGTTGTAAGCTTCGCACCACAAATCCTCCGCCTGCACTTCCATCAACAACGGGTCGTCCGCCTCCAACTCCAGCTCATCCGCGTGCCTTGGGATGAACCTGTGAAGAAACACACGTTATCTCCTTATAGCCATGCTTTGAGTGATTACTTAATACTGAAGAACCCCTCTAAGAGGTTAGCAGGTTCTTAAGTATTAAGTCATCTAGGACAACAAGAACATCTTCATATTACACATCTTGATATTGTAGATTGTAGCCAAGTTCTGCAGGTGGGGAGCTTTTCAGGAGCTGTGTTAAAGATGACTCTGATGAGTTCTGCCGTGCCTTTTAGAGTTTGTAAAATCTCACTATACAATTCACCACATAGATGACTGACTGAATTTGAGATGTGCTTCCACTTCCCCAAATGTCATTGCAGTATTAGCATCAGTCCTGGCCTGGAGATCACACCTTATGCTGAAAATACAAGTAAGTCAGGTTTCCTGGTGAATGAGGATGAGGGAGACCTGCCTGAACACTGCCCTGTGGCTCTGCTCTCTCTCCTCACCATCGATAATGCAGGAGAAAAGACCAAAGGATTCCACACCTGTGGATCAACAAACAACAGGTAAGTAGCTAAAAGTGTAAAGGTGAGTGACATTATCATTATCATTCCTGAAGTAACAGGAAAGAAGCTGCAACTCATAGGAGACCTAGCTGTACAAAGCGGATTATTATGAAAGTTGTGCCACAAGGCTCCATGCTAAGCCCTTTCCTGTTGCTGGTTTTTTTTTTTTATTCCAACTGATCTTAAAGCCGGACAACACAAAACACTGTTTGATAGTATAAATGGAAAATTAGTCAGTGAGCTTGTCATAGAAATGTGTTTTCCCACCCTCTGGGTCTCCCATCAATAGGTAAAAGTGAAGAAAAAAGTCACATTTGGCCAAAACCTTACAGTGGATTTAGCAGTCCTGAGGAAATAGGAAAGTATCTGCAAATCTTAAAAGCCCTAGCTCTAGAAAGGGGATTATTATCAAAAGTAGTGCCACAAGGCTCTATTCTTGGACCTCTACAATTCAGTGTTTTTCTCCATTTTAGCTGACAAATGAGTGCAATTGGTGTTATAGAAATCTGTTGCACCCACCAGGAAAGCGCGGATGCCTGTTTACAAAGATGTTGAGGAACTTGCGTGAGCGAGGCATGTCTGATGTGGTGTCAGTGGCAGAGTCTGTGGACAGACCGGAAGTGTCCCTGTCCATGCCTCCTGCGCCTGACTCGTCCTCCTCGTCCTCCTCGTCCTCCACGTCATGCTCCTCCTCGTCCTCATCAACGGCCGACTCGTAGACGGTGTTGTCGCTGTCGCTGTCATAGCCTTGGTAGCACTGCTTCAGGCTAACCAGCTCCAACTGAGCGTGCTCGTCCACCACCAAGGTGTATTTCACTGAGTCATACGTCAGTCCCGAGGCGTCCGTGCTAATAGCTGCATTCACGGCCGCAGCGTCCCTGGCCTTTGCGTTTGAAACAGAGTCTGTCGTCTCGCTGAGGCTGTCAGTCCTGCATGGGGGCGTCGGAGGGTACACTTCATCCTCTTCGCTGATGGAGGGGTTAGTACGTTCGGCTTGAGAATGGAAATGTAGGGGAGGGAGTTCAGTATCGGAGCTGATGGACATGCGGTTGCTGTCGCTGCTCTGGGAAAGAAAAGGCCTCTCTTGCTCAGCACACACGGGCGTCAACTCCGGCCTCGTCTCCTTGCTCCCGTCCTTGTTTTTGTCTGAGTGGTGGTGTGTATATCCATTTTCTCCAGGGTACTGAACGTGTTCCCGGCAGCCATTCAGGGTGTTGAGGTGAGCTTTCTCCTTGCTGACAGTCCCTATGTTGCTGAGGCCCTCGATCAGGGTCCCGTCCCTGGCCTTGTCCCTCATGTCTGTGTTATTGGAGGCCTGGACCACACAGATGTTGTTGCCCACGGAGTCAGAAGCCCTATCCTGCTTCTTGCAGTTGGAGGCTGGAGCTTTGTGTTTGGAAGAAGCAGCCACGCGAGGCTTAGCATCTAACCGGCTGCTTGTTTGGACCTTGTCCCCATCGGTTGGGCTAGCATGTTCAAGAGTAGGAGGCCGGGCCCCTAATACGCGCGCGCGCGCGCACACACACACACATACACACACACACACACACAGCAGATTATATATTAGGTAATAGGTTCAACAGGGAAAGGATTATGAATAAAAAAAAGACGTGAAATGTTACACAACAGTGTTGTAACCCACAAATCAGGTGTAAACTCAATGTGCAGGATTGGTCTGTATCCTCATTTCAACTTTAGATTCCTAAGTTTAGACTCTAAAATTCAGAAACAAAAAGTTGTTTGTAGTGCCACTGTGAATGTCCTCTTTTTGCCATGTGACCTCTTGTAAACTAGTGGCCTCTTCTGATCCCAATAAAGTAATAATTATTTTGCAAACACTGGTTTCAGGAAGAAAGATGCATATATTACAGTGTGTTTTACCACTCATAATTCAGCACAATTTATCTTGATTTGCCTCAATTAATCTAAACAAAATTAAAATGATTATGCTACAATAAGACAACCATACACTTTGCATGATGCCTTATCTTTTTCTGAGGCATTTTGCGTAAATAAGTTGCTTCAATGCTCCATTTATTTCTTTAACATATTTGCGCGAATGCTTATGTTCATAAAAAACTTTCATATTAAAAAAGAAAAAAGTCATGGAAATTTAGTGCAGTGTTCCTTGCTTAAGTCTCAGAACTTCACTTCTTGAGGTCAATCAGATGCCTGTCTTACCGAGATGATTAGCAGGGTTTTTTATTATTCGGTTTATTTAGAGCAGCAGTTGCTCAGTGGTTAAGGTTCTGCTCTAGTGACCTGAAGGTTGCAAGTTCAAATCACAGTACTGTCATACTCGTCCTCTACCGACATGGTGCCAGTGCTGTGTAAAAGTAATAACAATAGTGGTACTTCTGACTTTGAGAACATATTTGACCACCCAGCATCAAATCCTTCATCCGTCTATAAAACAACACAGTGATATTGTCATAGACAACGAGTAGAGCGCAAGATGAGAGATACGTTTTTATTGCTTTTAGCTATTTGTTCAGAGTGTGAAGGAACTTTTGGCAATGTAGCTCTCATCATTGCAATATTCATTTTGCTATTTTTTTTTAACAATCATTTTCAAACCTCCCACAAAGTTTGAAATAAAACTTCGAATAAACTTTTAAAGACGGAATCACGTGAACTAGTTTTTTAATCCAGTGACTATATCCAGCTTCGAAAAGCTCAATTTGTCACAGTGTTCAAAGGTTTTTCAGTTTTCACGTACTGTATGTGCGCATACACAGAAGTGCGGATAGCCAATCAGATTGCAACCTTCATGATTCTTAGGCGGAGCCTCTGAAGCTGAGACTGCGTGAATATATAGATGAAATGCACTCAAAATATTAAATAATAAGCACAGATATTGAGGGTTAAGTGCAAAGATTTGGGAGTGTCACTGCTTACCTTTTATGTGAGGTGAAGATGAATGGGTCTTCTTCTCTTTCCTTCTGTCCTTCTCTCCAAAAGAGTTATTATTTATCGTGTCCTGAGGGGAAAAGGAGAGAGAACGAAGGGCTGAGATGGTCAGAACAAGCTAGATATGTAGACTGGAAAATATGGGGATTTCAATCCTTGCTCATCGGAAAATTTTGACATTTTACTGCTTTCTTAGTCAGAAATGAGGGAATATCCTCCTTTCATTTTAGGTCAGTTGCAATAGCCTGAATCCACTACTAAGACTTGTTTATATTTATTTGTTTATAGCTAATACTATTCAAGACTACATTATTTCAAATTGTACAAAACGTAGATCTACTGGCTTATTCTGTTCACATACCATTTGCTTCATTTTTTCAATTGACATTTCAATCAAATGGTAACACATTCCTAACACACAGTGTTGGTTGTTTTCGTCTCTTAATAACTAACACCTGATATTGACTCAGTACACTCCTTTATGTGTTACAGATTATCGTCCCTCCTGCTTTCAGTCAATAAGAACACATTTTACAGACTTATATTAATGAAAAATGATAGAATCTTTTTCAAAGATAATTTGACAGAAATATTGTACGTTTTTAGTAACCAGAGGGCTTTCCACATCACACACGCAGAAAGGCCCAGCTGTAGCGTGAGCATGACTGAGCTTCTGGGAAGAGGAATCAGCAGTGCTTTACTGCTCTCTTAGTTATCGCTGACTCACCACCCCAATGCAATAGGCATCCCATCCTCCATCACCATGGAAACAGTGGCACGGAAGAGTCTGTGTGTGTGTGGGACACATATTTGTGATGTGCCTTCACTCTTTTTAATGAAAGCTGATTTTCTCTCTGTCTCAAGTAATCAGCGAAGAAGAAGAGCAAAAGGGATGACCATTTAAAATTTTTATTTTCTAATGCTTTATGCCATCTGCTGTGTTTTTGCCAAAAATTTGTGGGGAATTCAATCCTCCACATCCACCTTCAGGCAGGAAGCGGACAGAGAGGTTCTCTGTAACAAACCGGCAGACATCACAAAATCACAAGATTAATTCCTAATCCTATCTGAAACAAATTGGCACAAGTCAATACCAGGTTAGAACTGCAATAACAGACACAAGATAAAGGGGTGTATACACACACACACACACACTCAAACCGTGTCGAGTTATTCAGTAGTAAACCATTCCCAAAACAATCTTCATGAAATTAATTTCCCTATTCAATGTGATAAACCGCGCTGACAGACAATCCCTAAACTGCCAGTATTCGTTTCCACAGCTAGGCTAAGCTAGTTTTCTTTCCATGTGCGATTTTCACAACCATGCAAGTACATATTTATTCATTCCTGTTGTTTCAACTTTCATAAGTTAGTTAATTATGTCTCAAAATTTAAGGAGCCTAGATAACCGTTGTTTTTCCTCTGCTGTAATGTTATCCGAAGTAAATCAAACCCATTCTATCATGTAGATAGCTAGTTTACATACTGTTTCTCATATAGTAGGCCTATTTCACGTGAATGGATTTTTATTACATTTGATAGCCGACTTGATTTATTATGATGTTTTGCCAATTGGCTGTTGGTCAATGCACTAAAAAAGGCACACTAGCTGGCTAAGTGTATGAAAATGGGTGCTGACACAAAGGTCAGCTGACTACACAGCATGTAGGGAGAGGAGTCATATTGCCCAAAGATCTGTGTACCAAACAATATGGAATGTCATTAACTGAGATAAGTTTAATATATAGCATGCCATAGTGCTGATAATAATGAGTAATACAGTTTCACACTGCTTAATAGAAAGGTACTTTCATTTATTCCTTTATCTATTCCAGTGAAGGCCCTGTTTTAAATGGTTAATGGTTGAATAGATAATTAAGAACATTTGATCATTAAAATAAAATGTGTTCTCTCTCGCTCCTCTTCAGTTCATTTTCAAAGCAAAGCAAAGATTTACTGTGACTTTCAACTGTCTGAAAAGAATCCTTTTGATGCCATTTGAATATTTTGATGCTAAAACTAACAAGCAAGCAATATAGAAAGTCTAATGTCTTACAACCCCATTGTAATTAAATTAATTTAAATCGCATTTCCATTATATTATTACTTAGAACTTTCTATAATTACTCATACACTGAATGATATTGTTGGCACCCAGGAAAGAAGTAGGGCTCCCCTACCTCCCAAATCCCAATCTAACCCCTGTCTATAAAAATTGACAAAAGGACGACACAAAGCCAAAAATAGTAGCCACCATTTTGAAGCTGAATCACTTTCTTTCTCAGCACATGGTTTGGTGTCACAAAACATCTTCCACTCAAAGTTTTAAGGTGGAATTAGAAGTTAGAAGTGATTCAAATTATAATATAGTTCACATTTGATTTGTATATTTAATTCTCTTTGAAACTGACTTATTCTGCTATTTATGAAGCTGTTTATGTACAAATGATTTTACCAAGTCAGTCTTTTGAGGGAAGTGTGTGTTGATTTGAGCCTGCAGTTTGCACGATGCTAAACTGGCGGCCAAACTGTTCCTTTAACGAGACATGACGTGACTATGATGAAGGAAACGTGCAAAAGATTACTACATAGAACTTACTTGTAACATATTAACAGTTACACTTTTGAGACAGAGAGAGAAACGGCGCAGCAGGCGAACTCTCTACCGCTGTCATTGGCAACCATGTTCTGTCTGTTATCTGCTAGAAGCCCCTCCCCTTTTGTTCCTTGGTGCATGTCCATCACACCACACTTCAATTGTTTGGCGAAAATAGTCCATCATCTGGCTCTTTTTACTGTAGTATGTTTGTTCAAATGTCTCACATGTTTGCTCCATAAAGAAACAAATCTCGTGACAAGGAGCCAAGCAAGGCAGCAAATCAGCAAATAATAATCCCATGTCAACTTTTCCTTCTGGCTCGTAAGTGGATTTCACGAGTGGACACTTGCAGGGCAAGGGGAAGTGTGTGTAGCAGGCATTTTTCAACAGAAACACAAACAACCTTGGCAGCAATGCAAACTAAGTAGTGTGGTCATTCGCTAGCTTGCTAACAAACCTAGCAAAGTGAAATAATAAAGTTAGATCAGCTGTCATGTACAGGTGTAGTAGCTGGCTATGCAAAACTTAATTTAAACGTACTTTTTAAAGATATATGTATTGTATTGCTCCTGTTTACATGTTTTATGTTTTTAAAAACTAAAGTTTCACAGTGGTTGTAATGAAGCTCTAGATCTGTCATGTTTGTAAGATGAGCTGTGTCTGAAATCTCTCCCTATTCACCATATAGTGCACGATTTGGAGTGCAGCCATTTTGAAGTGTTGTGAAAGATTCTCAGTGGACAAAAGATATTCCCTGGATAGTGCACTATATTATTACCAGTAGTGCACCGTAAATCCAGTGTACAACCGATGTGCATTACTTCCTCACCAAGTACCACAATGCACAGCGATTTCTTTTAGCTCGAAATTTACTTGTCAGGATGGATACCAGAGTAAATAAAAAATGTTGTTTAACAAACAACTAAAGCCAACAGGTACTTGTTAGTGGTGTATATAGAGAATCACTTTTAATGTCTCCCTCACTGCTGCTCTACATAGTGCTCTATATAAAACAGTACATAGTAAACAAGTGAGTGAGGGCGTGGTTTCAGACACAGCAATAGATTGTTTTTCTCACCTGTATTGTGATTTTTAACCATGTGGTCTGTCCTAATTAAGTACACCTATAACCAACGTGTTGCTCTTTTTAATGTGAATGTGAAGAACTGTGTAGCCATTGCACTGATGATAGTCATGAAGTGAAACGTTTGCACTGCACTGGCACTTTATCTCACTATCTTTTTAACTTAAGCCTCATATAAGAATAAAGAGAACAACTTTTCCATAATTCTTCTGGATGGAATATTTGTCTGGTGTGCAAGTATCCAGGTTCTACAAATTGCAAAAGATTGCAATGACTTCTGGGTAGGTTCTTCTCCTGAATTTCAACCTTCACTTGAGCTGATAAAATAATGGAATGGCTCTTAAGATGGCTAGTGGGCTTTAAGCGAGATGAAATGGCGAGGGGAAGTGGACAGTACTGGAATGCAGAGCCGACCTCGAGCAAGCTAAGTGCTGCTGTTTATGCACTACAATCTCAAACAGTCCAGCTTAGCTTGGCTCCACACATGATACTGCTTGTGTATTGTGTATTGGCTTTGAATCAGGGCAGGGCTCATAAATTCCATACTAATCCATGCAATGCTCATCATATCCAGGGGCTTTGACATGACTGTTTTCCTGCCATAGACATGAACAGTGTAGACAGAGCACCGATTAGAGACTCACCTCTAGGCAACATCACGCCGCTGACCTGGATATGACTCACACTCAGGAGGCGCTCGAATATTGCTAAAATAAATGTTTCAAAGGTCTGACGCTTCACAGCACTGCTGAGAAACGGCTGCTTTCCTGCTCCAGTCTCCTGGGCTCCATATTTATCATAGAGTTCCCCACCTAGGATGTAAAAACCACTAGCTCATGCACTAGCTAGTGCACTAATAGGGAGTATGAAGCCATTTCTGGTCCTGGATTACTTGCTTTAAATGTTTGGATATTTTACCCACAAGCTTTTGCGTGCCATTTCCTGGTCCCAATCCCACCCCATTTCTGAGTGTTGTGTGGACCTGAGGAACTGCATGGTAATTTGGGGAATATACCGAACCGTTGGATCAATCAACGAGCAAGTGGAGCACAACATGAGTTCTGTGTTCACCGAAATGGTCAATGTTTTTTTTTTTGAGAGAGATAAAAAAGAAAAGAAAAAAAAGGTCTAACTATTGAATGTATTCAGTATAAGAACCCACAAAACTAGTTTAAATACCAAGGTTAATATTGATAATGAAAACTAACACTGAAACAAAAAGCATCAGTGAAAAGATACTCTTGTTAGTTAGAATAAAATAAAATAAAAATGTCACTTTGCAAAAATAAAAAAGCAGATGTCTTAAGACCATCCTGCATACGTCCTGCTTTTTTTTGTTTTGTTTTGCAAAGTGTCATTTTTATTTATTTATTTATTATATTTTAATATAGAAGGGGTCTTTAACATAGATGTTTTACCACCACCCTGCATGCATCCTATGTTAAAGACCCCTTCTATGTTCAGATATAAGGGCACAGAGATGATGATGTCTTAAAGTCACTTTAGACTTTATAAAACATTTTTTTTATGATTAAATTTTCTCTGGGAATAATTTTCAGGGAACAGACTGGTCAACATGTAAAACAATTGTTGCTGCAGTCGTTTTGCTGCATTCTGAATCAGTGGGAGCTGAAAATCTCACTATAAAATATGCGCTAGTATTTGAAAATATGACAGCAAAAGTGGTATTAAAATGATAACATATAAGAGCCTATCATATTCCAATATGCAAATGCAGGCCATACAACAGCGGTTTACCAGGAGAAGGGGGTGGGCTGTGTATGGTTGAGGGCGGTTCTAATCTGCATATTCATAGTATCTGGATTTCTTGATGTAGGTAGGATGTAGTCCGCGTATCGGAGTTACTGTTACTTTCCAATAACAGCACGTCCCGGAGTGTTTTATTCTATTTATACCACAGCAGTTTACACAACGATTACACAATTTAATTTATTTTAAAAAGACACGTCGTACTTTTTATCCATTTATAGTTACATTTAATGTTGTGGAACGTCGGCGTTAGTTAGTTAGTTCCTGTTCCCACTTACGTTATAACAGCTATAAACAGTCGTTCCCTCACCAGCCTCTCTCTTTTTTCTCTCTCTTTAAGTTAATAAGACAAAAATAGGTAGGTACTTCTGTGTTGTTGTTTTTTGTTGTCTAATGACATTTTTTTGTGAAAATAGTACGTCAAGCAATTTATTATTTAATGTAGAGAAAATTGTTATGGCCTTTAAAACAGGTTTTGGGTGACTTTAAATAAAGGCTGCAGCATAGCTGAGGCCTTTCGAAGCCCGTGTTAGTTATGATAAAATGTCCAGTTTGGGATTACTTTAAATACGATCCAGTCAAATGGTACAAGGCTTTCAGCGAAATACTAAAATTAAAAAAACAAAAAGTAAAATTAAAACTAAATAAAAACTAAAACTTACAACATAAAACCAACTAAACCAAAATAAAAATCAATCAAAAAATGTTTTCATTAAAAGAATATATATATATATATATACATACACACACACACACACACACATATACACTCACTGAGCACTTTTTTATTAGGTGCTAATATACTAATACTGGGTAGGGCCTCCTTTTGTAGCCCATCCGCCTCAAAGTTAGACGCGTTGTGCATTCTGAGATGCCTTTCTGCTCACCACAATTGTACAGAATGGTTATCTGAGTTACCGTAGCCTTTCTGTCAGCTCCAACCAGTCTGGCCATTCTCCGTTGACCTCTCTCATCAACA
>JAOUQW010000001.1:25447943-25459138 GCA_028565825.1 Olivaichthys viedmensis | reverse complement strand
GGGTCAGCCATGATACAGCGCCCCTGGAGCAGGGAGGGTTAAGGGCCTTGTTCAAGGGCCCAACAGTGGCAGCTTGGTGGAGCTGAGGTTTGAACCCACACCCTTCTGATCAGCAACCCAGTGCCCTAACCACTGAGCCACCACTGCCCCAGTGCTGTCCCAGTTCATGAGCTGCTGCGCTGCCAGATCAGAGGCAAGAAGTACTGGGAAGCAGAGAGGAACTGAGAGCTGAGAAGTGGAAGATTGACTTGAGTCTGCCCCCACAGTGCTATTGTCAATGACTCACGCGCATACTTAAACACACGCACACTTCCTTCCTTGCAATTTTAAAAGCGATTTCTCTTCTAGCCGCAGGCTTTGTAAAACATCAGGGCTTGACTCGGCTCTATTATTAAACACTGTTTAAGAATACCCTATGCACATCTACACACACCCCACTAAGTTCCTAAGATGAGACTCGCCAACATTGATTTGATCTTATCCAGCCTTCATTTCCACCCCCTCTAACTCTAGTCATATTCCACAGATCAAACTCCCACACCCTTTCCCTTCCACTGTTATGCATAAAAAAAGACAGCTAAAACTCCACACTCGCTCCAGACTCACCCAGAAGAGGAAGTTAAACACAAAGAGGAGGTACTTGAGACAGACCGTCACCCAGTCATCCTGCTCGTCCTTATAAATGCTCCCCATCTTTCCTGCTGAACCTGAGGGAGAAAGGTAGAGAGAGACCAAAAAGTAAAATAATTTAGGGCTGTGCGCTAATGTCTAAAATGATGATCACTATTATTTTGCTCAATATTGTGGTCACAATTATTAATCACAAGTATTCAGCCAGTTTAGGAAACCAAACCGTTTTATTGCACTTTATCGTTTTAAATCATCAGAAAAGAGCCTTTTCTTTCACATTGAGCATATTCCTTCCCAGTCTAGGAAACAGAAAAAGTGTAAGGATCAGACTCATATGAAGGAGAGGTAGGATCCGAGTGCAGAGTTTTATTTCATTTATGTTATGATTGTCATTGTCAAAACCTTCACCATGTAACAGGCTGCGTTCACAAGGACTGTTTAGTATCCGTCCAAAAAACCACACCACTACCATTGATTTCAACAAGAACAATGCGCTGACGGAAAAAAAAAAGTTCACCAGAGTTGAGCTTTTAATAGAACGTACGCTGACGTGTACATGTGTCAGCCAAAAGGAGACAGCCTGGGCGGGGCTTCGGTCATTCACGTTGGTGTTGAGGAAGATGGAGGAGAAACTAATCGCGGTTGTCAGCTTGCATTCTTCATTCTTCACACGCTTTTTGGCTTTCCTCTATGAAGGACAACAGCAATGGTGAGCAGCTTTCGTTTACGGGTATCCATGTTGAGTTTCCCAGTCACGAGATTCCCGCTCGCACAAAAACAAAAACAAACAAACAAAAAAAAAACAATCTCCGCCCACAAACGCTCCTACGATCCAAATACGCAATGCATATTAAAGCATTTTTTGACAGATACCAAAAAGTCCTTGTGAATGTGTAATAACACAACCCAAAATCTATGTCGCTTGACTCAGGCGTTATGTCAACTTGACATCAAAATTGACAACAAAAAAAATAAGTATAAGAAAAAATAAGCCTTCATAAATATTTATGTAGGTTTATGTCAGTTGTCATGAAGGGCTTATGTAGATGTCATGTAGCCCTATAAATAACGGCATTAACTGAAGTGTTACCAAATATAACACCATAATCAGCAACTAAATAGACAGTTAAACATATGGATGGAAAGCTCGTGATTTAACGTCCCGTGATTTATCTACGCTCATTAATAATGCAGTTAATTGTACTTAACTAGTTGAGGAAGCCAAAAATTGTGATCACGATTCAAATACAGTTAACTGTGCATCCCTAGCACCATCTGAAGTGGAATTTAGGACTAATACAGCTCTGGCAATGAATTTTTTCAGGAAAAAATAAGAAAAGAATGGGAGCAGAGAGGGAACAGAAAAGACAACGGCACCAAGAGGCTGATGAACGGTTTTCACTGGAGAGACAGCAGTCAAATGCTGCTCTTTCTTGTGACATGTTAATTAATAGCTGTGGCCCATGAACTGCCTCTGCATACGAGTGACATGGACTGTCAGAGTGCTGATCGTGGAAGCAATGTGTGTCAAAACAGCAGGCAAATAATGGCCCCTGAAATAAGCATGTTTGGGGAGAAATGGTCAAAAATATACACCAAAACACACACCAATACACACACAAACCCACAGGGCTGGTTTAAAAAACGGGAGGACAAACTGAAGGTTTCTGCTCATTACACTGCTGACTGGCACCGCAGCTTTAAAGAAGGTATTACAGTGTCTAACCATATAGCTAATGCAAGACCACAGTGGCTTTGAGTTTTCTTAATGTGGAAGGCACATTTATTATTTATTGCAGATATATGTACAGGATGTGTCAAGAAGAAATGGATGGCCCATTAGTTTGCCAATCATTACATGGAGAACAATTCCCACATCTCTGAGGTAATCAAAAGCAGTGCTCCATCAAGAGATTTCTCTTTGAACAATAAATACACATAAAAAACCATAATGGTTCACAAACCTAACGATAACACTTATCCCAAAACCACAAACATTCAGAGGGGAAATATACAAGCAGTTAGCAAAGGGATTGAGGGAGAAAGAGGATAACGGCAATTACACCGCTAATTATTTTTCTCAGAAATAAGAACAGTACACTTTTAAAACAGCATGAGGCATATAGTGTTTGGGGGCTTCCTAGTGGCAGAGCAGGAGCTTAAGGTTTAAAGTAATATTGTTTTTTTTCCCCTCCAAAATAATCTACTCTTTTTGAACCTTGTAAAATAAAGTTGGTGTTTTTTGTGTGTCAAATGTGTTCCTCTAAGTTAAGATACACCACACAAAATTGCTTTTAAAAACTTTCATATGCTGCTTAATGCAGTGATGCAAAATTCTCCAACTGTTGTGCTATTATTAATATCTTATGGGAAATCCTGATAACAGAACTCATGTAATCTTACAACTCCCCTGGGACTATTTTACTCTTCTGCACTCTTTTGAAGGTTGTGGATAGTGATGAGCTGCACTTAAGCTGTGTCTCAAATCGCATAAAAGTATTTACTATGTACTACTCTAGTACATACTACTTAATTTTAAGTGGGTTTATACAAGAATTTCTACTAGGAATTTTTGGTGCCGGTCTCGGTGTCCGGGAACGATTCAGTTTACCGGACTAATGGATAAAACCCCAGTCATATGCTATTGTCGCTACCAGATCCGTGCCCCCTGCCTGATTTGGGCCACGCATGCGCACCATTGATACGCCTGCTCTTATTCCATTTTACAACGCTGCCCAATCTACAACAACATTTTTTCTTAAGCATATCATCTATATTCATTTAAGAGACATGCATTATTGAAAAGAAGCAGTCGAAGAAATTAACTTTATTTATTTGAAATTTGATATGATTTGTACTTAAAGAAAATGATGTTAAAAATGCACATGTTGTGAACAATTGTGCCGGATTGCGTTCAGTGCTGCCTAACTTTAGCTCGCTAATTTAACCTAGATTTGGTGTACTACATTTTTTTTTTAATTTTCATTTTAATGTATACAATCACAATTGAGACAAAGACTAAAGCAGAACTGCATGCAAACTCTCTATCACTGTTATTGGTAGCCATGTTGGTTCTGTCCATTAGGTGCTACAAGCCCCTCCCCTACTATTCCGTGTTGCATGATGGGACAGATTACTGCAGAAAGTGTCCATCGCTGCACTCTTCATTTGTTTGGCAAATACAGTCCATCATTCTGGGTCTTTTTAGTGTTTGCTACATCTCGCCCGGATGCAGGAAGCCTTCAAGTGTAAGGGTACAGTCAACTGCAGAATTATTGGCACCTTACATAAAAATTAATAACACATGCAATGTGCAATATTTTGAGCTTAAACATATTGGGACACTATAGTTTTATTTTAACACAACATTTTTTTTTTACATAAAATGTTTTCTTTAGTGCATTCTTTTTGCAAAACACTGGTTTCAAAATGATCAGCACCCTTAAAGTTAATATTTAGTGGAGACTCCCCTGAAGAGAATAACAGCACTGAGCCTCTTCCTGTAATGTCTAACAGGGTTATAGACACTTGTAGAGGGATCTTGAACCCTCTTTCATGCAGAATGGGGACTAAGATGTCCATTGCAAATTACAGATTCTGTGTGCCGCAACCATTTCTGTGTTGATTTGGATCCATCTATGTCCAAGTCTTAACCTCCTGGCAGTGGCAACCAGGTTTTGGGTAAAAATATACTGAAACCAGTGAAATAAATCTTCACGAGATTTCACTAGACTCAAAGCATCAATGATCCTTCACCATATTTTAAATTGGGTTTGTGGGCTGTTCCTTGCATGCAGCCCCATTTTTTTTTTGCCAAACATGCTAATGGTGTACATGGCCTAAAAGTTTGATTTTGATCTCATCTGACTATAACACACAACACACACAACTATTTGAGTGGAAAATTTTAATCACTGTGTAATGTTTATTTTATACAATTATTTTTGCCCATAATGTGTGTGTGTGATGCCCTGTGATGGACTGGCGTCCTGTCCAGACCGTTTTCCTGCCTTGTGCCCAGTGTTCCCGGGATAGGCTCGGGATCCACTGCGACTCTGGCCAGGATAAACGGCTTACTGAAGATGAAGGAATGAATGAATGAAATATTTTTTGCCCATTCTTTTGAAGGGTGTGAGTCATTTTTGGAATTGACTATATCTGAAGGTAGAAGGGCTTCGTAAGTAAATAGCCTATAATTTCAAAATTAAACATTTTCAGAAATATTCATTCATGATTCACACCAGTGGCGTAACTACCGGCAGTGCAGGGGGGGCAATCGCACTGGGGCACGTAGCGTGAGGGGGTCCGTGGCAATCGGCCTATTGACGTCTTTGGGCCCCTTATATGTCAAGTTTAATACCACCTATGGCTCATAAAGAAGATCCGATAATTTAACAACATACTTTATCAACCTTGATCATATCTGGAAATCAGCCCTACTGTCAATTTATCCCTGTCTTATACATAACGCATCTCCTGCATGGTAGCATTGCAGCATATTCATTATTTATACTTCTAAAATCCTAAAAGAACAAAATGACTCTGCTCAAATAATATATATATATATATATATATATATATATATTTAAAAAAAGTATTTTATCAAAATACAAATGTCACACACAGCAAGGGTTCTCGGGAAATCTGTTATTTGGCCAGTGATGCTTCAGACTGCTCAGGGTGGAATGGCATGCCTTGAGAGCATCATCAACTTGGCTGAGATAACAATAGCAAGTAAATTACACTGTAATTTTTCATTAATTGAAATTAATTTTCGTATGGGGGGTCCATACATTTCTTATTTCGCACTGGGGCCCCATAGGATCCTAGTTACGCCATTGAACAGAGCAATCTTTATTTAGCACACAAGGAAAGAACACAATTTCACTTTTTCCAGCTTTCAAGAGATTAATCTGGTCACAGCATACGACATTTTATCAGCTGACACGACCTACATCTCACCCACTTTTAGCTTTCAGAAACCAAATTAACTGGCCTCTTCTTTTCACACAATGGCCCTCTCAGTCTCATCGTGCGACTTCCTTTGTGCAGTTTGGAGTCAGGAGGCTGGCGCGTGTGTGTGGAGTGCGAGGCGACTGCATGCAGCCGGAGCATGTGCACAACGCCGGATTACGTACACAGCTCCACGCTGTGACAGAAATCTCGTCGCTCAACACAGCACATGGTGCTCAGTGTGACCTGCAGTTACACTTTTCCACCAGCAGGGGGCACAGAGTGTAGAAGAAAACGCAAACAACAAGCCTCTCTCTGGCTCTCTCTGGCTCTCTCTCGCGCCCTCTCTGAGCTGGCCTGCGTGTATGGTGTGTAATAAACACATCAATCCCATTTACATAAGAGCGATGACTCGCATTCAGGCATGCTGACACTCTTTAGGGTTCATTTGGAGAGTCTGGACAGCGTTATTTGTCGTTCTCATTCGCCACAGCGGTGTGGCGTCATTCAAAGAGCTGCTCATCATTCTGTCGCTCCTGTGATGGAAAACTTGTCGCTCAACACTTCAGACATTTTATAACCCAGAACAATATGCACAACCTTCCCCTAAAAAAGAAAAAATACAGTTTAATACCACAGGTACGAACTGTGATGTCTGAATATATTTCTATAGTAAAGCCTAATGTTCGTGATAAGAGTATGACTTGCATTATAAAAGCTCACATATTTATTAAATACAAACTGAAAACACAGGGCTCAGGTTAGACGTGTGATGATGAAGCATCAAGAACCTGGGGGGGAAAAAAAGAAAAAAAAGAAACCTCGAGCCCTGGTGTTTGAGTGAATAATGTTTATCTTGTACATCCACAGACGCACCTTTATGTACCCCAGTTTATTAGTTACACAGCAGTGTTGCTACTCCTTTGGACGTCAGAACAGCACGAGTTCATCTTTGGCAGGATTCTACAAGATACTGGATGTGTTGTGCAGTAATATTGTACCATGCAGAAATTATTTAATTGCTCCGCCCCGCTACTCTCGAATCTTGAAGGTTGCAATCTTATTGGCTATTCACACTTCCATGTACATGTACTTCCACGCACTGGTTTCCAACAGGAAAACAAGCTTTTGAACACAGTGACCCAATAAACTTTTTCGGAGCATTTTCACAGCATCACGTTGTTAATTCCCCCCGGAGTTTTGTTTGAAGCAGGTAGTGGCAAATAAATGAGATATTCTCGTGTGCATGTCGTCGGGCTCAGGAAAAAGGTCTGTGGTTTGTTGTCTGCAATGTCGGTCAAATGGCCTTTTTTTTCTGGTAAAGTAGGCAGTTATTGGCCTCGTTTAGTAACGAAAAGTACCAGACTCTTTAGTGTCAGCTTGAATGTTCGAAATGAATAACATTCATCTTGTACTTCCACAGAAGCACTTGTATGTACACTAGTTTATTAGGTGCACATATCTAATCTCTATCTTCAGAGGAGCATGAATTTGCCTTTGACCAGATTCTACAAGATGCTGGATGCGTTATGTAGGAATGTTGTATCAAGTCCCACTACACTTGATGGGTGGTTGAGATCTGGGGAAAATACAATCCACTGGAGCAATGAAAGCTCACCATCAATGTTTCTGGACCCATTTGGTGACTATACGTGCCTTACAACACGTAGGGATGGGGAAAAACTATCAATTCTTCGATGCATCGTGATTCTCTCTTAGATGATTCTGCACCGAATCATAATCTGACTTTTATATAGGCTTATGCATAAATGTTTTTTATTGGAAAATGTCAACAATACCAAGTATATCTTTTTCTCCCAATGTTTAGTTGTCGCCAATTCCCGCCCACCAACTAGTTCTCCCCTATAGTACCACAGCTACCAATCAGGGAGGGCACGTGTTTCCGCCAAGACACATGCAGCCAGTCACCTCATCTTTTCAAACTGCTGCTCATGCAACGTCACAGGGCAGTCAAACGCGCGTGGAGGAAAGCGCCGACCGCTCTCTTCCGTATGCACAAGCTCGCAGACGCCCACGATTGGCTAGTGTCGCTCTGATCGACAGGGGAGAGAACGTATCGCCATCCACCCAGAGAGCAGGGCCAATTATCTCTACACGATAAAGCAAACGCTTTTCTGTTGCGCCACTCGGGAGCCCTAATACCAAGTATTTCTGATGAGAAAAACCTACAGGCTAGGGTTGTCAGATTCCTTTAAAAACCGCCAATATTTCGTTTTGATTTGACATTTCTTACGCGAAACTGGACCCCCGTAAACATCTGCCATCTTTAACCTGTCTTCAAGCAGGCGTAAAATCACAGTTAGGCTGAATCCCAAATAGCTTTCTATTCACTATATATGCTCACTACATAGGGTATAACACAATGGTGCTGTAGAACCTACATAGTGCACTAAATACCCAATAGAACACCATTTGAGATTCAGCCACAGAAAAGCATTATTCGGACAATGCCCGTTTTAATTACATTAAGCGCAATATTACTTTTAGAACACATACTTTGTTCGCTTTTTTATTTTCTTATGTTATTGAGTAAATTCAGACGTTAAAATTTGTAAAAAATAAAAATATGCTATAAATGACACGCATTTATTCAGAGCCCTTTTTGTACATTAAATGGCAAGTCATTTAGCCAGATAGTTTAGGAAATGCGTGTTTTGACATATGTTGGGCCTAAATTTTTAAATGCTGAGTTTTTGCCTTAGAATGCATAAATTTTATCAAAATTCGAGTGACAGCCCTAAAGGAAATACATTGTTTTTCATGATGGATGAAAATAATAATAACAGGTTTTAAAAACAGCAAGTGCTTATAATAGACAAAATCATAATGCAAGATTCATCAAGATCTTACAAGATGCATAAAGAATCAATTTACAATCGCATCCTGAATAGAAGTTGAATCGAATCGTCACACTGCCATCACTGGCGTGTACTATTCACACCAAACAGGACGACTCCATGGACTTGTTGTCACTTGTGCCAAATTCGAATCCTTCCATCATGCAAAAGAAACCTGGGTTTGTTTGGGTTTGTTGAAAACCAGGTGACTTTTTCAAACTTCTCAATGGTCCAGTTTTGATGATCTTTTTCCCACTGGAGACGTTTTCTCTCTCCCCTCTGATCCACAAGCCGTTTTTTGTTCGGCAATCGGCAATTACTAATAATTTTTCTGCTTTTTGTATCATTTTCGTTAAGCCCTTGCAATGGTTGTGGATGAAAAAACAAGGACAGCAACCATTTGCCAACTATCATGCCATGTTAAAAGTCCCTACGGTCACTTGTTTAACCCACTCCAACTAAACTGTTGAGTTGAAGACTAACTGATGCTAGAAATGCTGATTATGCCTGATTTATACCACACACACACCGCAGGCATGTGACATGTGACTTGTTGGAATGTACAATTTATGCGAAGGTTTATGGGTGTAACTGGCAACTCAATGTGTGCGTGTGTGTGAGCCCATGTTGAGTAAATAAGGAGTGTGTTGTCACTGACTTGTCCGGGTTGTAGAGTGTGTGAGAGTGCCTCATGATCGTCTCCACGCCGAACTCCTGGGCCATTTTAATGATGGCGCCGTCCCGCTCCTTACCGTACGGCTCGGAGTCGTACTCAAACGTCAGACGAGTCACGTTCCACTCCTGAGAGAGAGAGAGAGAGAGAGAGAGATAGAGAGTTCATTAAGATTTCGAACTGTGCCATGTCTGAAATTGTGCTCTATTCTCTACGTTGGAGCGTCAGCATCACTATGTAGCACACTAATATGAGGGATAGAATCTATGATTCAAAGTCATTGATTTAGTGTCAAATGAACTCCCATCACAAACATCTCACCATCATCAGTCCACTGTGGATGCATTTCAAACCATATTCACTATACAGGTCATGAGTCATCTACAAAACGTACACAGCAAATTGAGCAGGAGTTACATTTCTGGTGTTGGGGGTCAACTTTGCAAGTAGAAAGCCAATCGGACTCATCGGAGTTCATCTAACTCTGGATTTAGTCTAATCTGTTCGATTCCACACCAAATCAACAAGGTGTTGGTGTCAGTGTTAAAGCCGTCATCTTTCAAATCAACTCTGATAGTGTTGTCATGATGATCGTTAATTCCATCTATCGCAACGGAATTTAAATTTAAACGTCAGAAAATGTGTTGCCCACAGCTTTTCACACGGCGGGCAACAAATCTCTCTGCGCTCCGCTGCCCATCAGAATTCAGGTCAGAATTTCTGCTCAGGACAGCTTTTCATACGGCAGGTATAAAAATAGTGTGCGTCCCTCACATGGTAACTGACAGCAACGTTACAGCCTAGTGCTTGGCCAACGAGGGTTGCACCGTTATTTTAGGCCCAAAACACACTGGGTAATCCCTATTCCAACATAAGGGTTAAACCCATATAGACACTTTATCAGAGTATATTTCAACTCTTTTAAAGTTATTTTGTGTTTGGTAATTTTATATTCCATACCCATTAGGGAGGAAACTGAGGAAGAAAGATGCACCTCTCTCTCTCTACCACAGCAGGCATGTTTGAGAGCAAATTAAACTGAGTGAAACGCATATTTACAACTTTACAAAATTCATAATTGTAGAACATAAATCCATCCTCAGGTATGATCACTGCTAGTAATTCCTCAAGTGACCTGATATTCTGTTCATGTTGCAAGAAAATGCAAGGGCACACCGTTACTAGTGATAATTAAGAGGTTAAATTAAGCCGAAAGGTTACACCATTTGGATATTCTCTGCTAATGTCCAAACGGCATCTGCTTGCTTTCATAACGGGGTTGCAGAGGGAAAGAGAAAGAGGGGGGCTTTCTCACTTTTCGCCCCTTAGACATAAATGACGTGAAAACTCTTGCATAA
The DNA here is from genome assembly GCA_028565825.1 of Olivaichthys viedmensis. Classification (NCBI taxonomy): domain Eukaryota; kingdom Metazoa; phylum Chordata; class Actinopteri; order Siluriformes; family Diplomystidae; genus Olivaichthys; species Olivaichthys viedmensis. Next base: position 25,448,666 of record JAOUQW010000001.1, on the reverse strand, counting down.
ACACACTCGATATGTTGATGACAACGTCCAGCTGCCCACTTGCTCTCCTTCCAGTACACAGAAGGAGAGAGAAAACACACACAAAGTCCACTTGCATTGGAGTGTGGAGTGTTTTTTCGATCAGCTAACCTTCAGAATCAAATGGCAGGATCATTGTTTTTCAGTAACAGATCTTTATTGGTGTAGTATCATTGCAAGTCGTGGGTACGGAGAACCATGACAATGTTCTGTTTCAAAATGTAGGGCACCAATGGACAATTTAACATTATGTACAATACAGCAATCATTAAAAAAGGCAAAGAAAATACGTCCACATGATGATGCACACTGTGTGAATAATTTATCAGACAGACCTGCCTTAAACTTACTTTAAGAAAATATTTACTGCAATTAAAAAAAAGACACTTTGAACAAGGCCGACATGATAATTCATAACAAAAGTTGATGCGTCTGTGTTCAGCCGTATATGAACATAACGGAGCAGTATCTTTGCTAGCACAGTGATTAGCCAAGTAGTTTAACTACATTTTGCAGCAGTGAGGTGGAAGTGTTGCTACTTTTTAAATCAAGTAGCTTGTAATTAGTGATGATAAATTATCAACAGATCTCTGATAAACACTATATTTCATTTTCTTAACACACATATACACACAGTGGGGTCCAAAAGTCTGAGAGCACATTGAAAATCCAGCAGCATGTTTCACTGTTGTTTTGATCCACTGT
>JAOUQW010000001.1:25320568-25331158 GCA_028565825.1 Olivaichthys viedmensis | reverse complement strand
ACTGTCCACACCACACCACACACTGTCCACACCACACCACACACTGTCCACACCACACCACACACAATGAATAGATATCTTGAGCTCGAAGCAGGAACCTTGAAGTTCAGCCTCAAAGTTTATTTTTCGAAAATTCCCCTCTCTGCTCTCAGACTGCGTGACGAAGCCCTGATAACAAAGCAGACAGCGTGAGGCTCTGATGTGCATTGGCCCTGACACACCACGAGCCGCGGCCCTGAGTGTGTGTGACACCGCAGCGTGACTGTGCGGTTAATGGATGTGAAGCTGCTGGATGATTCCTCCAGTTCAGCAGAAAGCACCATAATGACACAGATTTCCTCCCTGAGAGCTCCCAGCTCAAAAAACAACCATATACAGCGAGCTCTAAAATTATTTGGACAGTTGGTTCCATGCTGCAACTCTTCTGACTTGAAGCGGCAAAACGGAAACTTGAATGAGCCCCGAATGCAGTGTACATGCGGACTAAAACTTATTTTGGGACGATATATTAGTGACATTGAAAATTTCACCGGCATTATTTTAGAAAATGCAATATTGTTGATGGTTTCATTGCAGCAGCATTCTGCAGTCTAGAGTCAATTCTGTGTTGTCTTGCTATACATTAGTAAAGAAGAAACTGCTCCATCAAGAAGTTGCGCAAACAATTTGATCTCGTTTCTTACATCAAATCTGTTCTTATCTATTTTTTTTTAAACTTTCATCACTTTAAAATGATGTCTACCTGACTCATTTTAAAGCTGCTGGCTGTAAGATTTGGGAATTTCACCCTCTCTGGTAGAAACATGCCATTGCAAGCTACTCACTGAAGAACATTTCATAACGTGGGTTGTGCTGCGTCGTTCTCCACCGCACGGATTAATCTGACTGCTGCGAGAGGCCACTAATACACATTTAATAAGAATTCAGGGCTGCGTCTCAAATTGCATTGTATTCACTAAGTAGGAAGCCTAAATAGCAATAACACCTTTGGTGTACTGACAGGCTAATTAGCACCGGATGATGTAGTTATATGCTGTCGTTATCTTCGTCTCCTGAGTAATACAGAAGTGTTACGAGAGTAAAGACTTTATTGTGCACATTAATGTGACCGTCACAGTTACGGAGTACCAGGTGAAAGGGCAAAACCTCTCGGCTTGTCTAAACTTTAGCCGGTTAGCGCTTTAATGTGATCACATTGTATCGTATCGAGCTCCAATTCATATCGTATTGGATATTTGACTGCTTTAAATGTATTTGTTATGCTCCTTCCCAAAAAAAACAAAACACTACACTACTGACATGGCTGCAAAGAAAAGATGAAAATTTTACGCTTGGCGTGCGTTGCTTTCTAACTGGCGGCCATAATGGCCGATGAAAATGTTGAGTACACAGTAGCACAGCATGTGCCCTCCCTGCCTCTCCCAGTAAACCATCACCAGACTCGCACGCTTTGATCGCTGCATATGCCGATGCGGCGTCTTTCCGTCTGGGGCCTGATAAAAAAATACACGCGCAGGCCGAAAACGCAGGTGGATGCTGCGCCCCGAACCTCGTCCATCCGCCAGCCCATCCATCATAGTTTCACAGAACATCACACACACTCCCGCACACACACATCCGTGTGCACTGGATCTGTCAGGATGATGGAGCGGCTCACGCGGCCCCCAGCAAACAGGACACAGGCAGAAAAAGTCAATAAAGCTTCATTTGGCCCTATTAATAACTCATCTGACTTCCAAAGTCCCCTTCAGTGGCCACGCATAAGGGGAAGTTGCAGACCATAACGAGTTATTTTATTCCGCCTTATTCCTGCTTTCATGGCTGACTGTAAAAGAAGTACTTCACTCTACAACGCTAAAGTTGCTAATAAAGAAAGCAAGGCAAACAATGCTAATGTATGCTATGCTAACTGGTGCCCTTTAGCTTTACAGGGTAAAATTTTCCCTCTAATGACTTCCTCTTTCTGTCTCTGCAGACGGTTAGGAGTAATTACGCAATTTGAGTCGAGATGCAAATGGAGTCTGGCCTAAGAGTGGAGAAAAGTGTGTGTGCGTGTGTGCGTGTGTGTAAAAAGGTTTCAAAAGGTGAATCTGAATAAGAGAAAATAAACATTTTAAAAGCATGTCTACATTCCAGGCCTGTCCCCCAACAGAACAGAAACTAACTTCCCCAGAAGCTGTTTATAAATGCAAACAGGAGAAAGAAAACACTTCTTCAAAAATATTCACATTTGATATGCTACATTAAAATGCTGATGGAACTTCATGACTTTTTTCTAATAGTTAATTAGCAAGTTAGCTGATTAACAAGCTAGAAAGCCGATACGACTGCGTACGGAGTTACAAAGCAATAATCCATGCTAATCATTAAGTGAATCGCTTCAACTGCCCTGTTTATACTCCCGAGGTTTAGTGCATAGAGATGGGTGGAGTAGCCAAACCCCTTAATCAAGTTAAAGTACTTTTACTAAAATAATAACTTAAGTAAAAGTTAAAGGAGCCATCCAAAGTTGCGCCCGAGTGGCCCAGCGTTCCCTCTATTGTCAGGAGATTATAAATTTGAGTCCCAAAGATTCAGCTTTCCTCTCTTCCCTGTCAAGTGCCATTAGGTAATCGCGGGCATCAGTTCGATCATGTATCCTTCGATGTTGCATGAGAAGCAGTTTGAAAAGATGCAGTGGCTTCATGTGTATCGGAGGAAGCATGTGCTAGCCCTTACCCTCCCTGCTTGGTCACTGGGACTAGCTAGTGAGGAGGAAGAAAACAAAATTAAAGACTACTCCAGTAGTGCATTACTGGCTACAATGGGTATCTGCAGGTATCAGCAAATTCAATTTAATTTGAAAAGCCTCTTTGACACATTTAAAATATCAAAGCACTGCATGTAAACGCAAAAACAAGCAATCCACCGAGTCTAAGCGTTAGCAGTGGAGAGGTCCACAACGCAAAGAAAATTAAAACGTGGGTGAATGGAGACAAAGCGGAATTAAATCACCGACCAGATGCGAAAATGTAAAACGGGAAAGCATAGAATAAAAGCAGAATGAATAGAACATCTCTTCATGAATCTCTTACTCTTACTACAGCTAACAGATGCATTATTATTTTTAGCTCATGCTTATTATTTAGATGTCATTTACATCTGTACATCTGCCTTCATCTTAAAAAAAAAATAAAAAAATAAATGCATGTCTCTAATCTTACTCGAAGCTCTAAAGAGCTGTCCCTCTGCTAAAATCACTGGTTTCCTCCATAAACGAATCCGTCTCAGTCGCTGTCGAACGTGACTGGCTACGTTCAATTGGTGAAAGGATGAAGCGATGTAAGGCGTGACCTCATCCTGACTTCACAGAGACGCAAGTGTGTGACAGGCAATGAAGAACCAAATAAACTAAAGAATGTCTAGTGAACAAAATGAGCAGAACATCCATTAAATAAATAAAAAAACGAGATCAAATGTAGCAGAAATGAACATGGCTGAATGCAACAAAGTAAAATTACATTTTTGTCCTTTTGTCCTTGAGTTAAAGTAAACTGTAACCCCCATTAAAACTAATCTTATGAGTATCATTTATTCAGAAAAATTATTTAAATGTAACAGGGAAAGTGGAGCACATTACTACCCACCTCTGGCTACATACACCCTTTGTGCTGCAAATAGAGATGGCACCGATCCGATATCCGTAGCAGGCCAATATCAGCAGAAAATGCTGGATCGGATATCGGAGGAAAGAGAAATAAATCCGATCCGGGCATTTTAAGGACATTTTATTTATTTATTACTGTTAATTTATTTATCTTTTAAATATATTTAAAACTTAACAGTACATATTGATTTTATTATATACTGGAATTACAGTTCTTTTATTTTAAATTGTCTAATTTTGCACGTATTTGCAATGTGATATTTATGTAGTGTTTTCTTATTTATTTTCAAAGCTGTCGTTTTGTGCAAGTCATGTTAACGGCTATGTATTTCTTCCTGTAGGGTAGTCGAGTGAGCATTTTGAGTATGGGAATTTTAGATGTCCATCTTAGGTCGAGTGCTTCCATTAAAAATAGCTCATTAAAAAAAAAAAAGTAATTAATTATATATGGCGGTTCGGTATCAGTATTGGCCGATATTCAAGGTTTCAGTATCGGTATCCGTATTGGCCGATATTCAAGGTTTCAGTATCGGTATCAGTATTGGAAAAAAGAAAAAGTGGTATTGTGCCGTCTCTAGCTGCAACGTAAATGTAACGCGCTTCCAAGTCGTAAGAGGAAGTCAACGGGAATTTGTCTAAAACAGCTCCGAGATGCACGGCAGGACTGAAAGTTTCTCTGCGAGTCTGTTCCGATTGGGCCAATTATTTACGCCTACTCGACATTTCAATATCCATTTTTGACAGGTGCACCTGTTGGAGACATCCATGATGAGCACTTGGAAAGAACATAGGCAGGCTAGGTAGGGGAACAAAAATGCTAAATTCACCAGACTCTGAGAGATGAAATAATCAACCATGCAAATAAAGCCCAGGTGTCTTCATAAGGATGCTCTATCAGAGACCCAGAAAAACAGAGTGTGTTACAAATTCTGCACCTGTGTAAAGCTCATTGATTTATTTTTTCCCCTCAATTTAATTCTGGAGGAAGCTGTGATTTATTCAGGATTTTTAGGACTATAAAAGTGTCATCTATGAAAATCTGTTTTTATTTCCATTAGTTATCAAAACTTTTGCCGAGTTAATAACGCTCATTATTCAAGGACTTGGCAAATCAGCTTTTAACTGCGTGAGTAACTGAAATCTATCTGAACAATCTGTTCACACATCATTCACTTCATCTTTTAATATCGTTGTGATGGCCATATGTTTTATTCAGATGGTAACACGTGTACGTTCCTTACACACCGTTAACTGTCATTTCTTAACGACGAACACCTGTTATTGACTCAATTAGTACGCTCCTGTATGCGCGGTGTTATTGTCTTTACTGCTCTCAGATGGAATAGCACTTGAGAAATGCGATACTGGGAGTTTGAAAGACTGCAATGAAGTCAACATTTGTCTTCTCCGTGTAATTTTCCAAAGTCACATTAGCATACGGCCTATCTGCTGTGGCTACGCTCCAATCCCCCCTGACCTCGGTCTCCCACCTGCAGCATTTGTGTACAGTGCCGATGCCAGTTTGCGATTCCAGCTACCAAATTGCCCATCTCCCATTTCTCTATATAGCAGCAGTTTCGGTGAAATTTCTTCTCTTTTCCTCCCAGTTTCGTACTTTTTTTGTGATTTTCCCTACAATGCTGTTCTAGGTTTACTGTTTAGCAGAAAAAATATTTCAGAAAGGAATTCGAGAATGAAGTTATAGTATATTTTGGGGCTGATCCTGGGTCAACTTTCTGGACACTAGCACTTCTGCGTCATGACATCTGAAGTCACTGTGGATGCTCTGCTAGCTTCCACAGGATACCTTCTCTGTTGTAACCACTTCAGTTTAGAGGTGTTGTGTTTTTTTCCAGCTGGGCAAAGATACAGTATGTTCGTTCATCCATCTGTCCATCCAGAAAGACGCTGGGCCTCATGTTAGTGACACAACCGAAAAACTGTAAAGTCGGCAACACTCAGAAAAACCCACATCACAACCACGGAGAGCGACGAAAACAAATACAACACTGCGCTCCAGTAGTTCACGCTACGCCTCCAGCCAATACTACATCACGATAGGGACAGAAATAGACAGACAGATAAATAGACCGATAGACTGGATGACTGATGGAGAGACAGACATACTGATTGATAGATAAATAGACTGATAGATACAGATAGAGACAGATAGACAGACAGACAGCTGCATAGACAGATAAACAGACATACCAATAGACATGACAAGCAGATAAGACAGCTGGATAGACAGACAGAAAGACAGACAAGTAGATAGATAAACAGATCGACATAGACAGACAGAAGATAGATAGATAGTTGAGTATCCAGATAGACTGATAGATGGAGACAGAAAGACAGACAGAAAGACAGACAGAAAGATTGCTCAGTATCCAGAGAGACTGATAGATGGACATAGACAGACAGACAGATATAATAAAATATATCAAGAGTTGTGACAGAGACAGGACAGCTGGATACACAGATAGACAAATTGACAGACAGACAAGTAGATAGATAGATAGATAGATGAGTATCCAGAGAGACTGATAGATGGACAGAGACAGACAGACAGACAAAAGAAAGACAGTATTTGTTATATTGCTCTGCAATTTAAAAAAAAATGTTTTAAATACTCCCCTGATTTTCCTGTGTGTATGGATGGATGGACAGACAGATGACTATAATAAAATATATCAGTAGTTGTGTTCTTCACTTATTCTAAGATACTACTTGTGGTAACAATTCATAATAATGTTGACAACAGTGTACTGATGAAATGCCTAATTTTACACAAGGTCAAATTAGTGTATTAAAATAACAGGTCTCATAACCAATCAGAAGCCTGGGCAGGAAATACTAGCAACAAGCAATACTAGACTGCAGGGGACTTTCCTCATTTGGAAGGAAGGATGGCAGTGTCTCCGTTTTGGCAGAGCAGCCAGTCAGAGCTGCATGACAGACCTGGAGACATGGAGTTTTTCCCTGCGTGTGCTGAGGTGCTTGCCAAAGAGGCTTGTCTATAATACTTCTAAAAGAGCCTGCAGTTGGCCCTTACCTTCTATAGCAGATGGAAAAGGCCACAACTAAATTTGAATAAACCTGCCAACATGGATGTAGGTGCAGCAAGTCTACACCGAGATGTTTTATGAATTTAGACGCTGCACTTGTACATCTCCGAGCAGAGTTTCGAGCACGCCATCAATACATAACAGCCATCTGACAGCAACTCTGGCTGCATCTTAAATTAATGTTTCCAACTGCCCTTATGTAACAAACATGCTACATTATTTACTGTATAAAAAAAAACAAAAAAAAAACATGTGCTCTGAGCAGTTGCAGCGGTAAGTGGCCACCAAAAAAAGGGCAATTGATACAGCACAGCACTTATTTAGGATAAAAACGAGCATCAGACCTGCCAGACAGGGTTGCACAACCACCTACGCAGCACCTCCCTACTATGAAAAATTTATATACAGTTTATGTTCAAGTAAGTTATAGGGACACAACTGCTTTCTGCATGCTTGTTGGTCTGTGCATGTGTGCTAAGCAGAAAATGCAATAATTGATGTAAAAATCAGCAGGGGAGTGTAGAAAGCCCACGTGTGAGAGAAAGCATAATTTATCATCATCAAGCATGGATTGAATCAGGATTAATCCAGCAATCAGAATGAAAGAGAATGCTTAACGCATCTGTACAGAAAATTCATCAGACCTCTCAACCAAGGCACTGTGCTTTCAGAGAGAGCTAAATATAAATAACCATGTTTCTTTTTAGTAGTACGCAAAGAGAGAAAGCTCAAACTGAAACAGTAAGTCTACTCTAATGTTCCATTTGATGCATTCTCTCATCAGGATCTGGTGTATAGCATGAAAATTGAGCAAGGAATCAAGACGTCAACCAGGCTACTGCCGAATATCTTCCCAATAATCACACGTTAGGCACCAATCCCTGAGGCCTTCTTGACTCCGACCTCAAAGCTTACGGCTCGCGACTCGACTCCGACCTCAAAGCTTACGGCTCGCGACTCGACGCCGACCTCAAAGCTTACGGCTCGCAACTTAACTTGGACTTATTATTACTGACATGGGACACAGGTTGACAACTTGCATGCACCCTAAACGTGCACAAACCTTCACATCAGATGACAGCCATTCTAAATGGATAATCACGATGTTCCATAAGATGGCCATGTCTGTTGTTTTCTTTGAATACAAAGACATTGAGGTAAAAGATAAAAAGCAAACAGCTGCATGTAAGACATGTGGCGTCAGAAGAACTGACATGGTGAACACCACATCTAACTTCATCCATCACTTAAAGACACACCAAGAAAGGTTTTTTCACAAGCTAATACAAGTTTGTACGCTGACATAACTTGCTGTATTAACTAGCCTGAGATAGATTACGTTTCAGTCTGCAAGTTAATTACTACACATCTAACACAATAACATCCCAGGTCTTGCCTTTTTTCCAGTACTATAGTAGTAGTAGTAGTAGTAGAAGTATCTAGCTGACTCATCCAAGACTCAAAAATGCATTTGCCCTCGAGTTTGGTCGAAAAGCAGTACGTATTTTGGGCTGGAAGTTTCTCAGGGGTGTAGGGGGAAAAAAAGGCAGACATTCCCGATCCACATGGCAATAAAATCTCTTGAGTAGCACCTGTAAAAAGATGGAATTACCAAACTAATGCCGTCCCAATAGGTCTTTGGTCTACAACTTCTTAAATAAGAGTTCTGCATTCCAATATATTTTTTTAATGCTCTTGTCACCTTCTTCTAATTACTCAAAAGTGCTCCCAGCTACATAGCAGCCACTTGGTGCACAAATGGAGGAGTGCGTATTAGTAAGGAGCAGATTTATTAACTAGAACACACTTGCAGGAGGAACAGTATAGTTGAAGCAATTTCCTCTGAGATTTGTATGGTCTATTTCCATTGTACTCTGTACAGTATCATTTTGGGTTGCTAGAGAGTTAGTTAACTAGATATTGGGCGAACTAGCTAGCACTTGTCGGGTATACACAGAGTGGTTGGCTACATAAAACCCATTTTGAATGTAGGAAACCAAATTTTGTACTATTAAGTGCTATATTGATCCTGTTCTCATTTATAAACAACTTCATCCACTGGTTTTAAAAAAGGGACCTGAATCAGATCACAAAGTCTTCTGGTTAAGTTCTGCTCCTGAAGTCTACCCTGATGTTGACTCAAACCATGTGGCATCCAACAGATCATCTAATGAACCTTAATTATAAATTCATTATTATATTAAATTCTATATTATAATAATAAAGTAATTGAACGGTTTTGAAGATGGTGACAGGGATTCCGCCAAAGGGAATAAAAAAGGTAGTTAATAGGAGTATGTTAAAACACTACAGAAATGAGGCCTCAGTATGTTTGCTTTACACGTAATGCTTCCGCAGGCGCGTACTGCCATCTTGTGCAGAAAAATGGCACTGCATAGCTCCTCATTATGCTTTTTTTTTTGCTTTTTTTAAAACCAGCTATGAAAATCCTTTGATCAATGCATTTACAATCAGCATTAAGCTTCGACCAGAGAGATGCAACAAAGTAAAACGCACAGGGGACTTGCACACAACATCAGCTCTCTTAACTCTGCACAATTCTATGTTGGAGGGTTTATAGTCGATTTTTAAAGCAACTTAATTTGTTCTTATCACATGAAGTCGACAGACAGGAGTGCACTACCACAAACTGTTTTAATGACATAATTTATTAAAAACTAATGCGAAATCGTACATTGTACAATCCATCATTTAAGACAAATCCATTTTTAGCTGAGAAATCCTCAAAAATCTATCTGAATATTCGGTTCACACACACCATTTGCTTCATCCATCAATTTCATTTAAATGGCAACACGTTCATTTCATTTCATTTAATCGTACACTGCTGACACACTGTTATTTATAACTGTCCCGTAACGACTGATATCTTATATCTCACATATTAACTCATTCAGTATGCTCCTTGCTGCTTTCAACCAAGAAAACATTTTATAGACTTATATTAGTGAAGAGTGATTAAATCTTGTTTAGAAAAAACAATGCGACAGAATTGAATTAGTTCCTGTTAAATAAAAATGGCTAAACTGCTAGCTAGCTTGGAAGTTAGCTAGGTACTACCACTCTAATATAAAGTATTAAATAAAATAAGGTAGCCTAGATGTCTGGCGCACGCATGCTTTCCAGGTGCAGCACATCACTTTAACTTTTAAAAACAGGGTGGCTTATTTATTAAGGGGGCGTAAATCAAAGAAAATGGTATTTCTGTGTTATTTTGATGATCTACTGAGTGTTAAAGAGTGACCCTCTTTAACAAGTTTACTTTAAACTATATTCTAGCAGTTTCCCCAAACCAAATAATTGAGCCCTCTGCAGCGGCAAACGAGTTATATGGCATTTAATATCGTCTTCTTTGACAAGCTGAAGTAAGAAGATACAGTGGTATATGGAAAAACTGTGATGTTGGGTTGTACCGTTATTAATGATATTGTTTCACCTCAAGTGATGGCATTAGAGCAGTGAGGGCTTGCTTTGCAATGACAGCCTTCTCACAAATAAACCACAAAATCAACCTGCAGTGACTACATACATACAGCGTCACTTATGGCAAAAGATTATAAGTTATTTTCATACTACTTTCATACCATGTAGCTTACCCTCTGCGTAGGTACAAGTATATATGCAAATACTGCATTGTTATTAACCAAGATTTAAGTAATATCACTTCAGGTATAGTGGGGTCCAAAAGTCTGAGACCACATTGAAAAATCTGTACGGCACTCTAAAACGCTTTGCTGAAACTGGATCAGTCGTGTCCAAAGCACGATCAGGCACAGAACAAAAGTGAGCACACCATCAGAAGAGCAATACATAAAGCTTTATTCACTGAGAGAGAGAACAGCAACTTCATCACAG
>JAOUQW010000001.1:25281240-25296092 GCA_028565825.1 Olivaichthys viedmensis | reverse complement strand
TGCCACACGATTGGCTGATTAGATAATTGCATGAATGAGAAGGTGTACATGTTCCTAATAAAGTGCTCCGTGAGTGTATTTATATGTGTGTAATGTATACTGTATATCTTATATCACAATTACATTGTTTATTCAGCAAATGTGTTCCCATCACGTTCTTGCAACTTTTTTGATTGACAAAAGATCATTTTTTATATTCCACCTCAAGCAAGTACAATTTTTTTGTCTCTTCGTCAGTCCTTGGCTGATCTAACACTCTCACAGGATGTTTTATTAAAATAATTTTGGCCATACACACCTATCATGATAAATACATGATATAAATTGTTAATAGTTAAAATGGTTGAACTATAATACAATATTTAAAGGTTCCACACTTTTCTGTTTTGAAGTTATAAATGGACTCTGTGGTGTAAAGCATGCTCTAAATTGCTATAAGATGCTACCGATTCTCATGATACCCATGATGCTCCTGTGCAGATGATCGCCCCTCCTGAGAGGAAGTACTCTGTGTGGATCGGAGGCTCCATTCTGGCTTCGCTCTCCACCTTCCAGCAGATGTGGATCAGCAAGGACGAGTACGACGAGGCCGGACCCTCCATCGTCCACAGGAAGTGCTTCTAAACATCCTGTCCTCTCTGGCCAATTCCCCTGGACTCTGTCTCTTGTCTTTCCTTCATGCTCTCATCCAGGAATCCACAAAGTGCTTTTTCATGTTCAGCGGAAGTGCCCATGTTCAAAAATTCATGCCTACAGTACATTGCTCAATAAATGTATTTTGTGTATTTTGGACCACAGTGCTGATGTTTGGTATTATTGCTTCATTACTTATGCATTGTGCTCATGTAAAAGCTGCACATCCCCATCAGGAAGGAAACAGTTCAGAAGAAGAATCAGAAAGCCTTTATTCACCAAATATACTGATTACACTGGGATTTGAATGTACAAAACAACGCTACAACACTTAACATACATCCCATACTCAAAGCATATAACATACTTATTACGCAGTCCTGAGCCTGGAGACTTTACAAACAAGCAATGTTTGTGTCAAAAAGAAGGTTTCCAGACAATGAATTTAATGGAAAAAAAAACTTTTGTAGTTTGACTTTAGCGGCTAAATTGTTTGTCGATACATAAAATATTGGAAAAATAACTATAAATTAAACATTTTTGACAAGAAAAAAGAGAATGCATTTTTTCACATAAATTTCGTATCATGTGTCATAAGGTTTTCATTACGTGTCTCTCCTACCAAAAAAACAACGACAAAAAATGCCAGAAAAAGCTGGATGGTGGCAGAGTGGAGGAGTTATTTTAATTCCAGAAAATAACGTGATGTCATGGAAAACTGTGACACATTAATAGGGCAGTTTTTTAATCACTGTCATGTGACCAGTCACCTTATTTCGCTTCAAAATCTTTGGATGTTGTTCCCTCAGGAAATTAGCTGAGACAAAATAATGATAAGAAAATGGACAATATTAATAATTGGTGGTCTGTAGATTTTTTTAGTCCGTTCTGTGTTTGTCACACTGAAAAATCAGGGAAGCCAAACAGCATTTTTATTGCAAAAAGTAAATATGATTAAAATGAACTGCCAGCACCAAATTTGCTAACATTTTTAAAACTCATGTTTATTTTATAGTTTGCATTATGTGCATAATGTGGAAATGTATCTATATTTTAATTTATGTTTTCCGGCTTGTCCTTAGAATCTCTATTGCAACACTGCAGCACCTCTTAAGTAATGTATCAAGAGTTTACATTTAATAAAATGTACAAACTTATTTTCATAATACCAGTGATAAGGCTCATAATATGTATTATGCTCATCAGAGCATTATGTAGTTCACTAATCGAAATGTCCAGGTGACTGAACATGAAAATAAATATCTGACATTTCTTTTTTACTTTTCAAAATAAGGAACCATATATTACTATATGTACACAGGCATTTCGGATCTCACCTGCAGCCATTTCTGTATCCCCCCCCCAGCAAATGACCAATGAGCAGAAAGCCAGATTTGTATAGAAGCACATAAAGGTATAGAACTGGACAATCGGGAATACATTGTCCAGTAAACTGCATGTTTGAAATGAGGAGGATAACATATCACTGTACAAAACAAAGATATTGCAAAAACTAAAGTGTCATAGCTCGATTGGATGTATGTACCACAACAGGAAGTGATAAATAGAATGGATTTTGCCTATTACACAAGGTAATTCAATAAGCATGTTGCACATAATGCGATCTCTTACAGCTTTTTGCACATAAATATTGAGTCTGGTATTGCTCAGTATAGTCCGTAAAGGGGAATTCTGCTGATTATCCAAGATTTTAGCATAATTCACTTGTTGAACATAGTAAACAAGTAAACAAAGTATGCGGGTTGTTTTGAAGAAGAAAAAAAAAACCCAACTTGGATTTGTTTACAGTGTTTGTGATAAAAAACCATGGGTCACACGATCTGCAATACAAAAATAGATATTTTGTTTGTTATCCAAACTACCAGTGAAGCTTCACATGTCTTTGAGTTTTGTACATAATGATGTTACTTCTAAAATGGTCGTAAATCTGTGAAAATCAGTTTATATTTTCCTTACACAGCCTTGCAAGGACCTCTATGTTGAACCCTAAAACTGAATGTTTCATTATTAGAGAAGGTTCCAAGTAGAACCCTTAACTAATCTAAAGAACAATTAAGAAAAATTTAATTCATACAATTTCCCCCTTACCCCGAAACAAGCTTTAGTTTTGTACTGGAGCTACGAGGCTAATGCTGCTAATAAGTACGGGAAGCTTGTTGCCACCAGTTTGGCATCGTGCAAACTGCATGACTTAATTATCACACACTCGCCTCAAAAGACATTGTTTGGCTCAGTAGTACCGTTTATACATAAACACTTTCATAAAATAGTGGAGTGCTGCAAGTCCTGTTAAAAAATATTAAATATACAAATCAAACTGGAACTATATTATCATGTGAATCACTACTATCATACAATTCTGCCTTCAAACTTTGGGCCACACCTCCTGAGTCTGATGCTGTCGTGGAGTGACACCAATGTGTTGAGGAAGAACGTGATTCCAGCTTCAAGATGGCTGCTACGACTGTTTTTAGCTCTGTGACATCCTTTTGTCCATTTTGGTGGTGGGAGAAATGTCATTTCTAGAATTGGGCCGCTTGATGAGCTTAATTTCTATTAAGGACCACTGGATGGCAGACTATTGCAGGTTTCAAGACACCAGATCCACTGCACTTACAGAACACTTCCATATTAGTCATTTAACTCTACACTGAGTATTTAATACACTGTGTAGTACATTATAAACTGGCAATTCAGTGTAATGTGTATGATTTTGTGAATTTGTTCATTAATGGTTTCCATTAATAAAAGATAAACATGACAAATATTTCATATAAGCCTGCTGGGATGATACTCATATTAACTTTTAGAGATAGTGCTCAAAGCTATGCTCTCTTTAGGATTTCAGGATAACGTAACTAATGCAACTCTCTTAGTCAATCACACTCAGATGTTTTATTTCATTTCATTTTAATTTAGATCCTGGATTTAGATTAAGGCTGAGCTCTGATTTACAGTACAATGGTGCCAAAAATGGAGAGAGATATTGAAACAGAACAAATAAAATCACCAAATGGAACATGAACAGGACTAAGTCTTGGTCTTTGCAGGCGTTTTGGCGGGCGAAACTTGATCAAGTCCTCCGAACATACTGTACATCAGAGAAACGAGGTCAGTGCGATGTAGGCCAGCAGCATTGCTACCATTTTACGGGTAAACTTAAATACAGAACACTCTCTCACACACACACCAAGGGAGACGGCGTCCTTTTTAGACATCTCACAAGCCAAAATAAGGATAGAAACGACCCAATGCTGTTGTCTTTGTGTTGAAGGATATTGTTATCCAGTTTTGTCTTTCTTTCTTATAGAGATAAAAATGTTTTGACTGACTCTTTATTCTCATATATCTAATTGCTCAAATGGAGGAAAGCATATTAATACCACAAGGTTTCAATGCCAGTGATGCTGCATACACCTTATCTGTGAAATCTCTGTTTCTATCTGGAAGAGATTCAATCTTGATTCAGAGAGACACATTTGTCAAGGAGCCAACACTTTCAGGCCATCTACTAGAGACAAACCCAATATTGATAGATATACTGTAGATGGTAGCCATTACTTTTATCCAACCGCTCTTATTGTACTAGCTCAGCTCAGACGACTCCCCCTCCATCACCTGTGTTTCTAAATACACCATCGAGACCTACTTTTGCGGCTCTGCCACATTGTGAATAATTTCTGTTATAGTGGAAGGATGATTAGTTTCACCGGTTCAGTCCCAAATCCCTCACGCCACGTCTGACCCTGACGAATCAAGGTGAAGGTTATGACTGGTTGTGAGTGACGTCTGATTGATGTATCCAAACACACAGTTAACACAATATGAGAGAGAGATGGGGGTGTGAATAAGTGTGAGGGACTAAGGGAATGAGAGCAAAAAGAGTCAGAGACCATCCACAATAGGATCAAACCGAGTTCAAAGCGATTGCCAGTGTGTCAAGTAAGTCCAGTGAAGATCCTCTTTGCAGCTGTGTAATGTAAATGTGCAAGCTCCCATCAGCATCATCTGTCATATACTCAGTGTGTTCTTATAGCGATTATCATGTATGATTATATTATGAGCTTATCTCTGTTAAGACTTCAATCAAGATTATAAACAGATTATTGGCTTTTTCTAGTATTTTAGTTTTTTTCCGCTATAAGGTCGTGCCAACACTAATGCAAAATCTGTACCTAGTGTTGTTTCTTCAGTTCTGCAGAAAAAAAAATAGAATTCCTATTTTTACAAGGTGTTCAAAACCCACAGCCATTTTTAAAGTCACATGTGAGTTGCACAGTGCAACTCGAGTGCAACTCAAGTGAAGTTATGCTACCAACGCGACATCATGAAATAATCGAACAATTTGAATAACCAACAGCAATGTGCTTGGATTTTATTCAAATTAAAGTGAATAGTCTAAAGAAAAGGTACGAACACAAACCCCGCCCCTAACCTTAACCTTCATATCTTTTCATACTCCTCGAGTCATGTGACTTGTTATGAATTTGCAAGTGTCAGATCATGATCGTGTCTGCTAAATTTTCTGCGCCACTATTCGTTTCAATGGAGAGCTCTGCCGGATCTGCACTGTGTATGCCGGTTGCAGTGCGGCAGCAAAATTCCAACAAAGCAGTCGGTAAATGACTGACAACAAAAGCGAGCAGGAAGACTTTGAATTCACTTCTAAACCTCATATAGCAGAGTTCCAGGTTTTTATTGTATTATTGGTAATAATAACTAAACAGTAGCACAAAATTAAAATCACATGAAGCTCATAAGCTTACTGTCTAACAATAGCTAGGAAGCTAGCTAGTGGGATTAAACGAGCTATAAAGTGGATGGCTGATGCACAGACTTACCCAGACCTACAGCTTATTCTTACACTTTCATATAACTTTAAATAAAACTACAAAACGGGCAAACAGGGTATTCAAACAATGACTATACACGCCGCAAAAGGTGTGGTGAACACACAAAACGGAAGACAACACAGGACCGAAACAAGCGGGTATTTAAACACTTAGAAATCAAGGGAAGACAGATGAGGAACAGCTGGGAACATTCAGCAGACTTCACGTGACAAGTGAACAAACGAAAACAAAAGCGCGTGGCTGCCGTCGCCATGGCTACCGCCACGTTGCATCACGCGCACGGCCACGCGCGTGACAGGTATCAAATAGTTTATTTCCCCAAAAACTCTATATTGTTTACCTGATTTTTTTTTTTATAATGCCCATAACCAAACATACAGAAACATCATAGCCCACCATTTACAGTAGGTTTGCTAAAGCTAGATAGTGAACTCAACACTAACTCAAAATGACGATTGAGAAGGGTCTGGAGAAATGTGCCAATCCTGCTGCAAACCGGCAAACAAATCCTTTTATTTGTTCCTTAAATACAACACTCTCCATTACTGGTGGGTAAAGTTTGTTTTTTGGTGATCCTCCAACTGCCCTCCCAATTTACTGCTTTCAAAGAAGCCGTATTGATGTTCAGAATGCTCCTTCCTTTCGTTGAGCATGCTATTAGCTAGCTAATTTACTGAAGTAAGCTAACATTACCTCACTAACTCTCGATCCCTATAATAAATCCCTTCTGTTGGTAAACTAGAGTATAAACTCACCACTCTGAAACTACTAACCTTCCTTGCGGTTAAATATTTCATTCCCCTTCTTCCTCATAATCTGCGTCAGACTCAGGCTCATACAAGGTCGCTTTAGAAGCAGAAGTCATGTTTGAACTTACATGAGTGAACTAGTGACTATTAATGAACATGGGGGGCGGGGCGGCGGCTTATTAATATTAACGAGTATAGTAGTGTGTGGTCACAGTGAGAATGAAAGCACTCTACAACAGTTTATTAAAAATACCTAGGCATGTTTTCATTAGTGAATATCACTTGACACGCAAGAAGAACACAAATTGCCTGAATGTAATACAATATAGCACATGTATCTCAGATATATCCTTCTCTGCTGTGTGTGAGTGTGTGTAGAGCACAATGGTGCAGATGCATCCTCTTGTGCTGCTTGTATTTGCTCTAGAATTTCTTTCTGGAGTTCATATCCCCCTCCTCCCTGCTCTAATGCGTATCTAACTCTCACCGTATCCGGGCATCGCTCCTTCCAGTAGCACCGAGCGCACCCTCAGTCCCTCCTTCCCTCACTCCCTCTCTCACTCACTCACACCCTCACTCCCTCGCTCCCTCTTCCTTCACAGACCCTGGCAGTTCGCACCCAGTGGTTGTTGGATTTGTGGATTTTTGCGCTGCTTGTCAAAGCGAGGATGCCGTTACGGAGTCTGTGAAAGTGCCTGTAGCTGTAGGTGAGTTCTGCTCTTCTTTTCACTGTGTGTATCTTCCCAGTTTCTCTTGATGCATTAGTTTAATTGCTTTCTCTTTATAGCAAAATCCTCAGTGTAGAATTAAGCATTGTAGTGTTGAATGAACACCTACAGCATTGAATAAAAGCCTGCACTTGTGGGTGTTAATTCATCAGTGAAGATTTTGGCTGTGTTGTTGCCGGTAGTGCACTTTCTCTACATGCAGTTTGTTTGCATAAGGCTGTTTGAAGCTTAAGCTGCAAAAACGTGCCCCATTTTTTACCTATGGCAAATTATCATGCTACAAATACATCTTAAACAAAAAGTGCAGCACGGTTAAATTAACAAACCCTGAGGTACGGTTTGTACATCTGTACATTAACTTTGTGCTGGTGTGGAGCAGGTTTATAATTTTTGCATTTTGGAGCCTCAAGGACTGTAGGTTGATTTATTTACCTTCTTTTTTACATCCCTAGGGAATTAGTTAGTTAGTTCATTAGTAGTAAGATGTGTAGTAGGCTTTGAATTGAGTGTGGTGTGCATTAATCACTTATTTATAATATATATTTATATATTTACTTCATATAAATGTTTTACATGTTACATAAATGCGTCTCCTTTGAAGTCTCTAGTTATATTTTAGAGTCCCTCATTCATCTTCTCCTTAATAAATTATAGAATAAGTTGTACCATGACAATCTGTATAGTAGGCTTTTACATTTACCCTGGAATGTAGTGATTTTTTCTTTCTCTTTTTATTCTGGTATAAATTGCATTTTTAAAAGTTCCATTATTAATCTTCTCCTTAACACCACTAAGATATATAGTTGAACAGAAATAAGCTGTACACGATGGACATCGGGATTGTAGTGAGGGAGTATTTTTTTTAAAAGAGAGTGTTTTTTCCCCCCCTTATTCTTTAATTAAAATTGCATGTTGGAGTCTCTACGGGCCCATTATTTACCTTCTCTTTAACATTCTTATGAAATAAGATATGTACAAGGCTTTTATTAACTCTATAGTAGGCCTTTAAATTGTTCTGGGATGGGAATGTACTGAGCTTTTTGATTATTTATTTATTTTTTATCCTGGTGTAAATTGCATTTTGGAGTATCTAGGTTTACAGGTTCCCTTATTTACCTTCTCCCCCTGAGGGAATCAAGGGAATGAGTGTCTTGCAGTGCTGAAGTAATGTAGACCAATGTATCACTGATTCAGTGATATTGTAGATAAATTGCTTAAATCGCAGATAAACAGTTTAAACTGCTTTTGAGGAGACTTTTATTTTAATAAAATTTTATTATTATTACAGTGTTGAAATACAACATTGAGCATGATTATGAGTTTAGCTTGTTTAGAGCTTCTATGAGTCTAAATGGTCCTAAGACTAGTATCCTTATAAAGTGTGTCTCCTTGGTGTCATAGCATTGTTTATGCGGTTACATAGCAAAATTAACAAACCAATTTTGCGATATATCTGAGTAAATTCTATTGTAAATCTGAGTAAGTTGCTATATCATCTGAGTAAACTCCCAGAGTGCTGAAAGACCTACAGTGTTTATTTAAGCTATATACAAATGAACACTCATTTTATTTATCGGTTTATCATTGAGTTAATGCATGACTGTACAAGTTAATTTACCACTGCAGGTCTTAGTTCCACTCTGCATTGGTTAATTATTAACACTGGGATTTCTGCTGTGCTGATTGGTTATTTTTATGATGTTTCTTCTTTATTTTGCACAGTTAAACGGCATGACCTACATTGTGCATTTACTATCCCTCATTCATCAAAGCTGCTTATGATCAAGTCTGAGCGTAAAATGATCATATGCAAATTTCACAGACCATTTCGATACTTCGTCTCATCCTCATGAGCAGTATAATCAATACTAGTAATAATAATAATAATACAGATATCATATAGAGCTATATATATCTGAGTATACCAAATGACCAGCACTTCTACCTCAGCTTCAGAATTTTTGTTTCCCCCTTTCCTCTCAAATTCCTTCAATGTACATCTTTGGTGATTGTAGCTGACCGGATGCCGGATGACGGCACTGTAGAGCCACTGTCAATAAAAAACCCCCACTTCATTCTTAAAACCCTGTAATTTTTAAACAGCTGGCTCTAAAAGAAAACCATCCCACTGTCATTTCATTGGTTCAGCTGTTACTGGTACGACTGCATTATTTACGACATGTTCAATGTAAATGATAAGCATGTGATTGTAAATGTGTGCATGTAAATTATATGCATTTGTGGAAAAACAGGTCATATGCACATGATATGCAAATAAGGCACTGGTGGATGAGCTCATTCATCAGTTTTGCTCAAATCAGTGCTCATTTTGATGTCGTACAACACTTTAATGTATCAGACATGGAACATTTCATATATAAATCCAATCTACGTTCCCGTCTATGCTCATTTCTATACAACCTTGATAAATAAGGTGTGGTTTTTTGTGCTGGTTTTGTGTAGTCCTTCGGGGTTTCTTTTCAGGTGTTCAGTGCTCCATCATAACTTGCAGCCTCCTCTGTCCTCAGCAGATGTAGACGGTGAATCCCACAATTCAAGACCTCCTGACATTTATCTGTGTCTTCACAAAGTCACCTGGCCTGCTGATAGCCATACAGATCGCACGTCATAAATCTGTGTATTATAAAGTGAATGCTGGTGATCAATACTTTAATTTTACACATGCGGCCCATCTGTCACAGCTGACAAATTATTCTGATCATTTGGTCTGATTCGGACGCTCATGGAGATATCAGATGATGAATGGCTGTATATAAATCATGAGCTGCAGTTTTTTGTCTGCACCTTAAGAAGTAGTAACGCTTCAGTACTATATTGTAGAGGTATGTGAGGTTGTTGTAGTTTTTTTAAGTGAATAACTCAGGTAGCTATGAGGTATGATGGTGGTTGAAAGTAATGGACAAAACAAGTGCCTTTCGTGATTAGATTCTTTCGAACAAACCCCAGAAACCCAAAAGCTAGAATTCATGTCTCGTTAGTGGACTTAATAGATCATTAACCATTTTAAGAAACATCCTAGAATAGAATAGAATCTGCTCTAACAAACGTTATTGATAGTCTTTAGTTGTAAGTGTTCATACAGCGTAGTCTCAGTGGCTGATATACTTGATGTATTCCCATAATGCACTGCAGGCATACATCAAGTTTTAACACATGGCTGGTGTTGTATAAATTTAAAATTCAAATGATTGTGGAATAAAGTATTCGTCATTAGCTATGTTATTTGTAACAGACAGCGAAAAGTCATTTTTGTTTAACGTCACTGTGCTCTAAGGCTTTAGCTGACCGTGTTGATATGGAGTATGTACAGCAGAAGCTTGTATGCTAACAGGCTATTAGCTAGCTACTAAATAGGCTATGATAGCAAGTTATGACATTCTTGTTTCTAGCCATTCTTCTTTGTGACAGTATCTATGTACGCTCTCAACTCTTACTTATTGGATTGAACTGTAATAAGGACTATTTTATCAAACACTAGCATTTGGGAGACATCCATTGTTTAGCTACAATTTTAACTTCTAAAGTCACCCACATTTACAATTTTAACAACTTTTGTCTTAGCCGTCTAACATAATGATAATAGATAATAAATAGCCTAGTTTATTTCATGCTCATCTTTAGTGTAAAGTTGGAGAAATGAAAAACATGACCAAAACAACATTAGATAACCTTCAAATAAAGGTGATTATTGATAAAACTATCCCTACATGCTAATTGAGCTGTATTTTTATTTCAACTACCGTGATCTGTCCAGTTAGCTAACAACAGCTAGCAAGGACACCAAACAGTGCAGTCTTTCACACAGAAAATGTTCCTCATTAGCTAGGTTTAGCTGAATATCCTAAATGAATGTCCATTATCTTATCTCATTTTGCGCAGATTTAACTCTTGGCTTGAATTAGCTAACAAACTAGCTAAATGTAAAATTCTGCTCTGCAGCGTAGTTAGTTATATGTTAAGGGTTAGCTGCCTCATCTGCTAGCTAGCTGCTGCTGCTAAGCATCTTATTTACACCACCAGGGTTACCTTTTAGACATGACATACGTATAATAGCTAATTTTCTAAATGCCTTTGGTAGGATAAGCAGTTTAGGGGCGTGAATGGGAAGATGTGTGTCAGTGTGTGTGCATGCAGTGTGGAGTTGTGTTTCAAAAAAAGATTGAGTTGGAAATAACCCTCATTTCCCATAGGGCTGAAATCTACCCCATACATGTTCAATATACCTTTAGAGTATTTGATAACTATTTGATGGCTGCACCCCTCTTTGAAATTGCACTGAACCATTCTGAGCACATTTGACTCTCGTAGTGTCCCAGAGGGCCACGCAGCCCACCGGAAAATTGATGCTCGGTCTTTTTAAGAGAGTCGTTTTTAGGTCAGCATTATTCAGAGACGCAGTATTATGCACCTTGCTTTTTTTTTTGTTCTTCCTCCTGCTTGGGCTGTGGGTCTCCTGGGCTTTCCGAGCTGTGAATCCATAGCAACGGAGGAGACAAATGCCACCGGTGACATCTCGGAGCGTAATCAGAGTCACATCGCATTGTGGCGCAATGTCAAGCCTCTGGAGTTCAAAGACCCTTTAATTGGGTTTCCATCCACCTGCAAATTTTGTCCTTTTTTTGTATTTGTCCATATGAAACCTGGAATGGAATCACCACTAACGCAAAGTATAGCAAGTTTTTTTGGCTTGAAAAATGCATATGGATAAAAAGTAGATGCAATAAAGCGTAATGGAAAAAGGTTTTTGGAGTAAATGATGCTGTAGCAAGTGTGTGTTTGTAACATTCGAGTGTGAGAAGGGCTGCAGGACACAAGTGCATACTCAAAGTGTGTCTATTAGGGTTAATAAAGTGCATGGCAAGGCAGATAAAACCACTGAGGGGTAATCCATGCACAAAAAAACACAGACAGGAGAGAGTCAAAACCAGAGTCATTAAACACGAGGAACTAGGAACAAGTACGGTACTAGGAACTATAAAACAATTACAGAACTAGATAAGGGAAACCCATGGCTTGGTAATGCATCTTTGCAGTTTTACACATACAGTAGTTCGCCAAAGCACATGGAAAACCAGGGGGGCGATAAATACATAGACTAAATACACAGACTAATGCAGGGTAAGAAGCAACTGAAACTAATAAACTGTCGTGGCAACAGGAAAACAAGAACAGAAAACAATGACCATATAAGGAGCGTAAATTGCAAAAAAGGACAAAACCAGACAGACTATGCAGAGAGTATGGCAGGTCAACAGGGACAGAATCAGCGTGGACGTGACAGTGTTCGAGTCTGTCCATGACTGTGGGGTTATATGTTCCATTACTGCTTTCAACATGCCCTTGTCAACATCCCCTTACAACTTAAAAGTGTGCACCTACATCATACAGGTGGCCAAGGGGAGGGGGATATACGATTTTTTTTATTGGAGTGCACTTGGCAGCTAGCACAATGTAGTTGAACCAATTTGTACGCTCTGTTTACTTTGAAATACATACAGAGTCATCTTGGCTTGCTAAGTAGCAAGCATGCTAAATAGCTATTCATTAATGAGTGTAAAGTTTTAGAGATGTTCCTATGCGATTTTTTCGTAGTTTCTTGGGCATAAAAATAATACATAAAAATACGATTTTTTAATGGTTTAAATTACTTTAAGTAATTTATTGCTACTGTATGTATTTCTAAACAGCTCCATTATTAGTTTGTTTCCTGCATTAGACTGACCCAAGCTAATCGACTAAGCTGGTGTCTAGCGGTCTGTTGTTGCCAGTGTAAAAAGTTTTGTTTCATGGTCATCAAAAAGGACAGAAACATCATGAATAATTGAATCTGCTACAAAACAAAAGGCTGTGTCTGAAACTGAATTAGGCAAAGGGCAAAAGACTCAAAAATTGGAAACACGACCTTTGTTTTTGTGATACATTCAATTAATGATGCTGTTCCTATCCTCAGATAATTCATTTTTTAACTTTATGTGCTTCTTGCTGGCATTTTGCAGACAGAGCACCATGTACTCAGCCTTTTCGAGTGATTTAAAAAAAAAGAAGCAATGCCGGAAAAGGCTTTTTGCAACATTATGATAATTATCTTTGTCGTTGTGTTTCGGTGGGACAAAATCTCTACCAGTTTTGCTACCAATTTTTTGGCACTGTGCAGTCCCTGGTCGATGTAACGATTTCCTCCAGGCATACACGGATCTCCCGTAATTACCGCGACAGGACAGGCGCTCAGTGCCAGCATCTGTCCCTCAGGGATAAGAAGGGAGAGAAAGGACTTTTTCTGCACTGTAGTGTCCACTTTCCAGCCTCGGCTGATTGCTGAACCCGATGGACAGAGAGTCAGTGGCAGTAACACACACACTAAAGGCTTCAAAGCTTTGGCTTTTCCTCTTCCCCCTCATCTTCTCAGAAGACCGAGCAGTTATTTCACGGATTTAGCCTTTAGGGCTGCAGACTGTATTATGCGTGACATCGATTGCGAACGCCAAAGGAATCATTCAAACGGATTAGTGAGAGGCGTAACTTGATTTTGTCAACAATGAATATGTGATGAGAAAAAAAATGCATCATGATCAAAAGCTGATCTAAAGATTTTTGATAAACTTTATTTTAAGCAGCAGGAGCTAAGCAGGGAATAGCATTAAAGTAGCCATGAACCAATTTTTGATCATTAAAAAATAATCAGTGTTAATTAACAAATTGTTTAATATGTTTTCCCAAGTAATTACTAACAATGACCCAGGAACATCTCTACATCTTTACCCTCATAAAGGAATGCAAGGATCTAGGGAATTTGCATGAATATACAAATTAGAAATGCCCCCTTGCTCTCCTGCCATCCCAACCCCGCCTCTTCTCTCGACTGGTGTACTAGGCTTTTACAAAAATTGGGGAAATGTGAACCTCAAACTGACTCAGAGTCTCAAAAGAAATCATCCGTTCACCAACATTGCAAAATTGTTGACGTCAGAATGGTAAGTTTAGTTATTGAGTTTTACTACAACGTTCACTGACGTAGTTTCCTGGTACTGTAGGTAACGTTAGCACATAGCTAGCCAGCTAGTTAACTGCTAGAAAACTTACATTTGCTACAGGTAGACACGAGTTGGGTTTCAGTATTGGAATTTAATTTCTATTGTCAAATTCTCAGTGATTTATCTAACCCATACCCTTCACTAGTAAAAAATGAAAAAAATATTTTCTCTCATATTCCTACTGCTAGCAACACAAATAAGATGTAGTTGCCTTTTTATTTTATTTTAAATATGCCTTTTATTTTAAGAATTGCAAAGCTCAACCAGGTGGTTGACATGTTGGTATAAGGTAAACTGTTAAAACATTAAAATAAAAATAAAAATTGACTTTAACATCATTGAACATGGAAGTCCATTTAAGTCATATTTTATTTTTAAACAAGTTTGTGAGGCTTCTGAGGTACTGGCTTGTTTTCAATACACATTTCATTATATGCCCATTAAGGATTAAAAACATAAGAGACTGGCAATCTCATTAGATGAAGCCTTGATTGCAGACATCTATTTTCGCAGGTGGTAAGTTACAAAGCACTGTTGTGTATTATTAAGGCACAAAAACATGCCACGTTTTATGCACTTCCATCGAGATACTCCTTTTGGGCACAGGTTGCAGCGACCACGTTGTGTACCAAAGGTGGGCCAGTGGCCAATATTGTCAAAGCGAGCATCAGTGGTGGGTGTGATGTCCCTCTTGTACTTACAGTGGGGTCCAAAAGTCTGAGACCACATTGAAAATCCCCCACCATGTTTCACTGTTGTTTTGATCCACTGTGGTATCAATCTCTCTTCTGTTCGTCTCCTTACATAAACCCTTCT